>VCCN01006563.1:666284-684885 GCA_006491835.1 Architeuthis dux
TTCCCAAATTAAATATCTAAAAACATCTAGAATCTTGGGAAGGGAACTTTAGCGTCTGAAATACTGCAACACAAGTAAGATTTTAATAATACAAGGTTTACTCACCTTTATTGTGGCCATTCCTGAAGTGAACTTAAAAGGTTTTTAATTTAAATTTATGAAAGGGCACTACAGAATAAACAAAACAGATTTTGACTTAATAAAACGAAACAAATTCGGATTTTTAAATGTTCAGTTTATTGCTAAATTGACGTTAGGGTTAGTGCTAATGTTAAATTTGATATTTTTCTGTGAGTAGTTAAAAACACAGAGAACACATGTAAAAAATTAAGGATATGTGCAATAATTTGGGATGCTGAACTACACTTCCCCCAATCTAGATTCTGGATATTTTCGAAAACATGGCTTAAGTAAATGATGTTCCATTATTTAGATAATGAATTTCTCATCTTAATTTATGTGAAATAAAATTGTATTTTCTTTTACATAGTTGTCTCACTCTTTTAGATTAGTTCTTCACTATCGGTGGGATCTCTATTGGGAATGATCATTAACATGTTCACTGCTACCTTGGGTAGTACAACATACACAAAATAAACACACTCCTGCTCAGCGCCACAAAGCAGAAACAGAGTCTAGTGCATTGCCATAGCTATTTATATTGACTTAAATAAAACAATGGAATAGATGTATATGTGCATCAGAGGCAATACACAATATGCCACGTGTTAAAAAAGAATAAAAACAAAAATGTAACAATAATCACTTGATATGTGCGGTTTTGGTTAGTGCGCACAAATTTATTGCAAGCTTCCCTTGATATCTATGGTATAAAATTTGATTAGTGCAGTTAAAAAAGTTTGAAAATGGCGGAACAAAATATTTACCATAAATAATGGCTTTATTCAACTTGAAATAAGACATAAAAAATTACAACACTCAGCAGCAGGGCTTGTATATATCCGTAGAGTAGACATTTTTGATTATTTTTTATAACATTACATTCGAGATCAACTAAGGGAGGCAACTGAGTAGGGTTTAACTAAGGGAGACAATTGAGGAATGTAATAATATACATTAATCTAAATTGTTTTTTATTTTCCAGGATTCATTATAATTATTTCCATTGAATAATGTGGTTTTGTTATATGCAATGTACATCAAGGATTTATTAACTGCACATATCAAAGGATTACTGTATATCTACTACAAAATTAAAATTGTATATTTTTCCCTTTTCATATTTGCAAGTCAAAATCAATTCTTTCCAAATTTATTAAAAATGAATTGTTTTAGAAACGAAGAGAAATTGATGAAAAAAAAAGATAACCAAAAGAACAAATAAAGGAAGAAAAGTTGCTTCAGCAGAATTCTGATCTGACAAGTGACAATGTCAGGGTGAGAAGTCATTAAATAAGGCGTTGCCTTCTTCCTCAATCTATTCTACAATTCACTTTCATAAACACTTTGAGGCACATTTCTTTTTCTTCCATTTTGAACTACTCCACCATCTGTTGATCAGCCTGTGTACTAAACAAAATGGTGGCATAGAATATAAACCTTTGTGCTCCTAGATAGATGAAGATAAAAAAGTGGTATTGAAAATGACCCAACACGCAAATACCAACACTTCAAACGTGAGATGAAATTAAATCCACGATGCGTCAAAGAGTTAACAAGTTTGGCCTGTTATCTACATATGTAGCTCAATACAGATTGAACTGGTATAAAAAAAAATACATGCTATGTCACTTGAATAAAACAATTCAATCATTTTTCAATTGGTTTAGCATTTTTGATTCAACATGTCTTCCCAACCTTTTCTAGAATTTTCTATACAGACTCAATAGACTTTCAGCATAAAGCTACAATATCATGCAGAATTCTTTTCAGTTTCTTTATTCACAATGCTAGATTCTATATACTGATCATATATATACATAAATAGAGATAAGTACAATTATTATACAATATCTATAAGGTATTTTGTACAGTTTTTTTAATATATAAATCAATTGGCAAATGAATCAGTCATTAGTGAGAATCACACACATCACCAGAGAGCAAATACCCCATATCCAGATAAATACTTATATGTGCGTATCTTGTTTGGCCTGGGAAAATACATAATGACTATAAATGAAAACAGAATGTTATCTGGTTGTATTTTATTCTTTTAAATGTGATGGAAATTTAAATAGTTTTTTTTGCATGGAAAATTATTTTTCACATTTTTCAAACTTTGGAGGGTACCATGTGAATTTATAGGTGAGTAACAAAGGAGTGATACATCAGAGAGAAATTTCAGAGGAGAGACCCGAATATTACCATAATGAAATGACAATGTAAAAAACTTCTGAATCAATTTATACTGCTTCAGAAGGAATTCTGAAACATGATCAACTCATTGCTTCAATACTGGAAACAGGAAAGGTAATGATTGCCATATGGAAACAGGAAAGGTAATGATAGCTGCTTCGGCTATCATTACCTTTCCTGTTTCCATATGACTGTGGCTTCAGCTGTTCTGATAGCGGAATCAAAGTCCTCCAGTGCTGCTGATGGCAAATTTAAACTCAAATAAAGAGACAAGAAAATTCCTCAGAATGGCATTTTTAGTTTAAGTGGTCAGCTGATATCGGGCAATTTCATGTGGTTTAAGGGACTAGTGTTTTTTTTATTCAAGCAAAAGCTTGATAAACACAAATGAACAAAGGATAAAGTTTTTAGCGTTAGTGTTGGGGTTGGGGTTCGGGTTGCTATTTTTAGGGTTAGTGTTTTAGCTGTTTAAATTTTAAATCAGCAGCTGCTATCAGCGGAATCGCCCGAGTCATCGGCAACAGAAGCCACGGCCATATGGAAACTGGAGCATACAGTGCCTATCTGAAAGCATGAATAAGTTATCGGCTTTCAGTTGTACTTGTGCTCTCAGTTTGAGCAGTTGCGGTTGTACAGTATTTATGTCCCTCTTTTGATGCATCATTTTTGTCACTCCTTTGATACATCATTTTTGTCACTCCTTTTGATCAGGATTGGAATTTATATATTAACCTTTTAACCTCAGATAATTAATAAAGTGTTCATTAAAAGAAAAATGGCCAAATTTAGCCACCAAAAATCCAGTAGCTATGAGGTTAAAAGAAAACCCCTAAAATAGTAGAAGAAACACTGGCACTTTTATTTCCCATGGAAATGTTGCAAAATATAACCTGGTGAAAGAATTTATGACATCTTTCTAAGATTACCTTGAAAGGCAATATAAAGAAGAAAAAAAAAATCTTCCTGAACGTTCACTTGATATATATTTTGGAAAAAATAATTATCGTATTACAACCTTATTTTCAATACTAAAATAGTTATTCAATTTGTTCTCTTCCGTTTTGAACCAAACTAATAAAGATAAGGGCTTATCACAACTTTCAAAAACCAGAAACGCTGATTTTTGAAAGTTATGAACCAAGTGAGATAACTATGCATCAAACTATAAAGGGAGACAACCAGTCACTTACTTCATGGCCATGCTGTATCACCCACCGTATTATATCACAGCTGTGGGCACAGCGGAGATTCAAATATAAATAAACAGAAGTATTAATGATAATGACTGGTGTCATTATTTTACAAAAGAGAAAGATAAGATAATCTTAATAGTTTGAACGTTGACTTGGAGATTTTCAGGCGAAGAAATAAACCTTTCAGGATATTTTTTAGGAAATTAGTTTTGTGTATTTTTCTGTTACCAAGAATATGTCACTTGAAATAATTAATTCCTTGGTAACCAAGCTGAGGTTTAAATGACATTAATATTTTGTTATATTAGAAAATATTAAAAAGAAAATCTGTGTAGAAAATATACAAGAGAAAAGAATGTGTGCAGTTTGATCAACTACTGTATTTTCCAGACTTATAAGACGCGAATTTAAAAAAAAAACTATGCAAATTTTACACTGCATCCAATGTACTAGTATTATGACTAAGGAGCCGTCTAAAATCACGAATTAGTCAGCTAATGAGTTGCTGTAAGTGGTAGTCCCCTAAATACCATGCGTCTTATAAGCCGGCAAATCACTATTTCAGTTTTACAAAGGCTGAAGTTTTGCTTTTCACTCAAAGATTCTCAAAATAGAATCCACAAATTATGTTTATTTTCATTATTAAATGAAGTATTGTAACCCATTGAATCAATTTTTACTTTTATTTACGTTCATCTCAATCTTTAAGTTTTTTTTTCTATAATAACTTCAACTCGGACCGTCACTTCTACAGCAGCGAGTAAACAGCTCAGATCGGAAATAAAGAGTAAACTTTCAGTGAGAATTGAACTTGCGTCCCTCTTGCCAGAGGGAAGCCCAGTTTATGCCCAGTTGCGATACCACTCTGCCACGAAAGTTTCATAGTTTTAAAAAAAAAAAATAAAAAAAACTTTAAAATTTAGATGAAGATAAATAGTAGTTGAAATTGATTCAAACTTTATTCCTTTATAATTGAAAGAATAACAAAGGATTTAAAAAAATAATTCTATGTTTTTAAAGATAGAATTAGATTTAATGTTTGACAGGATTAGCAATGCTGGCTTTCATGTGAAGATGAAGTCTTTGGGAATTGCGGAAGGCACTTCTAATTTCGGTTTTGACTAAATATTTCTGATCACCTTTCATAATTGGCATGGCTTAGCTTACAAATACCTTTGTTGTGGCATTTAAATAGAAATCACAAAATTCAGTTCAGTATTCACGGCTGCATATAATGAGAAAGGAGTAGCACAGGTTGTCAAAAGTACTGCATATACTTGTGTAATGATCAAATTTTTACAACCAGTTTTTTAACCTAGATCAGGGGCTGAATACATTCTGAGTTTGAAGGCCTTTGCCTAAGTGCAATATCTTTACTGTTTCAAAAGCATACCTCATGTAATGCCCCCCTCCAAATTATAGGTTAAAAGATTTGCCTAAAAAAGACGAACATTACAAGAGTATTTGTGGTAAATAAAAATTTAAAATCTCCAGATAAAACTTCTCTTATGTTTTTGATTAGGTAGTAAATCATTGTTTTGAATATTTATCTAGATATTCTAATGTTTATTCATTAATGCTGATTTTCAAAGCATTTGTATTCACATTTCTATATACAATGGATTCCACTTAATAGGACCATCAGTTATTAGGACCGGCTGCACAATAGAACGATCTTGTAAGGAACCGATTCAAACTTTGTAATCATCGCTAATTTGCTTCATTTATTATGACCAATGCACCGTTTATTTGGACCAAGCAGCAGTGCTACTGAATTAACATTTTTGAAATAAAATCTGATAGAATTACTAAAAATATATATTTTCAGTTCTCAAAACAACTATCTTTCAAATATTTTTAGCTTGTGACACGTTAAATGTGAAATAACCAAACTCTCAAAAATATACTGTGTTATGTTGTGGTTGACCTCCCTTGCAACAGTTACTGTTTTAAACAAGAGTTTTCTATGAATATCTTTTCATAGAAAACTATTTGTCTTGTTCGGTTTATCGGACCAGCCAGTTATTTGGTCCAAAAATCGTTGGAATCCACTGTATCTGATTAAAAAACACATTTGTAAGTCAGCCTCGTTCTGAAAGTAGAGCATTCCTATAGAAACCTTACATAAGCCGACATTCTGTAAAAGCAAAGAAGCAATTACTATTAATTTTATATGGGAAAACTTTTGAGCGTTCCCAGACCTTCTGTAAAAGCAAAGAAGCAATTACCATTAATTTTATATGGGAAAACTTTTGAGTATTCCCAGACCCCAAAAATGGTGATGATCGTATGTTAGGCTGAGTCATTGGAGTGGTACAGGAAGAGAGGAAGATGGTGTATGCAGCTGAATGCTGTTTTCGCTTTTTTTTGTAAAAGTAAAAAAGTGGCTAAAAGAAAACATTTTCGGAAAGCAGGGGATACCTGTAGAATGTTACTCACTGTAGAAGACTACAAGATGTATTTTAAAAAAAGAAAAGAAAATCTCTAGAAAGGAAGGTATTTTGCCAGATTTTAATATCTAGACCCACTTCATGATGACAACCAACATTGTTCTATCCAAACAGTCTATGGATTAAAGTACTTTGTAATTTTATTATAACTTAATGGAATGAGAAAAACAAATTGTTTTTTGTTAGTCTTTAACTCGAGGCACATTTCTTTTCCTTCCATTTTGAACTACTCTACCATCTGTTGATCTGCCTGGGTACTAAACAAAATGGTGGCACAGAATATAAACCTCTTTCCTTCTAGATATATGAAGATAAAAGGCGGTATTAAAAATAAACCACCAGGCAGATACCAACACTTAAAAAGTGGGATGAAATTTAACTCACAGTGCTTCAAAGAGTTGTTTTAAAAAATAAAAAAAGAAACATTTTTTTGTCCATTTTTCTTCATTCATAATATGAATGAAGTACAGTGAACCCTCATTAAAACAGACCTGTTAATCCAGATAACAGATAAAACAGGTTGTCAGATTAGCTTCCTCATAATCGGATATTAACAGTGGCACCACCCTATTGTAAACTTTTACCTAGGATTAAATTATGCATAATTAATTATTCCACATAACCGCATGGTATTGTAAATCCAAGTGGTTATTGTTGACTGTTAATATCACGTTGTTTCACAAATCATGCATCCAGACTCAAGATTTATTAACGGTCAATCTCGCTCTTCTTCGGTCATAATCAGAAACTTTCGTTCAGAGAATCACCTTTAAAAAAACAAATAGACAATATATCTTTTAGAAATTGAAAAACTAAAATGAAAATTAAGTGCACCAATTATTTTTTGTGACTTAAACAATGAAGGCACTTTCCAGGAAAATTCTGGCTATTTTGATACTAATGTGTTCTTGCAATAAGATTGTAGTTTTTGTAATTCAAATGTATCAATCTTTCTACTTTGAGACAAAACGAAAACTAATAATTAAATATAATTAATGAACCTAAATTATAGTTTTCTGAAGGATGGTTTGTATACAGAGCTTTTGGTTTTGGAAATATCAATCTGAATTTATGTGGGGCCTTGAATTAGACATAATTTGGACAATTTTGGATATCCAATTCATTTAACTTTTAAATGGACATACAGGACTAAATGTGGACACAATGTCCAAATTCGGACGCTTCGGACACATCTGGCAACTCTGGAGAGTGACCACCCCTGTTGGCTATAGAGGACAGAGTATTTGCTTCTGAAAGTGTCCACTAGATTAGTAACTAGACCACTTCAAAATTACTACTACAATTACTTCTCCAAATTTAAAAGTAAATAAACTTATAAAGGTTTAGGGATTTTCAGAAGAGTCAGATCTTAATTAATTAGACCTGAACTAATTAACCTTGTTATATATTCCATAAAATATATATATGTTTTATATAGTTATATGAATGTATCCTGTTCCGTGTATATACTTTCCAATATTTTATATGTATATAGTATTAACTCCTACCATCGGTTAAAACGGACACCCTTTCCCCCCCTGTTAGTGCATTTTAATGAGGGTTCACTGGAGTTACAAAAAACACACACACACACACACTTGTCTAGTCGACACACTTATTTCACAATTGAACAAGTTTTGCTATTGTTTGAACCATTGCGACTGGAAAATATTTTAGTTAAAAATCTTTTACTCTGGTAAAGGGTTGCCATATCTGAAAATTCAAAAAAGAGGTGGTTTGTAAAGACATCCAGCCTGACACACACTTTGGTGCTATGTAACCTTGAAGCAGCCATAATAATTAATTTTGTAGGCTTCTGAAGAATTTTAAAAAATCCTTCCGGAAGTAGCTGAGACTTAACTGGAGGATATGTCCGGGGACATATGGCAACCCTACCCTGGTAAAGTCAAAGATTTTTCATTTAAAGTTTCACACCAGACAATTATGGAGGCTGAGGTTCATGTTAACAAAATAATAAAGAAGAAATATGTTTGAAAAAAGAAAAAAGAGGGATTTCTCAATCAAAACAATTTGTGTTGATAAAAATTTCCATTAAAAATAAAACTAGACAAATGAGATTCATTTTTGCAGTCCATAATAATATGAACTGGGAGGAATTGGAATGGAGTGCATTTGTAATTCATATTTAGGGGAGAATTTGGTTACAGCAAAAATATATTTTAAAAAAGGGAAACAATCTTTTTCTAAACATCCCCATATGACAAAAACTTGATTTACAAGGCCAAATCTAGTCTATAAAAATATTCACTGATGAATTTTTAAATATTTTTGAAAGAAAGGTTTTGCTTGCAGATAGCAACAAGCCATTATTTTGAATGGATAACTACCCAGGAATTCAATGCATTTAAATCTACTTATTTTGTGTTACTGTTTTTGGCTGCTTATATACATTGGCTGAGTTTCATATTGTTATCTGATGATGGTCGGAGATTTGTTGATTAAAATACTGCGAACTTCAAGCTTTGGGATGAGTACCAGAGAACAACTTGTCAATATCGAAAAAATTTGGTGTAATTAACTAGTTTACGAGTTAGGTAGTTTGGAGATAATCCTTAAAAATGTATATGTGAATTTACAAAGTTCTTTTATAAGATTTTTAAGTCCAGTTAAGAATTAAAATTGTTAACTTAATTATTAGGTGAAGTTTTGTAATTTAAAAATAACTGAATAAAAAGAAGTTTACAGGTTGGGTAGTTTGGAGAATACTGAAAAAATGCATGAAAATTGTCCTATCAAGAATATATTAGGAAAAAATCTTTTAAGCCAAATAACTATCTGCAATTAGATCATGATAAAATTAGAAGTACTAGAAATCTTTTTCTGTATTAAACCTCTCGTGTGATCATGCAAACATTCTTAGTAATTGTGTAGAAAGACAACAACAACTGCATAGCTCGAGTTTTAAAGACCAAATTTTTAGTAAAAAAACTATGGTCTGTTCTATACATGAGTAATGATTTTGTAAGGTTGAAACTCAAACTTAATGGGGAGGACCAAGAGCAACCCTTACATCGTCTTATACACGTATATATACAGTATTTAAAAGAAATCATTTCTCTTTCTGATACCGAGTCACTACAGGGTGTCCCTAAAGTCTAGACACATAGGAAATATCACTATTTATAACTTTTTTTTTTGCCCCACAGATTAAATATGAGTTTGTCGAAAGAAGAAGGATTGAACTTTTTCTGGGGTATGCTAAAGGAGAAGGTGTACTCAATGAAAATTAAAGATACGAGACACCTGAGGGAACGCATCATAAATGAATGTGCTCAAATTGACGGAAATGTGAAGTTGATGAATCGGGTTCATGTGAATCTAGCAAAGCGCATTGAACTTTGCATCACAAATGGTGGAAAACACATAGAAGATGTTATTTATTAATATTTCAGTTAAATAAAATGTTGTTCAAATTTTTTTTATTGAAAATATGCATTTTGCCTATGTGTCCAGACTTTAGAGACACCCTGTAGAATAGGTTCGAAATATTGTTTCTAAATTACACTTCAATTAAAAAGAAAAAACTTCAGTAGCCAGAGTTGTTCCCCTTGTTCTGATAAGTCTGCTTTTTAGGGGTGTACGACGAGAGAAAAGAGGAATAAAGAAGGCCGAAGGGGAATTTTTTTGCTTTTTCAGTTAGAAATTTGGGGATTAAAGTTATTTACATCAAAAGGAACGGTCATTATTATATGAATTGTGTAGGGTAGAGCTGTTAAAAGAAAATCTATACACCAACTCTACAAAAAATGTACATTTTCTCCCAGCTCTATAGCAAATATATTTACAAATATTCCGCGACCACAAATGGGGCCAAAACCCAACATATTCAGAGAAAATCACTGAAAAACATTATAAATATAAAGAAATTACATTTAAAACTAAGATGTAGCTATTAACAGGTTGTTTCAAATTTGTGTATATATAGTAGGGGGAAAAGTTGTGACACCAAGGGAGACAACTATGCATCAAACTATAAAGGGAGGCAACCAGTTACTGCTTCAAGACCATACTGTAACACCCACTGTATTATATCACAGTTGTGGGCGCAACGGAGATTTAAATATAGACAAACAGAAATATTAATTATAATGACTGGTTTCTTTATTCTACAAAAGAGAAACACTGGAAATTTTGGCGTTTATCTTAAAATACATCATTTCTCTGATAGCTAATTAAAATAGTGGGGAAAAAGATAAATAAAAAAATAACTTTTTCTTACATTCTTACGTTCTAACATTTAAGATGTTGAAAACGGACATTACGACTATTGAAGCCTCTTTAAGAGATTCAATGTGATTGGTTCAATTTGAAACTGTTTGACCAATCAAAAAATAATTTAATAATGCTCACGCCTACAAGATGTTCACGTTCTAACAGTTAAGATGTTGAAAGTGGCCTAAACAGCCGTAACATGTACATCAGAAGACATACACCAATACACAAGATGGAACTACGTTCATAAAAACGTTAATTTTAAAATGTTATGTTTTTTAAAAAAGATTTTGAAGTTTTAGAATTTTAATATTTATAACATCTAGAACACTGAAATTGAAAATAATTTTTAATATTTTCATAGTTTAACTTTTTCTTATTTATTTTTATTTGATGTAGTATTATAAATCATCATTATTAATTTTTATTACGGCTACTATTTATCTTCATCTTAACTTTTAGTTGCTTCTTATCACAACTCAGGCCGGTTTCCTTCAGCATTGATCGGAAATAAAGAATAAGCTTTGGGTGAGAATTCTTTATTTCCAAACAACGCTAGTTACTCACTGAGGGATGCCGGCCTGAGTAAAAATGTGATAAAAAACAACTAAAAATTAAGATGAAGGTAAATAGTAGTCATAAGAATTAATGATAATAAAAAAATAACAGTATTAAAAATAAGGATAAAAACACCTCCAAATATGTGAGTATGCAAACGACTGAGGAAGGAACACTTTGTTATCTTTCTGTGAGGTGCAGGGGGCAGTTTTTCTTTAAATTGAAAATTGTTCTTTAAAATTCATCATAACAAAAATATTGTTTCTTTGTAATTGCAATAAAAAAAAAAAGTCAGTTCTGTTCACTGAACCTGTGTGAAACTCCCTTGAGGAACAAAGATGATGGGGGAATATGTTCTGTTTATCTCGCACCCCCCCGAAATATCTAAATATTCAAAGCAGGGCTGCTACCAAATATGAAAATTATACAGAATTATTATTATATAGTTTTTCTTTTGCAAATTTAAAAATGTTTCCACATTTATTCATAAAACAAAGTATTCTCATCAGAATTTGTGAATTTAAAAAAATATTTTATTTGTTCCTGCAAGTGAAGGTTTAACTGGTTAAAACAGAATTTCTAAAACCACAAGGTTATATTTTCAGGCTGAAAGATTAAATAACTATATATAATTTATGAGAAATCTTTTTTTCTATTAATTTTTATCATTTTTTTTAAAGAGAATTTTTTAAAATACAGTTCACATCCAGGAACAATGATTTCAAGTCATAGGCTTACTTGGTCAAGTTATCTCCCCTGGATTGCTTATTGTAGCAATCTAAAAAAATATTCTCACCTTAATAAAAAAAAGAAAGAGAAAAGGTGAGGTTTCATAGCAACTTTGATTTATTTGACTAACATCCTCATAACAAATTATAAATTTTTGACTATGGGATATAAAAAAATATCATAAATGTATATAAAGCATTTCTTTAATACAAAAAAAGTTAAACTAAGTGACATTATTTTGTGATTTATATATTTCATGTATGAGAAACAAACCAAACAGAGCACCAATGAGACATTTTAGCTTGCTTGTTACTGCATCATGCCATGTTTGTTAGTATTTGACATTTGAGTTACACATGCTAGAATGAATGTGGGTGTAGTGCGTTTGGGTTTTTTTTCTTTCCAAATCAACAGACAACAATTTGAAAATAAGAGGAATCATTTTTAAAATAAACAAATAGTATTGACGTAGATTATATTAAGAGCAATAAATTTAATATTTTTTACACAATCACATTTAGAAACTGCATTCTGTGATCCATGGACTTTTCACCTGACTTTTACAGATTTTTACCTCTTTGAAAATTCAACGGACAGCCACAGATCACAGAATGCAGTTTTTAAATGTGATCGTCTTCCATTGATTTGGAGAGAAAAAAACGCGAAATGAACAACACCCATGTTCATTCCAGCACGTGTAACTCAAATGCTAACAAACATGGCACGATGCAGTTTGTTTTATACAAAAGTTCAAAGTCACTGTTACACAACATAACAGTAACAAGCACATTAAAACGTCTCATTAGTGCACTGTTTTAACAGTTCGGTTTCTTTATGGACAGCCCTCGTAAGTAGTAAAACAAAATAGTTATACCTTGAGTTTTATCTTTTTTTCTTTAAAGTCATAACATTTGGACTGCTTTGTTCTTGAAATACCATAAAGGATAAAACTACAGTATTTGTTGAACTGAGTCTCATGGTTCATAACATTCCTTATTCTAATGCAGTGGTACTTAACATTTTTCAAGGCTTGCACCTCTTCCAGATTTCAAAATCTTTCTCGCACAACCCTTAATCTTAAGGCTAAAAAATTAAATTTAAAAAGTCAAAATTGGAAAAGTTAATATTAAAAAGTGTAAATATCAAAATATTAAAATTTACCAGATATCAAAACTAAAAGTCTGTATTAATATATAACTAATGAAACCATTCGGGACATGAGGGAGAAAGAACAAAAACTGTATAAATAAATAAAACAAAAAACAGTTTGTTTGCCACCCTCTTTTTGCACCCCGCCAAAATTGCCTTATGCACCCCATGTTAAGAACCGCTTGTTCTAATGCGTGCACAATGATAGCATTTATAGAATTATGCCAATTATAACAGTTTTAATTGGAGAGGGAAACATTTATACTATATATGATTTTAAATAAAATTATAACAATCCAAAACTAGTTGTAAATATTTCAGTGTACATGTACCATTGTCAGAATGAATGTTTCGAATATAATATTTTCATTAAAAAAAATTCATGATTTTGTTTTATTTCAAAACCAACGGCCCAAATTGAAAGTTGTATATAAAAACAACTGAAATTAAGATGAATGTAAAAACTAGTCAGATTTGATAAAAAATAATGTGTTACAATTACTTCATCCAATAATAATGATAATAAAGATTGAAGTTCTTACTTGTTGAGACCTACACAACATTTTTATAAAACTGGAATGTTTGTTGTTATAGCATTAAATTAATGTTTTAATTTCCAATTGGGCAGCAGAATTTGAACCACAGGGTGTCCCGTAAATATCTCCTTTCTATACATGTTGTAAAGGGAGTAACTTTGTATTGACTAGGCTCGATCATGGAGAAATTGAATACTCTTAGGTGCCTAATCAAAACAAAGTTACTTCCCTTACAATGTACAGCAAGGAGATAATTATGGGAAACCCTGTATATGTCCAAGCTACAAAAGACCAGATCTTTTGTAATAATAATAATAACTCAAGACAGATCTGGTCTTTTGTATATTTTTTTTTAGTGTGTGGGTGTTGGTTTTTCCTAACATAATGAAAATGAGTAGTAGAAAGCAGCAGCCTTTATGGGGCCCTAAGCAGAATTTGATTGGGGTGCCCTCTTGTGGCCATGGGGCCCAAAGCAGCCGATTAGTTCACCTATGCCTCGGGCCAGCAGGCCTGTAGACAAAGATTAACCCATTAACTGCAGAAGGGGTAATAGTTATCCATTGCAAGATAAAAGCCCTTGTCCATTGCAAGTAATCTATTGCAAGATAAATTTGTTCCCCTCTCTATGCAGAATCATATAAAAGAAGAAAAAAAAGATCTTTACACTTTATGTAATTTTAAGATTAAAGTGGATAAAAGTTATCTAGAAGCCAATCAAATTGTTTTTCTTCTCATAAAGTCAACTAAGAAACATTCATTGGCTATTATTACCTTTCCCTTTTCAAAATGGCCACCATTCGAGCTGCAGGGTTAGTGTTTTTTAGGGTTGGGGGTTATTGTCATCTGCTTCTTTGATTTGAAATTTGTCGTCAGCGTCTGTTATTTTGAAGCTTGAGCGGCGGCCATTTTGAAAATGGAAAGGTCACAATTGCCTATTCACTTGTTGATACCTACACAGTTTGTGAAATATACATTTTATAAAACTGAAAACTTATTTGAACTTCAAAATATACATATTTGTTTCTAGATTGCAGTTTATTTATCAATTTTGTATGCCTTGTATTGTTTGTGTTTATTTTTAATGGTGTTTTTCAGAGCCAGATAACATTTTCACTTTCTGACAAAATTAGGTTGGAAATAAATAGAATTTAAAAAAAAAACAAACTACAAAATAAAGGCAGTTGAGAAAAACAAAAACAAAACTTAAAAGTACACAGTAGAGGAAAACAAACAAAAACAAATAAAGGTAGTCAACGAAAAACAGTTTTAAAGTAAGGATATGAAAAAAAAAGAGAAGAATACAAAAAAAAGGTACTCTCCAAAAATAAAGGAGGAGAGAGAGAGAGAGAGGGGAGAGAGGAGGGAGAGAGAGAAAATCCCCCAAAATAACAGCAAAAATTAAAAAATTTCAAAAAATCAGTTATAGAATTTACTAAAACTGTTCCATTTTGGGAGCAGTCCCATATCATGTATTAAGCATTTTATTTTCATATTGTCCAATCAGCAAACAGCATAGCAATCCAAAAATATGAGTGATCTAATCTAATTTTACTTTTTTCATTATTTCACTTGATTGAACAGAAAAACCATATTAAGAAACAACAAACTGAGAATGAATCCGTAAAAGCTCACAACACTAGTGATCAAACTATCACAAAGGCATGAGAAAAAAATGTGTTAGGGGCAGGTGAGGAAGGATGGTCTCTATCTTATTGTATTTACTTGTATATCTTATGCGATCTCTGTACCCTTATCTCTCACCTTAGACCAGTGGTTCCCAACTGAGGTAAAGTTTGGGTAGTCCAAGGAGGGAATAAGACTATTAGATAAAAATAAAAGTCCAGTCTAGAGATAGGGAGGGTTTTCTGCACTATCTATCAAGTCGAAGGCTTGAAATAAGCTGAGAATGATTCAAGATGTGCTCTCTCACTAATATAGCCACAAATCGAGGAACTAGTTGCAAAAAAACAAGAACAGAGATCACTTTGATGTGTATATCAGTTAAGATAGCAGAATTCTTATTTTTCTTGTAATAAATTAGAATTTCAAATGATGTGTTCTAATTATTTTCGCTTGCTTTCTTTGAGTAACAAATACACAGCAGCAGCTATACAATTATAAAATTAAACTAATTCTTAGTATGGAGCTGTCTAATTATACGTAAAATAAAGTTATTATTTGAAATTATTCTTTGTTGCAACTTAATAAATGGAAGGGGAGGAATACTAGTAATCTTATTGACAAAAGTGGGGAATGACTCGAAAGGTTGGGAACCACTGCCTTAGACATTACTCCCCTACACAGACTGCCACTACACAAAATCTTCAGACAGTGTCTATAGGTGTTTTGGAAAAAATAAAAAGCACAAATCCACGTCTCTCTCGACAACTTGACCCAAATTTACTGATTTTCTCTTGCATTATACACAAGTAAATATGGTATGTTTAAAAAGCCATCTCAGGTTTTCCCTCCTCAAAGAAAAAGAAAAAAAAAAACATTTTGAAGGAAGCAATTTTTCAATAATGTTGAAGAAAACTGAAAATATAGACAGGTCTAGTTAGTCAATTAATAGAAACTGTCAAGTGACCAACGTCTTTTGGCAGCATGCCATGTTGGGGGATAATCAATTAAAAAATTGGAGAAAGGGGCGATCAATGAACAAGTTACTTCTCTTGCCTTTTGTTGGGCGGTGATCACTACGAAAGTCTGAATTAAAAAAAAACAAGCATGAACACTGCTGGATACAAAATAAGGGACCAATTTAGCATAAACTTACATTGTAAATTGAACCCCCCCCCCACACACACACACACTAAAAACCTATTGGGGTGGGGGATTTAAAAAAAAAAAAAATGTTTTTTCTAGACATAAGGAGTAAATGTTTAAATTTTCAGCTCTCTACCACTGGTGCAGAATGTATGCATGATACATAGCCAGCCAGCTAGAACAACTTAAAAACTGAAGAAACCTACCTAGTTTTGGTAGAAGGTTTCTAATTTCTTACAAAGAAAAAAAATGAATACTATTTGATCAACTGATTTTTAAGCATTGGTAGTTTTGTTAACTAAACTAGAAAATGTATTCACATTTTTTCTGCATGGCAGGAACATAGCAGGGAAACAAAATCAAATTCCTCACAAGGGGGTCCAGAAAAAAAACTCTTGGTTAAATTAAAACATGACAAAAACTATTTTTTTTACCTTCTTCATTATTCTTACTTAAGCAAAAGTGTTTATCTGGCCTCATATACTAATCACACATTTTTTAAAGTTTTAACTTTTTTTTTAGGGTCAGGGTAAGGAGTGTTCATAAACTACAAATGATGAGAAGAAAAATTATGATTTAAACATTCTGTATATTATTTATTTTATTATAAGGGGGGGTTTGTCCTGATGGTGTTTTCCCCTGGGTCCTACACTCACTTGCAATACCTTTCAGAAGGTTTTGGTCATTAATGATAATTTTAGGTTCATAGGCTGTTGCCTAAACATATATCCAAGTTACTAGATCAGTTCTTTTGATTCACAAAATGATACTCACTTCATGAGACTCTTGTTTAAAGATTATATACAGTAGTCTCCCCTTATCTGTGGGGGATATGTTCCAAGACCTGCAGCAGATGCCTGAAACCATGGATTGGATTGTACTGGACCCTATACATACATACATATGATAAAGTTTAATTTATAAATTACACACAATAAGAGATTAACAACAATAACTAATAATAATAATAATAAAAAAATTGCAATAATAAAATAGTACAATTATAAAAATATACTGTAGTAAAAGTTATGTGATGGATAGAAGATTCTTTCTTGCCGTAGACCTTAGCAACCTCCATATATTATTTTTTCATTTCTTATCAAGTCTCAACAAGTAAGAACTTCAATCTTTATTATCATTATTATTGGATGAAGTAATTGTAACACATTATTTTTTATCAAATCAGAATTATCAAAAAGAATATTTATGTTGCATCATGTATCTTGAAAAGATTATGACAGGACAATTAACATTTTCGGTAAAGATCTACATTCGTTAACCAAGTTGCAACAAAATACAAACAAATTTGTTTTCTCCAGTAATTTTTGTGCTTTTAATCCGTTAGACCCTAACAATCTTCCTAGAAGTTGTTAGTTTTTAGAAAAAAATCTTTTTTTACGAGGAGGTTTCTATTTACAATGTAACTGTATGGTAAATGGGACTGTTACTTTCTGTCAGTTGTATGGAAGTGAGGCTTTGAAGCATGTTGTTTACTCCTTTTGCAAGGCTTCTTTGATATTTTAATGATGATTTTCTGTGGTTTCATTAAGGATTTTTGATTTAATGAAAGCACAGAAAAATCATCATTAAAATATCAAAGAAACCTAGTTAACAACCTTCAAGGATCTACATCTGTTAACCAAGAACACAAATCTACTTTGAATCGTTAGGGCTTCTGCCAGCTTATCTCCAGGTCGGACATTCGAATCACAGCAGGATTCACTTAATTTTATATATCTTTTTGCTTTAGCATGACCCAAAATTAACCAACGAGCAAACAAACAAAAAAGAGACCTTGGCTTTTATATAATAACTAGCATAGAACCCGTCAAAAATGACGGGTAACATTTTTGCCATATTATGGTAACAAACCAACAAATACACAGAATTTGGATCTTTGCTTGTTGATCCATGATTTCCAGTGAAGTTTTTATTGTTTTTAAATTAGGCCGTCTGTCTAGCGGCTTTTTCTACCCAATCTGACTGACTGACAATAGTTTAGGCTTGAAATCCTGATTCATTTCATCTCTGTAGCCGTAGCTCATGTGTATATCATCAGACTACAAAGATTTATGTCAGGCACTCGAGTCACGGTTTGGAATAGCATGACAGGCGAACAGATATCTGCACAAAAATGTGACAATATTTTATATATATATATAGTCTGTAAAGCTTCTCAAAAACTAACAACAAGAAAAAAATATAATACATAAACAAAAATAAATTTTAAATATCACTTACATGGTCTGTCCCTCTCGAGCCCTTTAATGGAAGTGAAAAGTCCCGCCAAAATTTCTTTGTCCCCTGACCACGTGATCTTACGTACATCAGCCGGATTTTATAGAAATTTCTAGAGCACTTTTATCGAGAGAAATATTTTTACAAGAAGACCAACATATATTATATATTAATTAAAACTTAAAGTACATTTAAATTCAAAGGTTCGTCGGTTGTTTACCATGGCAATAAGCAGTTTCAGAGAATTTGAAAACAATACTGCCTTTAATCAATCCAATGGCTCTCCAGCAATCCAGATCATGGATTACCACCTAAGAATTATGAAGTTTTAATAAATATACTATTTGCCTTGGTCAAACTGAAAAGACTCAGTACCTTTGGTACCAGGGATGATAGGAAAAGGCAATGTGGAGACTCAGAAATAATTTGC
>VCCN01006563.1:700552-721923 GCA_006491835.1 Architeuthis dux
AAAAAAAAAAAGAAAAGAAATCAGTTATCACTATGGTTCCAACATATTGTTCACCAGGGTTCCAACATATTGTTCAATTTTGATAAAGAAATAAATTCTCTCAATGTAATTTCTTCTCTTGTACAATATAAACAAACAATGCTATGATTTCTATCCCTAAGTTAAAAAAAAAAAGAAAAAGTCGAACCATTTAAAACCTTTTCTCCTTCACTTTCTGCAAATGGTAAAAGCATCTATTAAAAGTGCTTGTCTTTTGTAGAAAAACCGTTTCAGTGGCATTGTGACTCTTGAAAAGCAGTTTGTAAATATTAAATAGCATTTTTTGTCAAATCAATGAATAACATTTCTAAGGAGAAAAAAAAGGAAAAAAAAGTACATCTTTACATATATACAAATTAAAAAACTTGAATTTCTCTTAAATGTCATGGTGAGTGTAAATATTATATTAGGGAATTCTGGTATTATTTTTGATGTAGAGACTCACGGAAAATACTGCATGTTTGTCTCAACAAATTGTGATACAAAATGAGAATAACTGCTATTTAATTGTCTCCTTACAATGAGGTGCAGAGTGGCTCAATGGTTCACAGCACAGAAAATGGAATCCGCAAGCCATTTTCAAACCCTGACGGAGACAGTTTGTACTAATGCTCTTGGGAAAGGCATGAATCTATCTATTCTCCCCTCCCCACAGCCAAGGGTAAATAGTAGGGCAGACTGGACTGGTTGGCGGGCAGACTGGACTGGTTGGTAACCAGGTTAGGATTCTGAACCAGCCTGCCGAGGGGATGGGCTGTCAGGCTATTTCAGCCTTGACACACACATGAAGAATCATCTGTGGTGTCCAAACAGGGTGGAGGAGGGGAAGGACCAGATGTGAAATGTTGTCATTGTTTATATTAGGGATCTCCCCACATTTGTATAGGGGTAGTGATAAAGATTGCCCTGACCCATTAGCTATTGCCACAGGCATCAGGATGTGCCCACTGATCCTACCCCTTTTAATGCAATGGGGAGGTACTGCCTGGGGGATGGCCTCCAGGAACCAGATGTATACTTATCAGAGATGGCAGATAAATATTAAGTGAGAATAACTATTACAAACTTTTTTGTTTGTTTTTGAAAATTCGATGTGCAAGTAATAGTGGGGTGGGTGCAAGTAATAGTGGGGTGGGTGCAAGTAATAGTGGGGTGGGTGCAAGTAATAGTGGGGTGGGTGCAAGTAATAGTGGGGTGGGTGCTTGTAGGTAGAGTACAGCTCATAAGTATTTGAACAAGCACAAACTTTGTGTTTTTGCCTATGACTGCATTCTTTCCATATATGTATTGGTCTAGTTTAAGACTATTTAACTAATAACAAATAGCAATGTTAGTTAGCCTTTGAATCTCCTTGATCGATTCTGAACAAGATTTTAGCAGATATAAAGAAAATACTTGGTTTAATTCATTTAACAAATTCAATTTTTTTCTGAAATTTAGCATTGAGAACCACAAAACTTGCCTAAATGCATGCCTTGTTGTGCTGATTGCAATGAAATTTGGTTCTTGCACAATGTTTCTGTTTTTAACTCTTAAAACCAAGCCATACATGCAAAATTTCTGTTTGTTCAAACACTTATACTGTCTATCAGAAGCAAGATTGGCTCCAATGTTCCTTCTAACATTTAGTAGTCAGTGTGCACAAAAATATTAATTCTTTTCAGTGACCAAAGTATGGCTGCACTTTTGAATTTGACATTGTGAATCAATATTTTCCAATAAAAACTCTAAACTATTACAGAATTTGAAATCTTTTGTGTGCACATTAATTTCTTTGTGCGCTGGTTGAAAAACATGTGTACACATGCACAGCTTAGAAGGAACAATGATTGGCTCTGAAGACAGTGTCTCAAACTAGGGCAAGAACAAAAAATCCTACAATCAATCATATACCTTAAAATCCCTATAAACATTCATTTTGTACTAGACGTTAACATTTCTCTGGTTATTTTATCAGTGAATATAGAATAAATAAGAGGTACTTTTTGTTTTAATTAACCCCTTTGAGACTCCTGGGACATATATATCCGGAGGT
Organism: Architeuthis dux; assembly: GCA_006491835.1. Lineage (NCBI taxonomy): Eukaryota > Metazoa > Mollusca > Cephalopoda > Oegopsida > Architeuthidae > Architeuthis > Architeuthis dux. The sequence goes on from VCCN01006563.1 coordinate 702,627, forward strand.
TTCTGACTGCTGGGATATATATGTCCCTTGATCTCTTTTAGAAGTATGTGTCATGAAAAATAAAGATAAAATTTCCCCAGCTTTTAGAACCGCAGACAATGACATCATCATAGTATGAAACCAATGAAGGAATTAGTTCACATTACATGACTAAACAGAAAAGATGTGTAGGCCAAGAGATATAATTCTGTGGGTTTTTTTTTTATCTGTCCTGGGATAAATGTGTAATGGGACAAATGTATCCCATCATTGGTTCTTCAATTTTTGATTTAATAAAAGAATAGTTTTCTTTAATCATTAAATAATTATTAATTTTTTTTTTTTAATACCCTTTTAAAAATTCAGGCATTAAGCACCTTAATAGGGTTAATACATTGAAAGGGTTAACACATTTGTCATAATATTTAAAAAGTAATATTTGTCAGTACCATTACTTAAAAATATTACTTGATAATAAAACTTTTGAGTGATATTAAACCATTAAAAGTGTTCATGTTTATTAACATTTAAATTCATATAAAAAATGTCAATTTCAATGGAAATAACTTTTGATTAAAGTTACTCTCCTTTGAACTTAAGGTAATTTAATAAGTTTTTTTTCTATTCAATTCACAAAAAGGTTCTGTAATTTTTATGCTATTTATGGAAGAGTTACACTGTCAATTACCAGCGTCCTTGAATTTAAGATTTAAAGTAGATGATTTTTATTTCCACATTCAGGATTTTAAGGCGTGCATTCTTTTTTTCAAAAGAATTGAGAAATACAATTATTTCCTTTCCGATTCCTGGTAAAAGACAAAGTAGAAGAGCTTTGCACAGTATTCGCGAAGTAACTTCTTTAATATCTCGCCTTGAACTGGAAATCTATTGACCAGACAGAACCAAAACTACTAAACAATTTTAAGTAATATATTTTTGGAATAAGTTGCCTAGTCATGTTAAAGATAGCAATAGTGTACAAAGTTTTAAAAATAATTTAGATAATTTAAAAAATTACTGAAAAAAAATCTGTCAGAAGAGTTTGATCTGTGAATTGTGCTAAATTGTAGATGTTTGTATTTATGTACATTTAAATATGATTTTTGAAAATTTTGTATTTGTTTAAAAGTTGAGGTGTAAATATTGTGTATAATTTGGAGAGGCCCAAAGAGGCATAATAAAATAATAAAACTGATACAAAACAAGACTGTTCTTTTGTACACCATTTGCAGACCACTTTTAGTTATTTTCCTTATTGAGGAGTGAAGCAATATTTTAAATTTATATGAATGGTAATAACTATTATTATCAATTAGAAGACAATCTGTGAGTTTAGTTCAGTTGCTGCCGTATCGCACAACACATGAGGCAATGATTTTGTCTCCATTTTTCGAATGATCCATGGAGACCTGATCATTGTAGCAATCGTGAATTTTGACAGAGCCGCGTTTCTAGGCTTATGATGGACTGCCTTACTGGGCTAAAGGGCTGTAACTACCTATAGCAGGGAGAGAAGTGGGATTCATGTCAAGGGCATTAGGTCGAAGTGAACGCAAACTGTCCCGCTGGAATTTGAACTCCGTTCACAGATTCCGTTCTGTTAAATCACCTGCAGCTCCTTACAATCTGTGTCCCCATAAATATTTTTAATTACTTTCCATAATGCTTTTATAGCATGCGAACATGTGCAAAAAGAGAACTCATATAAAAGTGGTGATAAAAAAGCAGATGACTTTCTATACTCAAAATTCAGTACTATGGTATGGGGGTCCCGACATAGTATGTATAAAAGACCAAAAGTTATTCCCCTTGCATACACGAAAAAAATCCCTTACAAAATGTTATTTTATTTTAAAATCTTTTGCTTGAATTTTAATTTAATTTGTTTTTGAAAAATTGTTATGATCACAAGTATTTTGAATTATCATTTCATCATTATTAATTTTTTCATACTACTACTACTACTACTACTATTCACCTTCATCTTAATATTTTAGCTGAATTTTGTTGCAATTTAATTTAAACATGGATTTAGATGAAATGTCAAGGCATTATTGAACATTTGAAGCAGCAAGAGACATCATAGGGGATGAGAATATTATTCGGCATCAAGCTCCTAGGTGCAACCTCTGTGATACTGAAATGAGAGAGGTGAAGATTGGACGTGGGGAAGAAGTAAAAATGGTACTGTCCAATCAATAAAGGACTGAAAGTTTCCATTTTGAAAGGACAGAGGCTAGGTATTAAGAAGTTGATACGACTAATGTTGCTATGGTCCCATGAGATTCCAGTTGTAAAATGCACTAAATCAATGTCCATAACAAATAAAACAACAGTGACTTGGTATTTAAGGCTACGCAAAGTTGGCTATTCAAAATCAAAACGAAATTAAATTAAAATTCAAGAAAAAGATTTAAATATAAAATAAGGGGAATAACTTTTAGTCTTTTACACATTATTATGTCTGGACCCCTATTATCATAGTAACCAAAATTTAAAGCCATAATATCACCGTGACAATAATTTTTGTGGCATGAAAGTATTCTTTTTTTTTTCTGAAGTGACATACAATCAATGGAAGGAAAAAAATGAAGTGAGAAAATAAAATAACTGATTACTGAAATGTAATTTTCCTTTAACTTTTAGCCCTCTGTAGGCGACATCATTGAGCAAAATGTTTGTCTTGCCACTGCAGGCCACTCCATAGTGTTGGAATTTTGAGATTATGTTGTCATGTCAACTTCAGTCATACATAAACAGATGCACAAGTTACAGGATTTCAAAGTTACTAAGTGCACAAAATCTTGGTGCCCTTGAAAAAGAATGCTGAGTATTGAAAGTTAAGCTAAAAAATGACCGTTTCCTTTTTAAATTCAGCTCAAGAGTTACTGTTTGCGATTTGCACAAATCGTGAAGATGACATATTGGTATTTTTCATTAAATTTGTGTGGCAAAACTTCTTTGCAAGCAACTAAAGAAAAAACTCTTTATCACTGATTAAAAAATAACTGAACTTATTTTTGCAAGTTTGTTAGAGGATATGTAAATGAAAGGATAAAAATGTATTGGTTTACAAAAGAAACATAAACCAAGGTATATTTTTTCCAACTATCCAAGGTTTTCTAAAACAAATAATCCAACAGTTGAATTTTAAAATTTTTATAATCCTATTCAAAATGTGAATTTCTTTTTAAGGTTATGTAAGGGTTATGATGTTGAAAATGGCCTAAACAGCTGTAACATGTACATCAGAAGACATTCACCAATACACAAGATAGAACTACATTCATAAAAATGTTAATTTTAAAATTTAAAGATTTTTTTTGCTTAATTTACTAAGATATTTATATACTTTCTATACTTAAAAAAGTAATTTTTTGTGGTAACCATCTACATTAAGAAAACATTTCTAAAAATCTAATTCGGAGTTCTAAAGCTGTTTTTTTTTTTTTTTTACTAACTTTATGTAAACTAGAAAAATTCTCACATTTTTTCTGATTTAGCTTTTTTGTCACTCCTGGTTTTTTTTCAGGATATTTTCTGTAGCACTGAGAAGGGTCATTAACATTCAAATAGTTCTTTGGACGATTGAACTCCTTGATTATTGACAGAGAGCGCTGTTGGAAGCACAGATAAATCAAAGCGGCAGCACATATCAACATGTTGATTAAATGCTTTAGTCAGACAAGTACAGAGTTCAACCCGATATGGTTTCCGCTGCTCAACAGATCCAAACCAACAAGAATAGATCGGCCGAAACGTTGTGTTAACGACACAAACAACAAGAAGGAGTTCAATCACCCGAAGAACTATTTGAATATTTTCAGGATGTTCAAAAACTTGAATTAAAATAAACACCTGTGAAAGGACTTAATTTTCATCTTTTTTGCTAATGATAAAAAAATGAATTAAGCATAAAATTATCCACAATGGGCGAATAAAATCAAAATATTGAAAACATATGGAAATTTAGTTGCAGGTGAATGACACTGAAATAGTTTGAGAAACACTGGTGTAGATACAATTATCTACATAAGATATTTTGGAACTCTTACTTTCTGGGATGCTAGAAGGATACATCAAATTCCTTTTTTTGCAAATTAAAAAAAAAAATTCAAACTTTGACGTAAGCAAGTTTTACACCTGTAATTCATAATAATACCTGTTGAATAATTTGCCAGAAAGTTAAACAAACAAGAATAAATAAAACCCTCAAAGAGAGATAAAATAGTTCATACCTCTAAACAAGAAAGGTAGCAAGGATAATACAAATTAAAAATTGGATATTAAGTACAGTCGTACCTCTTTAATTCGACAACCTTGGGATCCGGCCATTGCTGGGCCTCAGAAAATGCTGGAAAACAGAAATTTTTTTTTTTCCATACTATTACGTAATAAATTTTAGCAGTTTATTGAATTTTAATAATTTTTCTAAGTGTGGAAAATAGAACGATATATTTTTAATATAATTTATATAATATAAATTATATTATAATAAATGAAATTGTGTTTGCTTATGTTTTTTAATTGGTTATATTAAAAATAATTTAAAAGATTCAGAAAAAAAAAAAAGAAGAAGAAAATACATGTCTAATTTTATGCTGAAATAAACATCGAAAATTGTTGAATTTAGAGTTCTTTGGTTTGGTTTCAAACCAGTTAGGTTTTTACACATTTGAGCCATATTGTATTGTTTATTAGTAGATGAGAGAGATCGAGAACACACGTGTGTGTGTCATGACCGCGGTCATTATTTGAATAAAGGACCTGTAAGTAAATCTTCTGTTTGCATTTTTAATCTGTTAATATCTGTCATTAAACCAAGCTTACACAAAGAATGGATAATTTTATATCCGACTCAATGTGATAATTATAATATTATATAACAATGAGAATTTTCAAAAACAAAAACCTTTTTCCCTACTCATTGAGGGGACTGTGTGTACAAAATTTCATGTTTCTACTATGAACGGTTACGGCTGGGTGAAATACATAGATACATGTAAAAGTCTGAACACATGAATAACCTAAACCCAGCAACAGTATTTAACTAGTCGGTTTATAAAACACTAAATTACAGTGCAAACTGCAATTTGAAACCAAATTGAAGAACTCTAGAGGCAGATCCACAAACTAATGGCAGCAGATTCTAGAGTTGATGGACCACAGATCACCGGATAAAAGAGGTACATGCATTGTCATCATTGAACTGTGTGAACCTGTATATGGAAAGGGTTTTTTGGACAATCAAACTCCTCATTCTTGTTATTTTTGTTGTCCACACGTTTCGGCTGATCTATTCTACAGCCTGCCTCAGGCGTACTAGTCAAATGTAAAGAGAGGGCCCTTTTTTTCCTGGTAGAGTCAAGTGTTAATAACATATACAAACTATATTAAAAGTGTTGCTGATTATAAAAAAAATAAATGTTTGTCTGCTACTGTTACTTGACACAAAAAAAAAGTGTCCCTCTTAAATAGTTCGCCTGAGGAAGGCTGTAGAGAAGATTGGCTGAAACTTTGTATTAACAACAAAAATAACAAGAATAAGTTTGATTGTCTGAAAAATGCTTTGAATGTTAATGACTTCTCAAAATTATAGATGATATCCTCACCTGTATATATTTTATATAAAGTTCATTAACATTTTAACAGAAGATCATTAACAGTTGATTATCTCAGAAAAGAGATTAAGTTATCCCTTGCCATTCGTGGGGGTTAGAGGTGCCAGGAGGGCGCGGATGCGCTAAATCCACAAATAATTTTTGCTGACCACTCCCAAAACCTTTTCAGTCCCCAAAAACCATAAATCTTGTACCATAAACCTTTTGATAAACAAACACTTTACCAATCCCAAATCGTAAATGTACAAATAAATAAATGAATACAGTAAAGCATACATTAAAAAAAATATACAATTAATTAATAAAAACCATAAAGTTCTTAAAACTAGCGTACATCGAATTGGAAATTTTTTTGTTTTATTTAATTTGCATGGTTAACCAGTTCGAGAATGTAAACAAGTTTTCAACCATGATTATCCCTTGGTTTATATTTATATTTATAAATAATGTTTAGTTGATAATAGATTACAAATTCCACACATTTTTATCGACATGTCACTTTTTGCAAAAGTGTGGTTGTTGCTATATTATAAATATATATGCATTTATCATTTCCTAAACTTTTTACATTTTGTTTATATTTTACAGCGTATTTTCTATTTTCTTTTCGTGGTACGCCTCAAAACTCCCCAAAACATTCCCATTAAATTATTCATAACTGAACTGCGAATTATCAAAACTGAAAATGGAAAACCCACAAATGACAAGGGAACGGATAACAGTAGTTTTTTTAATGATGATACACACACACATACACCAAGAGGAAGAAAGCAATTCTTATGGAAATAAACAACTTTTCAGGATACTGGCAGAATGCTTGTTTTTCTTGAAGAAACCAACATAAATACTGAAATTTTGTTGTGGTCACAACATGTACACAAATCAAGTTTCCTTTGCCATACACAAAATAAATATCTATCTATAAATGAACGGTATGATTTTTTTTCTTCGGTTTCTCTGTCCGTAATAATGGACTCTTCGACTTAAAGGTAACAATTTTGCAGATGAAAATATCTCCTACCCACCATTTAAAACAATGGACTCTTCCGCTTAAACGAGTTCAGTTACTTTTCAATAAAACCTCAGATGAAATTCATTAGACAAACATTTCAGGGGTAGATATTTTTACCGAATGCAGTGTGGACTCATATATATATATATATATACACACACACACACACACACACACACACGCATATACATACACACATAATTTCTTTTCTTAAAAAAAAATCATCTCAGAAATTAAAATTTATATGAATTTTCTTTAACGAGGGGATAGCTAGTCTCCTTATAAAAATGGCTTCACTAAATCTCTTTAAAGCTAATCCTTTGTATTTTTCACAACAGATTCTGGATTACCACATACTGAGGATCAGATGTTCAAATTTGACAGCAGATTATGATATTAAGCTACTAAATATGTCAAAATAAGCTATGAGATATGTGTAGATCAAGAAGGAGAGTTGGCAGGTGTCTTAACCCATTAACTGCGGAAGGTGGTGAAGAGTAGTAGTTATCCATTGCAAGTTAACAGCCTTTGTCCATTGTGAGGTAATCCATTGCAAGTCCTGACTCACAGATAGAATTGAGTTAGCCATAGAACTGCAATGACAGAAATTCTCGTCATTCGCAGGTAATGGGTTAAGATAGATATGTATAAACCTAGCCAGAAGGTGAAGAGATCTAAGGCTAGATCGAGGGTGGAGAGACTTGCCCAAGGGTCAGAGGTCATAAGCTAACTAGCAATCCAGCACTGCAATGCCTTAAGAGGCTGAACCAAGGCAGAAGTGACTAAGAAATGTTTTTATAAAATTTTTGGCAATAGAGGAAGAGGATCATATTGGACCTTTCCTTACTTTAATAGTTTCTAAGGCCAGGTACTTGCTACCAGCTATTATTGCAGGCTTTCGTAAGTTACTACAGTCGACAGGCTAGGCAGATGATTGGACAATTCTTTTTATTAAAAAAGAAAAAAAAAGAAAAAGAAATCTCAGGAATTCCATGAGGAATTCAGTGGCCGGTGGGGGGGGGGGAACTGTGTGTAACAGAGGAAAGTTTGAGATGAGCGAGTGGTGTGAGGTTGAACATTCTTTTTGAGAACAAGTCAAGAAACAGATAAGTTAACTTCACCATTTTCAGCCCATTTGTATAAGGGGGGTCAGGGAAATAAAATGTTTAAAAATATAAGAACAGAATGAAAAAGAAAATGAAGTTGTGGCTGGGGGTAAGGGAAAAGGATCTAAGATGAAAAATGAGTCTGACACCGACTGACCACTGGTTTAACCATCATATGTACACATTAACCACTGGTTTAACTATGGTATATCTGTACAGTCTGAACTATCAGTTTAACCACGTTATTATATCCTGTAACTGCTAGTTTAATCTGATCTGTACACCTTTTAACTGCAGGTTTAACAGCTGCACAATAGTCTTTAACCATTTGTTTAAACCATGGTATGTAAACCTTCAGCCAATAGATTAGCTGTAGAAAGTGCAACATAAAACCATTGGTTAAAAATGGCTTGTGCAGCTTTAATCACTGGTTTAACAACAGTATGTACAATCTTTAACCACTGGTTTAATAACAGTATGTACAATCTTCCAACCACTGGTTTAGACCCTAATATTTACAAGCTACAAATTCATACACCTCACTAGCTCAGAGCAGATTTTGTCATAGTGCGTAGAGTCTCCAGCAATCTTTCGGAAATGTAAACCGTTAATGTCACCAGTCTTACAGACTTTCATTTCAATCTGCACGCCACAGTTCTCAAGTTGAAAGAGATTCTGCGAACACCTGTAGTTGATGTCCGCATGTTGGGTATCAAGCATATGTCGGATTTCATTCAAAATCTCCTGAGTATTTTTTGTGGAGCTTAGTGTGATCATCGATCCAGACACTGAATCAAGCTCATAGTTCTGTGAAGAAAGCTTCACTTCACTGTTTGAAGACACATTGTCATATGTTTTGAAGCAGTTTTCATGGTTGGCTACTGAGCTGAAACTGTTTAAACAATTCTGTGTTGTGGATTCATGATCAAGACTTGAAAACATGGGAGCATGCTTATTTGCGTACGAGAACTCTGTGTAGGCCTCAATTGGCTCTGTGACTGTGTTATAGCGACAGTAACGAGTTTGGCTCAACCTGTACAGGTTTGAGGAGTTCATCTGGCTCGGGCACCAGTTCGGCACATTGGGATCATGGCAATAACTATTCCATAGCTGCGAACGGGTGGTGTTTTTAAAACCAGATTTTTCATTATCTAAATCTGCTTGGAGGCTGGCCAAGTTAGTATTGATGTACTTAGGAGCCATGTAGGCTGGCTTGCAGGAACTGGCTGGAGCCACCGAATGAATTGGTGAAGTTTTGGATGTAGAAACATAGGAACTATAGTTGGACGTTAGTAGGGGGGAAGGTTCCTTCGGAATATCGAGATCGGTATCTGCGGCCATCACATCAGTGTTTCCATACGTGTCTGTGATGCTGATCTGAGGGGTCTGTGCATACTGGCGCTGCCTTACTTCTTGCTGGCTTGGGACTTCTTGGATCTGCATTTCTTCATGTTCGGCTGTAGACTGGCTATCGGCTGTGTCCTCCAGGATGCGCTGCAAATTCTGCTGTAAGTGCGGTGCGTAGGACTGTGTTGGAGATGTATCAGAGCTGCCCAGGGGTCTCATCATTATGTTGTAGTTAGTTGGACTAGCAGGGCTGCCAGCTGTGGGACTTCCATGTTGCTGAAGATGGAGTCTCTGGAAATGGTTATTAAGGTTTCCTGGCAGCACGTCGGCACTACTGGCTGACTGGCTTGTAGGGGAGGGCAGGGGAGGAGAAGGCACTGGGGACCGGGAAAGACTAGGCATCTGTTGCTGGAAAATACAAGTCATGACATAAGTAACATTAACAACAAATGGAGATCATAATGTATTCAGATGTAAACAATCATTGCTAAAATAGTAATATTATCTGGCATTGTTAAAAATATTTAGCATTTAATGGTATCTAATCTAAGATCTACAAGTATGTAAATATAAATATAAATAAAATGCACATTATCATTACTAGCTGAAAATACCCACCCTCCGGTCTGTACTCCACAACGATATGGAGCCTACAGCCTTAAAACATTAAATCATTACTTAGCTTGTAGTTTTACGGCCATAGGCTCTATATAGCTAGGGATAACTGTGGAGGGAGGATATTTTCAGTTAGTGTTAATAAAAATTGAAGGTAAATTAGGTGTTGTTTTTTTAAAGTTATTTACTTCTTACAGAAGGCACTTTTTACTGAATGTTCACTTCAGTTCAGTTCAGTTTACTCCAAACAAACTGAAATATGATAGTTTTTTTCTTTTTTACTTTTTATTTACTGCAGATACGATGAAAAGTACTTAGAAGAGTAACAATTAAGATTCTGTTTAAACTTATTTTTTTTGTATCTGTTAATTTTTTAATGACATGCATCCTAATATTTGAGTAATTTTTGTGCTTCATGAAGGTAAATAGTAGTTGAAATTAATACAATTGGTTTTGGTAAAAAATCGGTTTAGTTTACATCACAGTTTTCATAGAAAAAACTTTTTTTATTCATCTTTCATGTAAAATGATATGAATACTAAAAACAAAATTGAACCCCTATCGGAATAAACGTAGTGGATGTAAAAAGATTTTTTTAAATTGAATAATAATTTACGATTTGCTTAGTTTTAGTTATATAAACAAAAAATAACAATATAGCCGTTTTAGTCTTCTGTACTTAAAAATTCTAAACATTACTTTTTGTACGGTTTTAAAAATGCGATTTTATTTTTTTTAAATCACGGAACTCTCTGAAAATTACAGTCTAAAACCATCTAGAGTGAACCAAATAGTTAAAATGATTTTCCAGAATATTTATAAACATTACCAGGGAACACTTCTGTTTTCTATTACCTCAAGTATATTAACTCATTAACTGCGGAAGGTGGCAAGTGTTATCCATTGCAAGATGATAGAACTGAATTGCCATCGAACTGCAATGATGGAAATTTCCGTCATTTGCAGTTAAAGGGTTAAAGTTTTGAAAAATGTTTAGCCACAATATCATTCCAATTTTAAATAAAATAAAATTTTTCTTGTAATTTTACAATTATTGAAAAAAAAAAAAAAAAATATATATATATATATAAGTGTGATAAAAGCTAAGACTTAAGAGAAACTAATTTCAAGAGGGAACCAATGTCTGATTCAGGGTTACCAGATTTGACCAGAAGGGGAGATAACCCGAGCTTTATCTCAGACTTACCCAACACAGGCATTGGAATAGCGTTGAATTTGGAAATCTAGTGAGTCTGGAGCCAGAGATTCAATACCTGCCTCTTGAGGCGGGCCCACTGGTATTGATTCTCCAGACTCACTCGATTTCCAAACGCTATTCCAATGCCTGTGTTGTTTAAGTCTCCGAGATAAAGCTTTGATTATCTCCCCTTCTGGCCAAATCTGGCAACCCTGATCTGATCATTGCATTTACCTGTAATGATTGCTGCTGCTGCTGCAACAGGTGAAAGGCATGTTGCTGCTGTAATAACTCTGCCTGACGCTCCACTGACTCACGGCAACTCACTTGCTTCTGCAAAGATAAGAGCAATTGTTCAGAACCGCTTTTGTTTTTCAAAACATACTTTTTGATAAATCAATATGGGTTATACAAAACATTATGTACTTATATATTGTAGTGTAGCACATATCAGTTACAAGGCAAGGGAGATAACTATCCAGAATTATCTCCCTTGCGTGTCAAGCTAACAGAAGTAAAGTTTGGTCATGCGCAGAGATTATCTTCCTCTTTATCTCTGTGTGAGTACGTGTTAACATCATTTTCTCTCTCTGTCCTTTTTCTTCGAGCCTTACACACTTTTGATTGCGAGCTACAAACGCTTCACGCGAAGTCACTCGTGAGCTGAGCAACGCCACATATATTGCCAACGTCTTATAAATACAGCTATGTGTCGACTTGTTCCCCTGTTATGTTCTGGAAGTATAGATGTAACTCAACCTGGGCATAAGTCGACCATTATAGGGTGAAGTGAAATATACACATGTTGTATAGTGGGGTGAATGTCCTGGAGTTTTCTGTTTGGGTCTGCTCTGTTTTCGGGTCTCTCGAACACCCATGCAGGTGTCATTTCCGCTTTCCACATCCTGTTTTTTGGACACCCACGCATATACCTATTTCCTAAGGTGACCGGGTCACTTAGATTTCCGCACAAGCGTTTGACCCTGGAATAACCTTTTTGTGGCAGTATATCATAACACACACCGCTAAACATAAGATACCATGACACATACATATTTACCTAAACCTCTATACTGTACACACACGTGTTTAAATACCATAGCTAATAAAATGTAAATACTAGTCTCCCAAATTGATGACATGCTGTTTAATCACTGCTACCACAAAACTGGTTTATTGCTGGGTTTAGGTTATACATGTGTTCTGACATTTACATGTATCTGGACTTTGCCCAGCCCTCAATAGGTTTTTAGAGGGGGATTCAATATGCAATTTAAGTTTATGCTAAATTGGTCACTAGTTTGTGCCCACTTGTTTTTTGAAAATTCAGACCTTTTTTTTAGTGATCACAGCCCAACAAGAAGCTAGAGAAGTTTTTCTCCAACTATTTAATTGATCACCCCCAACACAGCATATATGGGTGGCAGTGATTCATAATTTCCGTTGGAATGCTAGTTCTTCTTTGATTCTGTCATAGGTTTGCTTTGGGTGCGGGGTTAGGGGTCATGGTACACTGTATATTTTCTGATCTTAGCCAATGAGATACATACAAACAAAAGACTGTGTGGAACGTGATTTCATGCTGGATGCTGGTGTTTTATATGTTATCGAGACTAGAAAAACGTTATACAGTACATTTTAAAAACATTTTATTTTAGTGTGAAAAAAAAGTATACAATTTGTATATGCAAGCACACATCATAATCATATTTACACAATATCTAGGGCCTTAAACCTTTGTGGTGGTGTAATAAACATAATTCTTCTTAAAATCATTTACATCTGTTGATAGCACTACATCTTCTGGTAATCTATTCCAAAATCCAACCACTATTGATAAAAAAGAATTTTCTGATATTCAATCTACTTCTACCATATGTGTGGCCTCTCAGTCCCTTGTACCCCCTTCTAGTAAAAAAATACACACCAGGGTTTACTATTTCTAAACCATGCATAATTAAACATTTCTATTAAGTCTCCCTGATCCCTCCTATTTTCTAATGATGTTAACCCTAACACTTTTAGCCTATCCTCATAACTCATACTTTTTAATTCCAGTACTAACTTAGCTGCTCATCTCTGGACTTTTTCAAAAAGATCTTTATCTCTCTCCAAGTACGGTGACCAGGCTGTGCACAGTCCTTGAGTTCTGGATGGACATAAGTCTTATATAGTATAAGTAACGAGTCCTTGTCTATATATGAAAAGGTATGCTTAATCAGTCCTAGTACCTTGTTTGCCTTAGCAGCAGCACTAGCAATATATTTGGAGAATGATAGTTTATCAGTTACTATGATACAAAGATCCTTTTCATCATTTACAATATCTAGTATATTTCCGTTCATACAGTAATCGTAACACAGATTTCTATTTCCTATGTGTAACACCTTACATTTTTCTTCATTAAAAGCTAATAACCATTCTCTTGACCATAACATTAATTTATCTAGGTCCTCCTGTACTCTTACTTGGTCAACTGGTGAAAAGACTGAGTGGTACAATTTGGTATCATCTGCAAAACTTTTACATTTTATAGATATTGTATCTGGTAGATCATTAATAAATATTAAAAATAGTACATGGTCCAAGCATTGACCCCTGTGGCACACCACAAAGTCTTCCAGCCAGCTATGCCACATCTTTGCAGTGTGTAGATAGTCTCCCTCTGGCAATGAGGATGTGAGTGCGATTCTCACCGAAGGCTTACTCTTTATTTCCGATTGTGCTGTTATTCGTTGCAATAGAAACAGTGGCCCGAATTAATAAGTTGCATAAAAGCAACTAAGATTAGGATGCAGATAAAAACTAGTCAAATTTAATAAAAATACAGTTATATATGTATTTGTTTCCTCTTTTTAATAATCATAATTACTAGTAGGATGGGTTCACCACACAATTCCTCAAATCTTAGATGTCGCTTCCTATTATTGTGACTGTATCAGCATACTGGATTACGATGGCGCCCCTGAGTGCTCACTGCGCTGCCCCGGGGAGCTGTGGCGCACACTTTGGGAGTTGATGTTTAGCAGGTCAGTGTTAGCTAAATCAGTTGAGAGTGGGCAGTTTTGCAGAACGTTTTCAATGTTTTGCACCCTTTCAGTACACTCAGGATTCATTGTTCGTTAAACCCCTTTAAGAGCTTTTAATTTTGTATGACCCATATATATAAAATGTAGACAATATTAAAAAAGAAAAGAAAAGAGAAGAGAGAAAAGAAAAAAAGAAAAAAAAGAAAGGAAAAAAAGAAAAGAAAAAAAAGAAAAGAAAAAAAAAGAAAAGAAAAAAAAAGAAAAGAAAAAAGAAAAAAAAGAAAAGAAAAAAAAAGAAAAAAAAGAGAAAAGAAAAAAAGAAAAGAAAAGAAAAAAAGAAAAGAAAAAAAGAAAAGAAAAAAAGAAAAGAAAAAAAAGAAAAGAAAAAGAAAAAAGAAAAGAAAAGAAAAAAGAAAAGAGGATAGGAAAGAGGGAGAGAAAGAAGAGTGAAATGTAAGCAACAGCAGCAAGTTCTAGTAAGGTTTTGTTTATCTGAACTTTGATCTCGGGATGAATCCTGAGCTTGCTGGTCTAGGGTCACAGGAAGAATCCTGAGCTTGCTGGACTGGGGTCACAGGACGAATCCCGGGCAATGATTTTCAGAACTTTGAAGAAGAAATACCACTCTTCGGAAAATCTTGACAGAAAATCTTCATTGGCCACGGTACCGTGTCTGCGCAACTTCTAGATTTTAATGAGTACTGCTGGTTGGCCTTGTAGCCTCATGGAAAGGCAGCCTCCTGAGGATAGGAATGTGAGTTTGCCAGAGGCTTATCCTTTATTTCTGATCCACGTTGCTTACTAACAATTGCGGAATGACAATCTGGGAGTTACAATAAAAAGCAGCAGAAATTAAGATAAAAGAAATACTAGTAAAAATTATTAATAATAATACTCGAATGTCTTTATCTAAAGAGATTCTGATTAGTTTGTTTTACTGTAGTTATTTTTATCTTTTTTTTTACCTGTAAATCGTGGCATTCCTGCTGCAGTTGCTTCAGGCTGTTGTGTGTGTGAGTGGGAGAAGTGCTCGGGTTCACTGCAGCATTGTACAATTTCTCTAGGTGTGGTTGGTGCTTGCTCACACTGACTAGAACATCACTGGCACGACGCAGCGGGGAGTAACGCTCGCTTGGCATGTGCAGGACAGCTTCACAGCCTGATAGAGAAAGAGAGGTATCAAAAAAGAGTGCAAAGGTCAATATGAGGCGAACTAAACTTATATCATTGGGCCAGGGGGGTCAGATTGAGCTATAAAGGGAAATAATCCAAACTTTATCTCAAAGATTTACCCAGACATTGGAATAGCATCGAATTTGGAATTCAAGTGAGTCTGGAGGCAGAGGTGCAATACCAGTCTCAAGCCTTGTATCACTATTGAAGGCTGGTATTGAACCTCTAGCTCCAGACTCGCTTGATTTCCAAATTCAATGCTATTCCAATGTCTGTGTGGGGGTAAGTAAGTTGAACGTATAGCCCAATCTGGCAACCCTGATTGGGGCTAAATTTGTGACTTTGGTAAAGGGGGAAAAAAACAAAAAAGTCCAAAATCATCTTGCAAAAAAATAGTGAGAGAAATTTTAAAGAGCAATATTTTATGATTGGTACTTACAACTTTTACTTTGTTTACACTCTTTGTGAGTGGTGAAACATCAAAAGGGGAAAGGAGTAATAAAACTCAAGAACATGTCAAAACAAATAAATAAACA
The DNA here is from genome assembly GCA_006491835.1 of Architeuthis dux. Taxonomy (NCBI): domain Eukaryota; kingdom Metazoa; phylum Mollusca; class Cephalopoda; order Oegopsida; family Architeuthidae; genus Architeuthis; species Architeuthis dux. The sequence continues at coordinate 718,243 of VCCN01006563.1, forward strand.
AGTTTGTTAGCGTGAGAAGACACTGCAAAGAACTGAATAATAGTCAGAGAGTGTAATGGTCGCACATAAAAACAAGTAGAATATATAGGATTATTAAGTAAAATAATCTGCTAGTGGTGATTCGTTTGCCTTAATATTTGCACTGATCAAAACAATTGTTTTCTATTGAATTTCTTGATAATTAGCAAATAATACAACCCAACCTTTATACAAGTAGAATATATGTCAGTTGGGGCCTAGAATACGCTGACTACATCCCCTGCAGATAGAGATATATTTCCTTATTATTGGAGGTTTTTGAGCCCTTAACAGCAATGGCATCAACCTAAGAAGTTAGACTAATTTTTAAGTACGATTTCAAATTAGCACATAATGCTGCTCAAGCTGCAGATAATGGCAATGAAGCATTTGGAGCATATACTACTACAGTGCGAACTGTTCAGTGTTGGTTCAATAGGTTTAGGTCTGGAAATATGGATACCAATAATAAACATTGAAGGAGGCCCAAACCTGTTCTTAATGATAAAGAATTATGGACAGCACTGGCCAATGACACATGGACAGCACTGATTGAGCACTTTTTTGGAGACTTTAGGACTTCAACGGCAATCATATCAGGTCATCTCAAAGCAATAGGAAAGGTTAAAAAGTTACAAAAATGAATTCCACATGAACTGAATGAAATGCTTCATGACAATGTCAGACCCCAAACCTTGCAGCTGACTGTGTCTAAGCTTAGAAAATTGGGATAGGAAGTCTCGCAGCATCCTCCATATTCACCTGATATTTTTCCTATAGATTATCATCTTTTCAAGCATTTTGAGCTTCATATGCGTAATACTGATGTTCAATAATAGGGAAGCCATAATTCTTGCTTTTACTGAATTAGTGACAACTAAACCTAAAGAATTTTATAGAGATGGTATATTATCATTAGAGGATTGTTTGAAAAAGGTTATGGCTTCGAATGAATCATATTTTAATTAGATATTTACTGTTGTTTATATCATCTTTCATATTATTTAAAAAAAAAAAATTTAACAACCTAATATATCTATAGAACCTGGAACAACATACTTAGAGTGGATACTGACATTCATTGTTCAAAATGACCTGATAAGAAAATGCCGACTTCATCTATCTGCAGTAAAACCAGAGAACACAGCAATAAACTACAAATTCAGACATCCACTGGTGTTAGGAATTTTTTTCTCAGCAAGAGTAGCAAATGGATAGAACAGCCTAAGTGAAAAGACAGTCACAGCTGAGAATATCAATATTTAAAAAAATAATCTTTATTCTGATATCGGACATACCAAATTTAATTACCATGTTTCTTATTAGTTTAATCCCAGCCCAACTACACTGAAGCTGGCTTAATGATGCAATGTAAAAAAAAAAAGCCCATTTCAGATATTTTCAAGTATATATAGCAGATCTTTTATAAAATTTATTGAATATGATAATTCATCAATCATAATCATGGCTTTCAATATGCATAGTTTTGATAGAGTGGTTTCCCAATTGGAAAAACTTAATCCACAGTACCTGGAGTTGTTTCAGACCGATGTAGACCACTACGCCTCATGGTCCTGACTGGGTGGAGAGTAAGTTTCTTCTGCATCTCTTCCGGGATTTCTTGTACAGCACTGGACATAGCCACAGTGTGTCGCTTGGACAGGCCTCGGTTGTTCATGTAACTATAAAGAAACAGTATTTCAGTTAAAATGACATTTAAAAAATACAACACAAGCCAATCAGGTACCTATAACGAAATCAGATTTAGTGATATTTCAAATATTTACAGTATACTCTCATTATTATGGCACACTCAGGGATTTAAGAGTGCCATTATAACGAATTAAGGGGTGGATTTTATACAAAGTGTAGTAATAATGAGAAACGAAAAAGTATAGACAAAAATGACTTTATTACCCTTTCACAGTCTAATGCCCCATATACAGGTTACAGGTCAGCAAATAAAATGAATGAACCAAAAACTTTAAAAATAATGCACTGAAATCTTCATGCGCTGTTGCTGCAAACTAATCTCTGAATAGTCTTGTGAGAATAGAAAGTTGAACATGCCGTTAGAATGCGAGTTCCATTAACGTGTGCCTTGACAAGATTTTACTGTGTTACAATTTATTTGAATTAATGTGCATTTGTGTGATAGTTAATGTGTATAATTAATCACCGCTACCCACAACACTAGTTTATTGCTGGGTTTAGGTTATTCATGTATTCTGACATTTATATCTAGACTTCGCCCAACCCTAACCGTTCATAGTAGAAACTTGAAATTTTGCACGCACACTCCCCTCAATGAGCAGGGAAAATGTTTTTGTTTTTTGAAAATCCGCCCCCTAAATAGATTTTTAGGGGAGTTCAATATACAATATAAGTTTATGCTAAATTGGTCACTAGTTTGTTTTTGAAAATTCAGACCTTTTTTAGTGATCACAGCCCAATAAAAGGCGAGAGAATTAACTTATTCATTGATCACTCCTTTTTCCAACTTTTTAATTGATCACCCCCAAGACAGCATATCTGTGATAGTAGTCCAAAATTATCTATTATAATGATCCGATTTCTGTAGGTTAGTAACCATAAGACAGTCAACATGGGACATTCTAGTGAGTTTTTTTTCATTAAAGAAATTAAAAAAAAAAACTATGTGCATTTTCACCGTTTCCAACTCTAAAAATATTTTTGCTAGTTTGTCTGCCAAAAAGTGGTAAATCTAGCCAATTTTAGCCATTTTAAAGCCAGAGGTGTTGGAGTTGCAGTCAGTGATACCAGAAATTGAGGAGTCGGATATTTTGTGTCTGACTTCACAGCCCTGGATAGTAGTAAAAATTATCTATTATAATATAGTATTATAAAATAGTATGTTTGTTACCAAGACACAGTAAAAAAACAGCACATCGTAGTGCAACTCTTGTTAGCACAATACTGTTAAAAGGCTCCAACTTGAAGAATAAAGCAATTTCCTGTCCAATTAGTAACCTAATAATAGTAGTTTGGGGTGTTCATTTGCACTCACCCAGATAATCTATATCATAATGATCAGATTTATCAAGGGAGATAACTCCAGGTGTATTAAATGCTAATTATAGAGTAGTTTGCACTTATTGATTTTTTTCATTTGCAAATAATCATAAATTCTATAAATAGGAAGTGACTTGATACAGAGCTTAATGGTTGCCGAAGGTGTCCTTTAAAAATCTGTGTCCTTTAAAAATCTTCATTTCAACATTTCTTCAGATCATACCATGAAATTAAGGAGTTCATTCGAAAGTAACAAGGTTTGTAGGAAACATTGATTAAAAGATCAGTAGTGCAAACAAATTGATCGAGACTTTATAGATGTGACAACAAAAAGGAGAAAAAAAAAAACAAAAAAAAAACACTTACTTGGACACAGCTTCCTTATCAGGTTCTTGGTCCGAACTACCTTCTTCCCCGGCACCTGTCCCACTAGTTTCTTCAACTGTTACAGAATGCTGCAGCAGGGGACTATTCAATAACAATCCGCCCGGAGAGACAGTAGTTGAACTCTGAACACAATGATAATACAAACAACTTAATTCATAAAAACACTTAAGACTTGTGATAATAGACAGCCTTACACTTGTGATAATAGACAGCCTTACACTCGTCATAATAGACAGCCTTACA
>VCCN01006563.1:723418-740802 GCA_006491835.1 Architeuthis dux
AGTAGTTTTTTTTATCACAACTTAACTCAGGCTGTCAATCTAAACAGCGTGGATCGGAAATAAAGAATAAGCTCACAGTGAGAGATATTCTTTTATTTTTAAAAATGTAATACACCAAAACAGCGGACAGGAATGTATGACAACATATCATGCCATGATTGAATGCCATCAAAGTTTTGAGAAAAAATAATTTTTAAAGGTCTTACTATTTACTTTACGGAGAGGTAGGTAAGCGATAACTAAAAAACGATCGACTTTTATTTCTTCCAAAGCTTCCCCCCGCCCCCGTCTTGATCAATGTCTGTCAACTTTAATATCGAAACTGATTAGCCTTTTCATGTTTCATTAGTTTTATTCAGAATTATGAGGAGTCGCGCCCGTTTTAAAGTTAATGTTTAAAATGTTTACATCAAATACAACATTGTGATATAAACATTTTTGTAACAAAACTCTAAAAATGCTTCAGTTTTCTTTCTGTTTTGCTCATAATCTTTCTGGACAGGATGAAGTTTTAAAAAACTTTGAAATTATTAATTTCGATCTCACTCTTAATTTTAAACATGTCAAAAAAGGTCCATGCAAAGTTAAAGCTGCGATCTCCCTAAAAACACATTGTATTTGTTTATCTTGGTAAGACTGCTGACTTTTCAGTGATATCAACCGGTGTCGAGGCAAAATGTGTCCCTTTTTTAGGGTGCCAAATGTAAACTTGATCCTAGATTTCTTTGGTGATACAATGAAGTCAGTTTCAAATCAAAGGTTTGCAGTGTCATTGTCAAAGGTAGAAATTGGAAGGTGCAAAATCAATCAGTTGGTGGATAAGGCAGAACGTTAAAATGCTCTAACTTGGAGAATAAAGCAATTTCCAGTTCAATTTGCAAATTAATAATAATAGTGTTGGGTCTTCATTCGTGCTCATCCAGATAATCTATCCAATGACAATAGAGTGGCAAAGTGCTGACATCATGACCCTTCTTCCGGCTCAACTCGATGAAATCCTATTAGTAATTTATAATAATATGGGTAATTTTGACAAATAAAAAAAATTTCATAACTTTTAGTTATCGATTTTTCATAATCAGCTGCTAGAGCACTTCCAGCAGGAAAAAAATTAAAATTCGATAAAATGACTAAAAAATTGAATTTTTTTATTTGGCATAAACTGGCTGTCCTATACTTACAAACTCTCAAAAATTTCAGTCGGTATAACCAAAAAACCAATGAAGAAAGAAACAAGCAAAATTTCAATTCCTGAAAGTATTAAGACTACTCGAAAATATAATCACCTCATCAAAATACCCCAATTATATACATTTATTCTCCTCAAATACACAAAGATTTAAACCAAATACCCCACCCCCACCAATAAAATCAAAACTAAACAGTATAACTAACTAACAATATCCCAACAAAAACCATTTCAGGCATTATATCACCTACTAAAAGGTTGACATGTCGCTAAACCCTGTAAATCAAACCAAACAAGCAAAATTACCCCAATTGTTTGATTTGATTGTTTTGTTTAACGGCACATCAACCCTTGGTGGGTCATTTAGTGCCGAATTCGGTTTCTTTTTGAATACACAATTTATGTAGATGAATTATTGTGGGCAAATTAATGTAGGAAAATTTTTGTAGACAATTTGTTACCAAGGTATGGTATATCGAATCTGTTTTTTATATTTTTGAGTATAGTTTCACTTCCCTCAGGAAGGATAGGATGTTGTTGATTGATTGATTTGTTTAGTGGCATATCAACCCTTGATGGGTCATTTAATGCCGAAATCAGTTTAAAATTCCCCCAAAATACAGTCTTGCAATTTTGGTGAAAGGTTTTTTAAAATTTTTTTAACTAGTCTCTTACAACTTTGGTGAAAGAACAGGGCTCCTGTTTGGGGAGGGGGGTCTTAACCCCTCTGCAGGGGATGCAGTCAGCATGTAAATTACTAATAGGATTTCATCGAGTGGAGCCGGAAGTAGGGTCATGACGTCAGCACTTTGCCACTCTATTGGTATGAAGTGATCACAAAATGTCTTAGCAGGAGTTTGAACTCTGCTCACTGATTCAATTCTCCGTGCTGTTAAATGTTTGGCCACTCCACACCTCCGATGTTCAAGTGATTGGGTAAAAAGTGTAAGAATAAAGAATCCACTTACTGCTTTGAGTCCTTCTTTGCTGCTAGGTTGGGACTGTTGCTGCTGAAAATGGCGTAGGAAGCAGTGAATATTGGCACCACCATCAGATGCACGTCTGCAGAAATTGGAAGATCCTATGAAGACAAAATGAAACATAAGTAACAGCAAAGCATATCTTGAATATTTTATTGTTCTTTTCTTTGATCAAGTTGGTATACATACTGTTTTAGGTGATGATACTTTATGAAGAAAGTAAAAAACAATAAAATACAGAGGAAGCCGCTACATTATAAAAAAGTTAATTTGAAATTTATTGACATTTTAAACAAATTTTTAATTCATTTTAAATACACTGTTTGGGACGACTTATTTTGATAACAATAACCATACTTATAATAAAAGGCTTCCTCTGTATATAAAATTAAGTCGGAAAATACAAACTACTGGGTTGTTATTGGAAGTGTTGTTTTTAAATTTAGAAACCAGGGCTCGAAATTAATGTTGTCCTGGGGACAGTAAAAATGTGTTCGGGACAAACAAATATCTTGTCCGGGAAGGATTGTTCTTGTTTTTGTTACGGTAGAAAAACAAAGTCAACTCCAGATTTGGACTGGAGTTTGACAATTATTTATTTCCTCAACATTTTAATGGTGTTTTTATTATGCTACTAACAACTAACAACTATAGATGATAATAACAAAGTAAAGAAACAACATTTTGATTTTGGGACCGTTTACATTTCCTGGGATGGTTAAAATTGTTTTTTGGGAGTGTTTACATTTCCTTTGGAACGGGTAAATTAGTTTTGGGACAGTAGTGAAAAAAGTTAGTCTGGAGCCCTGTTAGAAACATTTTACAAAAAAAGAACTCATCTGAAATATTAGTATTTTTTGTTTTTTTACAGACCTCTACTCAAAAGTTTATTTCATGAACACATCTGAAGACTCCATCATCATTATTATATCATATTATCAATAAACTGTGAAAATGAAAAATATTTTCAATTTCTGTGTTCTAGACATTATAAATATTAAAATTCTAAAACTTCAAAATTTAAAAAAAAAAAAAAAATTAAAATTTTAAAATTATCATTTCAGAGACAGACTAGCGACACCAGTTCAGCCTAGTATTTTCTTCGATATCAACACGTGGACTTTATTTATATTGCTAACACTGCTGATGTTTCAGTGATGTCACCGGTGTCAAGGAAAAAAAAAAAAAAACATACTTTTTGATTTTCAAAAATTTAGGGTGCTTGATGGGAACATGGTCCGGATCATCAAAAGATACCATGTAGAGCATTATATAAGCTCTAAATAAACAGTCGATTAAAAAATAAAAATACTTTTGATACATCTCAATAAAAGTCAAAAGTACTAACAAAAGATTTAGATGGATTCCGATGAATAATTGTTATCAAATAATATTTACTATTAAAGAATGTACCATGTTCATATGAAAATATGAAAAGGAGCAAGTTAAGTTCTATCTTACCTGGCCCAAGAATTGGGGGAGGTTGAAGTAGGTTTTGGTCCCGTCGCAAACTTGGTGAGGTGGGTGGTGCATTGTGCAATAGTTGGGGTACATTTTGGGGTAGATTTGTGTTGGGCCATGGTGCCCCAAATGGCATCAAGTAGTTGTGCTGGGGAGGTGTGGCTATGATAGGCTGGTGGTTGGCCAGCTTTACACGCACATCCTCAGGAACTTCGTGGCGAGCATCACCAACACCGACTGTGTGTCGTCGCATAGCCAGGTAGCGTGCCAAGGCTTCTGGTGAGGGTTCTTCACTGTCAGAGTCTGATTGCTGCGATATCGTATCTGACTGAAAACAAAAAAGTTTGTAAGTTAGAATAGAGCAATAGGAATAAAATGATCTGTGACAAAAGCAATTTGTAAGTTTGTGAATTAGCCTGGGAATCTTTGCAACCCTAAATCTGCCGTGTTTTGACTTGACCATCTCTAGTTGGTGATTTTCTTAGAGAGGATTAGACTAAATATTTTATGGTAGGAAAGTGAAAGATTTGCATTGAATGTTTTGGTAAAAATGTAATGGTATAAAAGGGAAAGATTTGCATTGGATTTTTTTGGTACAAATTTAATCGTAAAAAAGAGAAAGACATTTTTAGTAAAAATCTAATGGTAGAAAAGTCAAAGATTTGCATTGAATTTTTGGTAAAAATTTAATTGTAGAAAAGGGAAAGATATTTTTGGTAAAAAATTTAATGGTAGGCCATTACATTGTTATAAAAAAAAAAATCAATGCAAATCTTTCCCTTTTCTACCATTATATTTTTACCAAAAATTTGATCGTAGAAAAGGTAAAGATAAAGACCTTAAGTAAGAAGCAGTGTCCAAAATTTACAACTTAATGTGATTAGAAATTTTGTAATTCAACAATGAGAAAACAGATTGTTAAATATGCAACTTTTTGTTCTTTTAGTTGTCAAATGTTATAATGTGGGAAAGGTTGTAATGGACTGGACATCAATTGTTTCCCATGAACGGATTTGTATCAGATTGATACTGTGACAAAAGACTTCTTGTTACTTAAACTGTAACTCCTGTCTTCCACTAGTGTTACAATGATTTTGGCTTGACTTTCTAAAGCGATCTTTACTAAAACTCCACTGATGTCACTTAACTGCTGACATTTATACACCCTGGTCCTCAGCCAAACAGAATTGGTAGGAAGTGACATCACAGTAGTAATGGTGGTAGTATTTATTCAACTATCCAACACAGATCCAGCAGATAGGCTTGATAAATTTATTTATGATATTTCATATTTGGTTCTGTTTATAGTGTGGATGTGAGGGAATCCGACAGAATGATGGGTATGGTTAGACAATGTGGAAAAGGAAAAAGAGTGAGAAAGCTTGTTACATCTCAAACATGTTTATTATCACGAGGATAAGTCTTTATGCATTTCGTTGGGGCTAGCGACGTCTTCAGAAGAAAGTTGAACATGGCAGAAGTCCTGCAATTATCCGTGTGGCCTGCATCTAGTGATCCTGGATGTGTGTGCTGTATTTGCCACCCACCTCATATGTGGTGACTGAGACTATTTGGTGTGTTTTTATGCTACAGATCTGGTTCTCTAGGAGGGGTCAATGTGTGGTGGGGGGAGCTATGCTACAGGTCTCTGGTTTGTATGTGTGTGAGGTGGTAGTTACTTTTCTAGGAGGGGTCAATGTGTGGTGGGGGGAGCTAGGGTGTTTTGGATGATTTTAGGTGACTGAGCTTCAAAGCTGATCTGGGAGATTGTCTGTGTGGATAACATTTGATTTATTGTACTTTGGTATCTTTGAGAGGTGAGTGTGTGGTAGGAAACTGTGTGTTTCTATGTGTGTGTAGTGGGGAGCTGTGTGTTTGTGTATGTCTGTGTCTATGTGTCTGTGTGTGTGTGTTTGTGTTTGTGTATGTCTATGTGTGTGTGTGTGCAAAACCCCTAATTAAAATCATACTCACACAAAACAAAAGCACAGTCACAGACAATCATATACACACACAAGGCATTGGATAGAACATAGGCCAGGCCAGGCCAGGCCAGGCCACACACACACACACACACACATAGACATACACAAACACAAACACAAACACACACATAATTTTTTTACATAAATCAATTGATCTTCAAAGTTGATCTCTGCCAACAAGATTATACTTATTGGAATGAATTTAAAAGTTATTTAACCATCAGCAATCTGCATCCTTCTTCAAGAGCACCAAGATTTTGTGCACTAACTAACTTTAAAAGCCTGTAACTTGTTTCTGTTCATGTATGACTGAAATTAATATGACAACACAACCACGAAAATCAAACATACTATCATTTGGCGATCGGAGTCGCCTGCAATGGCAGGACAAAGTTGCCTATGGAGTGCGAAAGGTTAACATAATAATGAAATAAAAACAATCACGCAGCTTACATCTGCCAATTGTGCTGCATCTGTGAAGAATGGGAGTTGTGGAAAAGTGGACAGAGCTGTAGACGGACGATGACTGGGAGAAGGTTTGTCAAGAACTTCGACTGGAACCTCCACTCTTTCGACTACAAAGAGAAAAGAAGAAACAGGTGTTGTTAGTCACTCAATAGAAACTGCCATATGACTATCTTTTGGCAGCAGGCTGTGTGATCAATTAAAAAATTGGAAAAAAGGGGTGATCAATGAATAAGTTACTTCGCTCACCTTTTGTTGGGCAGTGATCACTAAAACTCTTAGAGTTATCCCTATCATTGCTCTTTCCATGGCTCTCAGTGCTATTCTGAGTTGGTTTTCAGCTCGTTTTGTTAATTTCTATGTTTTGCATCTGTAAGTGATGGTTTGTATTATGCAACCATTGAAATAAAAACAATCACTTTAAGCACATTGGCAAGGTGCTCTTCAGAATGTCTATGCATACCAAATGCTTTCCAACCTATCGTTTTATTTCGCATTCATCGACCTCTTCTAGAGTCTCTCCTATCTTTATGGCCTTTTTGGGGACTTTATCGTTGAACATTACTTTTGTCTTTGTTCTGTTCATCTTTAAGCCTACTTTTTTACTTTCCCTATTTAGATCAGTTAACATGTTTTGTAATTCTTCGGATGCTCTGATGTCATGGAAATGTCATCGTGAATCTTAAGTGGCTTAAGTATTCTCTGTCTATGTTTATTCCCCTCCCCTCCCAGTCAGTTTTCCAAAAGAAGCTTTCAAGGCTTGCTGTAAATAGTTTAGGTGATATTGTATCCCCTTGTCTTACTCCTTTTGATATCTTTAATTGGACAGGAGTTGTTTTATGAGGGTGGATTAATAAGTCACATTGTTATAAACTGAATCTTGATCTTACTCCTTTAGCTATCTTTATCTTGTTTGTATCTTTATGTAGTCTAATTATTGCGGTGCCGTTTTCGTATATTTTTTGGACGATTTGTATGTAATTCTCGTTCTCGCATTGCGTTGAAGACTGCTGTGTGTTCTACTGAGTCAAATGCTTTCTCATAATCTACAAAGGCCAAACAGAGTGGTTTGTTGTATTCTAAGGACATTTCGATTAGTTGATTTATTGCATATAGGTGATCTATTGTTGAGTCACCGCTTCTGAAGCCTGCCTGCTATGTTTAAACACATACATAGCCAGCCAGAATCACTTAAAACCTGAAGAAACCTATGTTAACAGTTTTGGTTGATGGTTTCTAAAAACACTATTCCTACAAGTTTTTATGACCACCCTATTGGCAGGATGCAATTCCACAGAAGGGATACCTCCACCCTAATCACACAGCTTAGAGTGTACTCAATCAGCTGCTGAGTGCACAGGGAAATTTGTCCTAATGAAGAGTTTGCCACACTCTTCGCTCATACCGAGAATCAAACCCAGGACCTTTTGCGTGCTAACCATTACACCACCTGAGTGGACAATTTGTGCAAGAACACAAGACAACAAAATAAAGCTTCAATGATATGCTTAAAAAAATCATTTGGGGATGACTAGTATGGTTTTATTAAAACTAGCTGAAAACCCTCCCTATGGGTGGGTTTTCAGCTAGAATCTTGTTTTGTTTAAGTGTATAAAGTATACATCTAGCTGCTAGATGTATACTTTATACACCTAACACAAAACATCCCAGATGTATGTGCCTGGCCAAAGAAGTTAGATGTTACTTATGTAACAAAGTGGGACATTATACCCAAGTTTGTAAATCCCCAAAACAAAGTCAGAATGGCTGGTATTCTTGCTACTACTTCGGCTGCTTTCCCCTCAAAATTTAGTTTTTCCATCAAATGATATTATCTTAATGGCTACCATGAGTTTTCAATCTATTGGCTATTGTGTAGTAAATATTGTTCTATGTTCACACAAGTACCTAAAGGTGCAGTTGACTGCAATAAAGGATTTATGTGCCAATGTCCTAATTGGGCATCATATTCTGAACCAGCATTCTGAGGTTAATATACGACTTGGTGAGACATGACCCGTCTTACTTGTGTGGTTTAACTACCAAGACAGTCGTATATCCTGCACTATTCAACAATCTTTCTCCTGACTGTAAGCCAATAGCTGTGAAGTCGCAACAACATTCGAAATCTGACGCTCATTTCATAGATTCGGAAGTAAAATGATTGCTAGCCAAGAGTGGACGGCAAACAAGTCCAACCCTCAAAAGACTGCCATGGGTAGACGAGAGCAGATGGCTCTGGCGAATATGTCCAACCAAGGATAGTTGGCCATGTCTAGCCGAGAGTGGACAGCAAACAAGTCCAACCCTCAAGAGACTGCCAAGGGTAGACGAGAGCAGACAGCTCTGGTGAACAAGTCCAACCAAGGACAGTTGGCCATGTTTAGCCAAGAGTGGACAGCAAACAAGACCAACCCTCAAGAAACTGCTAAGTGTAGATGAGAGTTGACGGCTCTGGCTAAAAACGAGATGTCTATGAAAATAACTGAGTGAATGAAGAATTTAAACATACATTAATCGAAATGGAAGAAAAGTCAGTTTGAAAAACTAAGATTGATGAACAGAAAGATAGAACCTGCTGAAGAGAGAATTAAGAAAAAATCAGTTGAAGACGAGATCTCTAACGCTGGCAGTGTGGAGAAACAAAGGAAAACAATCAAAAATCCAGTAGATCTGAAAAGACCAAAGATGTTCCTTCTATGAAATCAAAGACAAAAGTAGCTTTTCACAGAAATCCATTTCTTTTGCCCCCGAGAATTTTCTCTTCACTGCCCCTCAAGATCTGCAATCCTTTGACCTCGATCACGTTCAGTCCAGCCAGTGCAAGTAGCTTTTTCTTGGCTAGGTTGTGATCACATTCCCCCCTTGACGTACTCCGAGTTTCAAATTACCTACAACTGAACCAGGACTGAAAAATGAAAAAAGAAAAAAAAAAAGGTGGCGGGTAAAAGAAAGTCTGGCGAAATTGTCATTAGGAATTGTACGGTCAAATTGAGTTGGACACAGCAGTTCTCATAAGATCACCAAAGTTAAGTAATGTCAAGCCTGGTCATTACCTAGCTGGGTGACCGTCTGGGAATACCAAGTGCTGTAAACCAGGGATAGGAGTTGCGCCCACTCCTATACAAAAGGATAGCGATAAGAAAGAGGAGCCTTTGGGTCCCCTCCAACTACGGTCGACTGCTAGTAAGACATAAGCAAGAATTGCCAAGGACTAGAAATAGGTAAAAATAAACCAAAAAATAACCAAATAGGAGGCAATAGGGGAAAAAAAGGTTGAGAAATCCTGTTTTAAATAGTTGTAACTGAAGATCACTTACCCACACCAGTTGTAATGCTTGACCGTCGTTCTGTACGGGTCACAACTGGGAGATTAGGAGTCAGACTTGGGGGATTGGATAGTTTGTTGTGAAGTATCTTGGGATGTCGCTTGCACTTGTCTAGCAATAAGTGATAGATGGCGCTGTGGTGGTCATACGCTTGTTTCTTCACAGCCTATATATAAAGAGCAGAAGAAATATATGCATCAAGTCACAATGTTTTCCAGTGAAAGCAAGGTTGTCAGATTGGGCTACATGGGGAGATAATCTGAACTTTATCTCAGAGAATTACCCAACACAGGTAATAGCGTTAAATCTTGAAATCGAGTGACTCTGGAGGCAGAGGTTCAATACCAGCCACAAGCCTTGTATCACTATTGAAGGCTGGAATTAAACATCTAAGCCCAGACAGGCTCGATTTCTCAATTCGATGCTATTCCAATGCCTGTGTTGGGTAAGTCGCCAAGATATTATTTCCCCATGTAGCCCAATCTGACAACCTTGAGTGAAAGGTTTACAACTAATAAGATACAGGTTTCACAAACAATTACCAAAAAATGTGCCATAGAACGAGTAGTTGAGCAGTTTCTGGAGATCACAATAATCTATCATTTCTATTCAGGTAGGAAATCTCTATATCTATCTATTGAGCTAACTAGGGGACATGTGAATTTAAAATGAAGAACATTAACATACAGATTTGATTTGAGCCAATCCATAGTGTTTCAAGATTGTTGTCAACCCATGTTCGTCAACCAATGTTTCATGGCTCAAATGTTGGGCTGATTCAGCCACAAAATCCACCTGACAAGAAATGGGATGAAGACAAAGTTTGAAATTGTCATTATTGGCACTACAGAGCAAATTTAAACATGTGCAGATTCTCACCTGGATCTTAGCGTGCCGTTGTATCCTAATAATGAATAACAAAATTCAATGCAGGTTAAAGAAGCAACAAGGAAATGGAAGATTGCACGAGGAGGCTGTAATTCCAAGTATATTTAAAGCAAATTTGAAATGGATATTTTACCACAAACTATTAAGTGCTCTCAGTGTGATGTATGGTGTATTTGTTTAATGGTGCTTATTTTCATGACACATAGATAATGTGTACAGGGTCAGATTATGTCCAAGTTGTTCAAAAAGTTTGGATTACTTCACATAACAGACTTATACAAGCTTTGCCTGCAAAGTATTCAGCCATTTAATATTAATGAAAAAATAGCCTTAGTCCTCTTCAAAGTATTCCCCTTGGGACCTCACACACATATCCCAGTATCCCTTCTACTTTTCAAAATAGCCAGGAAAGTTCTCTTTTGGGTTCGCCATCATCTGTCTGCTTGCAATTTGCTTAATCTCATCCATCTCTTGAAATCTCCTTTTCAATGGCAATTTTAGCTTTGGGAAAAGCCAGAAGTCACACGGTGCCAAATCTGGACTATAGAGTGACTGACAGATCCGGGCAATGCAATGCACAGTACACAAGCTCACACAGTGGCGTCTCACTGCCGACTAAGTAACCCCACGGGAGAATGTTCACCCATGCAACCAGTTCTTGAGATATTCAAAATGGCTGGATACTTTCTTGTACTTGTATGTGCTGTACTGGATTAAGTTTATACTTCATTTTAGCCACTAAACTGCTGTTTTCCCACGAGATGAAGTACAGTAAATGCACTGAAAAATTATTTTAGTTTTTACTTACTTGCATAAGACACAATCATTCAAGAGGGTTTTTCTTTATTTGCCTAATTTAAAAAAAATTAATTCATCCAGAAAAATACAGATTTTTTTCTTAACCCATTAACTGTGGAAGGTGGCAAGTGTAATAGTTATCAATTGCAAGATAAAAGCCCTGACTCACAGAAAGAACTGAATTGCCATCAATCACAATAAACCTGGAAATTTTATTGAGTTAGCCATAGAACTGCAATGACGGAAATTTCCGTAATCTGCAGTTAAAGGGTTAATCTAAGTTGATAGGTTTTATCAGAGAATGAATAATACCAGACTTGTGTACTATGTGCTGCTCTTGTAATCAAATAGTTGAT
This sequence comes from Architeuthis dux, assembly GCA_006491835.1. Lineage (NCBI taxonomy): Eukaryota > Metazoa > Mollusca > Cephalopoda > Oegopsida > Architeuthidae > Architeuthis > Architeuthis dux. The sequence continues at coordinate 734,870 of VCCN01006563.1, forward strand.
GGGCCTTTTTTTTTCACTTTAGATGCATGATAAAAAGGAAATAAATATAATTTTGTAATAATGTCATGCATAAATATTTGTTGATCATACTTAACAAAAATAAGAAAAAACATAATTACAAAAATATAATCTTCATGAAATAATGTAAAGAGTTTCTTTCTTCTTTTCAATGTGCAGGTTTCTTTCTTCTTTTCAATGTGCATGTATCTTTTATTTTGGCAATGTACAGGGTGTTCCAAAAGTGACGTCTGATGCTTCCCAACATGCCAGTTCTAAGGGAAGTAACTTATGTTATGTCTGTATGAAAACAATTACTAGTCAAAAATTCAAAATTACTCTGCAGTACTTATCTGTCACACGTTTATGAAGTATTTTGATGCAAAAAAACTATCTTTGCCACACATTAATGAAATATTTTGATGCAAAAACTATCCGTGTCACACATTAATGAAATATTTTAGATGCAAAAACTATCCGTGTCACACATTAATAAAATATTTTAGATGCAAAAACTATCCGTGTCACACATTAATTAAATATTTAGATGCAAAAACTATCTGTGTCACACATTAATTAAATATTTCGATGCAAAAACTATCCGTGTCACACATTAATGAAATGTTTTGATGCAAAAACTATCCCTGCCACTTCTTAATACTAGTTCTCAAATTTTAATGAAACATGTGACAGGGAATTTGTTTATGTTTGAGAACTAGCAGTATTAAGAAGTGGCAGGGATAAAAAGTACTGACTGAAATTACTAGTAAATTTGAAGACACTTACTAATTAATTGGACGAGCAAGCTACAAGCGAAATGAAAAAGAAATGTTCTCGTCCAATTAATTAGCAAAACTCTTCAATTTTACTTGTAATTCTTGGCATACTGAACATTACATTAAATAGTTGCTCCCCTTACAACTGGCATTACTGTTGGGATAAATTGGGCGTTACTTTTGGGACGCCCTGTATATTCTGTTGCTGATCATGTTCAAAGAATAAGCGAGTCTATGTTTAACATACGCAGTGGAAAGGCAATAACTCTTATTAATTTCCACTAAGGTATAAGGAGGTCCAAGTCACCATAAAAATTGTTAATGCAGAGACTTCCTTTGATGTTTGCAATTGAAAAAGAGATGACTTAGTTGTTAATTAGCCCCATTCACTTGGAATTATTTTGGATGACTGATTTATTTGACACAAAGTCGAGTTTAACATTTAGACCCACATGTGTATATGTGTACAAAGACAAAAATTGCCCAATTCACTGTGACCAATGTCATGAAGGCATCAGGAGGAGTATACCTGATTCTCGCCTTAGAGTGCAATGTGGAGGTACTGCCTCAGGGTCAGAATCTCCAGGACTTGGCTCCATTGTATACTTTTGGGGATCACAGGAAGAATCCAGGCCCGGGGGAGTATGCAATTATTTTGGATGAGAACGGCTATAGTATTGAGCCCAGAAAATATTGCACTGTGCTTAGATATATCAAATTACAGTAATACTAGATACGTTCCTATGAAACAGCGCTATACAGGGTCATTATAACAAAGCATAAATAGAGATTGTGCCAGCAATCATTCTAAAATATATGATGTCATTGTTGAGCCTCAACAAGATGGAATGGATTAGTACTGTGTATCTCTGTTGAAATATCACTAGGTGTCGATATATATTGCTATATGATAAACTATATGATTATTCTCATACAGATGGCACATTAACAAAAGTGTACAGTTATTTTGGAGACTGTCCATGATGTCTTTAATCATTATTTATTTTGGAAATTGAACATTACTAAATTTTTTACAAAAAATATTTGAAAAAGAGCACTGTAGCAAATCCGCACTAAGTGGTGTATTAGTGTATTTGGGATGAGAAAGACTACAATATTGAACACAAAAAATATTGCACTGTGCTTAGAAATATCAAATTATAATCAAGAGAGACTTTTTGAAAATTGGTCCTTTTGTAGGTTGTGAGGTGTCGATATGATGGTATCACAACTTAACACAGACCTCGTTACAAAGCTTACCTCTACTGTCCTTTCTCTGTCTAAGCGGAAACTAGCCATGTAGTTGAGCACTTGTTCATTTAGATGCGTGATCTCATGGTTCAATTCTTCATTGCCATTGTACTCAGAGATGAGCATCTCAAACTCCTTATCTTCACCACTTATCTTCATCCACTTGTGCCGAATTAATTTATCCATGGACAATCGTTTCACAGGGTCCACAACGAGCATGTTACGGATCAAGTCCTCACATTCTGCAGAAAAGGAAAGAGAAAATAAAAGGCTAAAATTTGCTTATTTAAAAAAAAAAAAAGAAAATGAGAAAATAAAAAGCACTTAAATTCATATTAAATAATTAGGGTGGTCTTATTTTCAACAAATTTTTTTTTAAAACTGAAAAAAATAAAAAGCACTCTTGAATTCATATTAAAACATTGAATGTCAATATCAAGGGCAATAACTACTGATTAAAGTTACCTCCCTATGACCGTTAGGTGATCATTTTTTATTCTATTCACAGAAGAGTTCCCCTACCATTTAGTAGTGGTATCCAGCAGTTCATGAATTTAAAAGTTGAACTGAAAAATGTTATTGAAATATATGCAAAAAAAGAGAAACCAAACTACTTGCAAGAATCATATTTTGAATGTTTTCAATTTTTAATGGTGAACTTCCCAATAGGTGAAATAAATGAAGAAATGACAACCATATTTTTTCAGAAAAAAAAAAGATGAGCAATAATGTTTATATAAATAAATCATTATTTATATAAAAAGTACTGCTCATAAGTATTTGAACAAGCACAGAATCTGTTTTTTTTATTGCCTAAGATTGCAAGGGAAATTAATCATTTTGAGTGGGGGTGGGGGTCAAATTAACTTACTAGTTTGGCAACTCTTCCATATAGCAATCATCTCCTTGATTTTAGAACAATAGAAAACAAAAAAATTTGCTTTTTTTCCCATTTAACAATGTAATTCTAATAAAAAAACATCTTCCAGAAATTTAGCATTCAGAACCACAAAACATGACTAAATGCATCCCATGTTATGTTGATTGCAAAAAAGTTGGTTCTTCTTGCGTAATATTCTTGTTTTTAACTCTCAAAACCAAGTGATTAGAAGCAAAATGTTTGTTCAAATACTTAAGATAGATACTGTATATATACATATGTAGTTTAAGAAAAGAGTGAAAAAAGGATAGCCACGGTTTTGATTTATGGTATAGATGTTTTTATTTTTTGTTATACCTATTTCAACACCTATGACAAAAAATAAAAACATCTATACCATAAATCAAAGATTGGCTCTCCTTTTTTTTCACTTTTTTCTTAAACTTTAACAACCCTATTGCAGATTCTACCAACCACTTCTCTATACATATGTATATATAAGGGAGGTCCTTAATTTGCAAAGTTGAAAAATGTAACGGGTGCAGCCTGAAAGGGTTCCATATTAATTGAAAAGAATTGGCAAACATCCAATCAATTAATATTTTTTCTCCAATTAATTAATTTTTAGGGTATGCTCAGTGAAAAGCTAAAACTAAAGAGATGTTTTTCATAAATTCCTCAGCTTTACTAAAATTCAAGGTCACTGAGCATAATAATAATGTATATTCATAAACTATATGTTTAACCCAGTATTTCAGACTTGTATATCTTTAGTAAACCAATGACCAAAAACCTTTGTGATTTTTCAATGCATAGTAGATCTTTATTTTTCTAAATAAGTTCAAAGCAACAGGAGACATTTTTTCCATATGATACTTTAAAAGTAAAGCTGTAATAATTGTTTTGCTTTTTTTAATCCACACAGTTGTAATATAAACTGCTTATATAACATCATACTTATATATACTTATATAACAAAAAGTACAAAGTAAAACTAGAAAGCACCCAGAGAGCGCATATCTAAAAACCGAATGAAAATAAAATATAAAAAATTAAGCGACAGAACTTTAAATGTACAAATATTGAGTTACATCCCTTGAAATTTAAATTTAGACTCTTTATTAACTGTTTGGTTTTAACCTCTTTTCCTGCAGAATAATAAATATCTTGGATCGGCCCCAAAATGTTATCACTTCTGTAGCCTATGGCCCACCCTTCTACTAAATTTTATTGAAATTCATTGAGAACAGTTGCAAATATTGTGTAAATGGACAGACACTAGTGAATACATATACCTCTTCCAACTTCATTGGCAGAGGGAAATAAACTGCTTGTATAACAACAAAGGGGCGTAGCTGGAGATTTGGGGGCCCAGCTCCTTGAGGGTCCCCTCCAATATTTAGTGAGATTTGTTATTGTATAAGGTTAGTATAAATGCAGTAGGTGAACTACTATTCATAAAGCTTTTGGGGGCCCGGCTTTAAAACCCGTAAGAACCCCAACCCATTTCTACTTGAAGGAACATTATGTGGGATTCTGGGTAGGCAAATTGATACAGTCACGTGACAGCACCAGGATGTTCATTAGATGTTGCTTAGTGCACTTCATGAGTTAAAATGAAGGATAAAATATAATATTATATAAGAGACTGTGCAGATCAATTAAATTGCATGTGACACCAGTGTCACAGTGGGTTCTGATGGGTTAAATTGCCCCCTCCCCTTTCTCAGCTATGCCTCTATATAACAAACAGAGGTAGACAAAAGAGAAGCCATTTGGATTAAATACCCAACAATAACCAGAATTCTAAGAATGACTCACATAAATAACTCAACCGTGATCATTTGTGCAATAAATACTGTAAGCATGTGGGGATAACAAATGTTTCTTTATGGTGTCATCTGTAAATGACTCATTGGTGCTAAGTTGTGTCATGTGTTTTCAATGAGATGCCACATGTTTATATTTATCACTGAAGTCTATGATGGATGTTAATTGACGGCTTGAATTTCACATGTATATTGAACTCAGAAATATAGCAAACTAGCATTCCAAGGGAAATTATGAATCACCGTTACCCATATATGCTGTATTAGGGGTGATCAATTAAAAAGTTAGAAAAAGGGGTGATCAATGAATAAGTTACTTCTCTTGCCTTTTGTTAGGCTGGGATCACTAAAAAAGGTCTGAATTTTCAAAAAACAAGCAGGCACAAACTAGTGACCAATTTAGCATAAACTTACATTGCATATTGAAGCCCCCTCTAAAAACCTATTTAGGGTGGGAATTTAAAAAAAAACCCAAACATTTTCCCTACTATGAACGGTTAGGGCTGGTTGAAGTCCGGATACATAGATAGATACATATAAATGTGTGAACACATGAATAACCTAAACCAGCAATAAACAACTATTGCGGGTAACAGTGATTAATTATATATTTTTAAACACATTTTACTTTTGTATTAATTTTGACTACTATTTATCTTCATCTGAATATTTATTTTTATCTCAACTGAACTTGGGCCGTCACTCTACTTTTTATCCCCGATCTGCACTGTTTGCTTGCTGCTGTAGAGTGCTGGCCCAAGTTGAGTTGTAATAAAACCAACTAAATATGAAATTCAAGAATGGACAATGTTATATCCGAAAGAATATGATAATTATAGAGACATTTATTAAGTGGGAACACATATCAGCCCAGCATCGGTGTTAGCGATTGATAAACGAGAAGCCTAGATCATATAGATGAATAAAGAAACCACTAACACTGATGCCGGGCTGATATGGGTACCGAATTAATAAATGTCTTTATAAATATCATGTTTGGTGTGTGACAGAATGGTAGATTTGATTAGACAATGTGGAAAAGAAAGATTGAGAAAAGTGTGTTACGTCTCAAACATATTTATTATGATGAAGATAAATCTTTATGCATTTCGTTGTTGTGACGGCATCATCAGAGTTCTATTTACAATGTAACTGTAATGTTGTATAGAAGTGAGGCTTTGAAGTATTCAGTTACTTCCC
>VCCN01006563.1:742395-776896 GCA_006491835.1 Architeuthis dux
ATAGAGAGGCATGCTCTCTGTAACTGTCCCATGTTGTGTATGGTTATGAAGAATTCTTAGGGCAGTAGGTGACCCAGATCTGGTTGGAATAGGTGAATTCTGGGTAAGACGCAAGGTCAATCTGAGGTTAGAATATCCATTTGACCAAGTAGGTTCCACAGTCTGGTATGTGAGGTGGTGGGGGGGGGGCGAGGAGAGTTGTTGGTAGTGTTCTAATAATAGACAAGTGAGTGAATGTGTTGAGGGATTAAAACTGTTGAATATATATAAGCCTAATGATCAAAGCACAAAACCTGTTTGTTAAATTTAGCAGTAAAGTGCATTAACAATAAGAATCATTAATTTTATAGCATTCTGTCTGCATTTATAATTTGGATTAAGTCAATTTTGGTACAAGGCAACATTGTTTATGTTTGTTCCTGTAGACTCCTTGTGGAGCATAGGACAACAACCACTCTGCTGTGGTTTCAGTAGTTTTTTTATGGGATGGAGTTGCTAGCCCCACACCCAACCCTCCTTCACCCGGGCTTGGGACCAGCTATGATGACTGTCAAGCCGTAGGGTTTTTTCCGGTCAGAGTAACTTTCTCTCAGATCGGCTACCTTATAGGGCTTAAGCGCTCCAACTGCCCTGCTATAGCTGGAGGGAGAAGTGGATTCATGCCTTTCCCAAGGGGTTTAGTGCAAAGTGAATGTAAGCAATCTTGGCCGAAACCTGAACTCAGTTTGCTAATTCTGTTTTCTGTGCCTAACCGCTACGCAACTCCACACCTTTGTGAATAGAATGGTATATTAAAATAAATATATTTTGAAGTAAGATATAATTATGTGGCAGGAGGTGTGAGTGGCCAAGTCGGTAATGGCACAGAATGTGATTGGCAAGCAGAGTTCAAACTAATGCCCTTGGGAAGGGCATATATCCATATCTTCCCTCCCTGCCAATGTCATGGGTCAGCGTGGCAGGGTCAGGCCAATGACCTCCACCATGTCTCCTTATTTGGGGAAAGAAGGCCTATGTCCCTTCAACGGGCCTGGCAAGCCAGAAATAGATTATGGTAGATTGCTCAAGTAAAATAAGGGAGAGTGGGAGTGGACAGACGTCTCTACTTCTCCATGACAGCATGCCGTGTTAGGGGTGATCAATTAAAAAATTGGAAAACAGGATCATCAATGAATAAGTTACTTCTCTCGCCTTTTCTTGGGCATTGATCACTGAAAAGGCCTGAATTTTCAAAAAAAAACCCCAAGCACACAAACTAGTGATCAATTTAGCATAAACTTACATTGCAAATTGAACCTCCCACTAAAAACCCATTGGGGGTGAATTTAAAGAAAGAAAATTTTAAAAAAAGAAGTTTTTCTAGACCTCGTAAGGAGAAAATGTTTAAATTTTCAGCCCTCTAGCTCCATTGGTGCAGTCTGTACATGTGATAAAAAAAAATTTACTGACCAGCAATTTTAATGTTTAGGTTCGCATCCAGAAGCAGGTTCTCGGCTTTTAAATCTCGGTGGACCACGTGGTGCTTGTGGCAGTAAGAAACAGCAGCAACGATTTGTTTGAACTTCTTTCTTGCTTCTTTCTCATTCATTCGACCGTGTGCCACTAAGTGATCTGTAAAAACAAACAAATTGATCAAATACATAAAATCATGCTTCTTTACATTTGTAACAAACTTTTTCATGAAATTTTATACACACATGTATCAAGTTCTATGTACAATAGAGAAAAATATTTGAAGAAAGGTTTTTTTTTAGTATACACTAATTTACTCGGACTAGTGTCCTCATCTTGGTTGTTGTAGTCACAATGTTTCGGCTGTTGTATCTGGCAGCCTTCATCAGGTGTCTATTGTAGTCTGGAAATTTCAAACCGAACCCGTTATTCAATCCACGGGGGTAGATTGTTCTCATTCTGCTTGTGATACCGCTTGTCTGCCTCTTCCACTGGACCAGGGTATATGGCCTTTTTGCACTACCTGATCCAGGAATTGAACTCACAACCGCCAGGCAAGTTGCGCTTAACCAATGCTGTTATTCACTCGGCTATGTAACTATAATAAAAAAGATGAGGACACTAGTCCGAGTAAATCAGTGAATAATAATTCCTAATCTCAGAAATACAGAGAAGAAAAAAAAAGTTAATTTATTCATTGCGAATATTTTGTCCGCCATGGGAATATCGGGAAACCTGCACCAATAAATGGAAAGTATTGAAACCAGAATGGTCGGAGCTGACAACGTTCATTTCACTGCTCAATTTGTCAAGTCAGCAAATGGCCGATTTTTTTTTTTCTGCCACACATTAATGAAATATTTTGATATATTTCATTTACGTATGGCAGGGATAAAAAGTACCATACAAAAAAAAAAACAATAAAATACCCCCCCCCCCCCAATCCATCAAAATTAAAAATTATGTGCAACGGCTTTTGAGGATTTGTTTGTGCGACGTCTAGCCATGCATGCATAATTTTGACAACTCCTATATACTGTAGATCCATCAGCATTCTGTTTTGTATAAATATAATTTTCTTTATCTACAACTGTTTTTTCCTTTCTCTGAAATGAGGAGTTTGCAGGTGGCCATGTTGATGAGTAGAATTCTTGAATAAATATAACGTTTGGGAACTAAATTCAAATATGCTAAATTGGTATAATATATAGTGTTGTTTGGTTAATGTTTAGCAGGTCAGTGGTAGCTAAAATAGGTGAGAGTGGAGAGTTTTGCAGGATGTGTTCAATGTTTTGAACCCTTTCACCACACTCACAGGATTAACTAGTCTTTAAACCCCACTTGACCATACTGTCTTCTGTCTTACTACTCACACTGTGCAGCGCGTGTGTCTGGCAAGCAGTGCCCCATTTGCAAACGTTTCTATGTTTCACTGCATTGTTTGGTGGGCTTCTTGGTTTCCATTGCTCAATTCTGTATGTTTGGCGAGATGTTCAGTGTTGTATTTCCTCCACTGTGGCAAAGCTTTTCCTTGATTTTATCAGGATTAACAACGTGAATGCTCCTAACTTGACCCCACAAGTCCAAATAAAACTCATTATCCGAATATCTAACCATTTCAGGTAAAAAGTTGTTTTCTGAAATTGCCCAATAATTGACTTTTGTTGCTACTCAACCTCATATGTGATGTGAATAGGGTAACCTAAATAATGGAAGGTAGCTATAATTAGAAAGTTATATATTTCTTATAATCAAAAGGAAATCCACTAAATTAGACAACCATGAACTATAATGAGAAAATCTATTTTAGGGAAGTTGCATTTTTTTCTCTGGTAATGATATATGTTTTTACATTAAAACTATTAAGAACATGTCTACAATAAAGACAGAGTTGGCGAATGTATTTATAATTATTTAATTACATACACATGTGTGTGATAGCGAGTATGTGCTTATATTTTTACATATATTGTAGATGGGCATAATGACATCAACAGGTTCTAACACAACAGATGTTATATACCTAGATAGGGTTACATATGCAAAGGAATATATACAGAAATTGTCACCCTCCTGTTAAATTGTAGCCAAAAATTTTCTTTTTTCTTTGCAAGTCAATGACCTTAGACCAAAGATACACATGAAAAGCATCTAAATCAGATCTTTATTTAAAGATCACAGAAGCCTTCATTAAGCAAATGAGTTTATGTTGTCACCAGGAAATGCCACTGAAATGGTCATAAAGAATCTAATCAGGAAACAACGTCCAGTACAGGGTTGCCAGATTGGGCGACAACGGAAAATAATTGGAGCTATATCTCCAGACTTGACCGACACTGGCATTGGATTAGCATCGAATTTGGAAATCGAGCAAGTCTGGAGGTAGAGGTTCAATACCAGCCTACAATAGAGATACTAGGCTTGAGATTGGTATTGAACCCTTGCCTCCAGACTTGCTCAATTTCAAAATTCGACACTATTCCAATGCCTGTGTTGGGTAAGTCTCAGGGATGAAGTTCGGATTATTTCCTTTGGTAACCCAATCTGGAAACCCAGGACTAGTATTAGACTTAGAACCCCACATACCTTTTAAAATCGATTGAAGCTGACATTCGTATAAGAAATAAAAATACATATTTTTACAACTTGCTGATACACATTTAAGATTTATATAAAAGTTTTTATTGTCTATTTTATATTCGGTTTACTGAAACAATGATTATATTATCAGAGGTGATCGTTTCGTTTCATTTCATCCACAAATTTTCATATATTTATATTTTGTTTCGATACAAAATGAAGTTTGATTTTTCCTTAAAAATAACAAAAAACAAAGCAAAACAAAACAAAACAATGTCTGAAACTACACGTCTACTAAATTATTATTAATTTATTTTTTGGTACAGTGGTGCAGTGAAAAAAAAAAATTGAGGGTACGCAGGACTACCTTCTCCAGCGAGCGTAGTGATCTGGTGAGCAAAGCAAGCCACTACAGATAGATTTTTTACGCATTCTTTTAGTGCATTTTAGAGGTACCTTGATTCAATATATGTAGTTACAATGCATTGTTTTGGCTAATTTGAGGGTACAAAAACATGAGAATTTTAGTAGTATATTAGTATTAGTTCACACTGCACTACACCACTGGAAATACTAACCCACAAACACATAGCCAGCCAATATTGTCGGCCATTTTTCTTTTTTTAAATCATCACATTAAAAGATATATATTGTTACTTGCTGAATATTTTTACTCAGCATAACTATATGAACTATTTTTCAATAGCATTGTAGGAGCAATTTATTCTTAGAGTGGTCAATATTGATTACAGAAGGTGGAAAGAACAATTGTGCAGGAACTTGATTAAAATTACTCAAATATCAGGAAGAAAAAAGAAAACACTGAAAACTTAAAGTTGTATCAATTATGATAAACAAGTTTCTCTTAAGTTCATCAAATGCAATCTATTTTTGAAAGATATTTTCAGTAGTCTCTTTGAGATAGTGAGCAATGTATATTGTTGAAAAAACATTTTTTGGCATAAAGTTCAATAGTTATTTTCTATAGTTTTGAGAAGAGTCATTAATATTCAAATGGTTCTTAAAACGATTAAACTTCTTGTTGTTTGTGTTGTAAACACAACGTTTTGGCTGATCCATTCTTTGGCCCTCTTCAGGTATAAAATCCGAGTCTGATGGGGTAAACAACTCAGATTTTACACTTGAAGAAGTCCAAAGAATGGATTGGTCGAGATATGTGTACAACACAAACAAGAAGGTGTTCACTCATCCGAAGAACCATTTGAAGTTTAATAGTTTTCTGAAATATCTTTTATTATTATATATTTTTGGAGTATTGTCTTCATCTTTGTTCATTTTAACACAAATGTTTTCGGTTTATACATTCTTTGGCCTTCTTCAGATGTATATTGTATTCAGTTTTTAGAATTTGCTTTATACTTTTCTTCTTCCTTTTCATATCTTCAACAAAAACATCCAAGTCCAACAGAATTCTGGAATTGTTGTCCTTGTTATGGTAGGAAAACAAAGTCAATTCCAGACATAACATAGTTTGAAAAAAAATGTACTGAGTGAACTCTAGAGCAGGGGTCTCCAAAGTGGTCGATATCCACCCCAGGGTGTTGATGGGACTACTGAAATGGTCGATAAATATCTAAGGGTTGAAAGGGGGTTAAGATCGATTGAAGCTGACATTCATATAAGAAATAAAAATACATATATTACAACTTGCTGATACACATTTAAGATTTATATAAAAGTTTTTATTGTCTATCTATTTTATATTCGGTTTACTGAAACAATGATAATATTATCAGAGGTGGTCGTTTCGTTTCATTTCATCCACAAATTTTCATATATTTATATTTTGTTTCAATACAAAATGAAAGTAGTTTCATTTGATTTTTCCTTAAAAACAACAAAAAACAAAGCAAAACAAAACCAAACCAAACCATGTCTGAAACTGCACGTCTACTAAATTATTATTAATTTATTTTTTGGTACATGCTTTGGGGGGGGGGGGCAATGAGAGATCAAGGATTCCCCCCAAAGGGTTTGATGTTACAGAGGACTGGATACAACATACACTTATGAAAGCTGAAGAATGTATCAGCCCAAAACTTTGTGCTAAACAGAGATGAGATCTAAAAAATATATGGAACAAGTGAGTGGCCGCAAATGATAACTGCCCAACGAACCATTTTTTAAAAGTTGATATTTTCATTATTTTTAGAGATACAATGCTCATTTTTTTTGTTTTGAAGCTTGAACACTCTATGAATCATAATGCACAGTGTCCAAGCTTCAAAATAAAAATAAAAACTGAGCATTGTGGCTGTAGAAATAACGAAAATATCAACTTTTTAAAAATTCTTCGTTGGGCACTTATGCACGGCCACTCAAGTATTGTCTATAACTTTGAGAAGAGTTATTAACATACCAACTTTTGTCCGGACTATATATATGTATATACAGTACCTGTTATAAGTATTTGAACAGACAGCTATTTTACTTCTAATCGCTTGGGTTTTAGAGAGTAATTCTATCTATGTTTTTGTTAGAGTTGTCCTTATAAATGGCAATGTAAGACTAAAGTAAAGCATCTGTTTCTTAAGACACATTTCCCAATGGAGTATGGAGCCTAGTGACAAAGACCCGGTTTCTGTTGCATGCATCAGCCTAGTGATCCTTGCAAGTCTCAAGTCTGGTCAAGACAAGGACTTTATTCCTACAAGTTTTTATGACCACCCCCTTGGCAGGATGCAAATCCACCAAGAGGATACCTCCACCCTAATCACACAGCTTAGAATGTACTCAATTAGCTGCTAAGTGCACAGGGAAATTCGTCCTAATGAAGAGTTTTCCACTCTCTTCACTCATACCGGGAATCGAACCCAGGACCTTCTGCGTCTGAGGCAGACGTGCTAACCATTACACAATCCGAGCAGACGACCACCATATAAACCAAATATTAAATTCAAAGAACTGGGAATCTTGGATACAGACAAATTGTTTTCATTGAACCGCGGTACAGAGTGTCCGGCGGAGACAGTTTGTGTTCAGTTCACACTAATGCCCTTGGGAGAGGTATGAATCAATCTCTTCTCCTCCCAGCTATGGGTTAATAATAGAGCTGAATGATTGGCAACCAGTCTAGGAGACATAACTGATTCTAAACCAGCCTGAAGAGGCATGGGTTCTCCATCAGGCTATCTCGCCCTTGACATACCCATGATGAAAATCATCTGTGAGGAAAGGAAGAAAAGAATGAGAATCATTATCAGCCGTTATAAGTCCAGTGCTGGTCAAAGGCCTTTCCCATCTCCTTCCATGACGACCTAGATTGTGCTAACCCCAGCCATGTATTACCGGCAAACTTTTCTATCTCGTCCCTCCATCTTGTGTCTGATCTTTTCCTACTGCGTTTACTGTCCTATGGGCATCAGTCTTTCCCCCCCATCTATTATTATTTCTTCTTGCTAGGTGACAAGCCCATCTCCATTTTTGCTGCTTATTTGTATAATATCCTTCACTCTAATCAATGTTGATCTTTTTCTATCTCTTAGAATTATTCCTAACATTGCTCTTTCCATAGCTCTCTGTGCTATTCTATGTTGGTTTTCAGCTCATTTTGTTAGTTTCCATGTTTCGCATCCATAAGTCATGGCTGGTATTATGTAACAGTTGTATACTTGAGAATACAAGTATTTAAATGAAAAGAATTTTAATTGTCCTCACAGAGATGATAGTTTCATTTGAGAAGAGTCTAACAATTCAAACTTTCCTAGAAACCTGTATTGTACAACAGATTTCCTCAATAAACAAAGTAAATGTGTTGTCCTTAAAAATGGCTTTCTTTGCCACAGACAACCTTCAGAAATTCACATAAAATATCAATTAGTACAGGTATACCTTGATTAGTGTGGTTAATTCATTCCAAAATTGTCTGTACTGTTCAAGGTCTTATTATAATTTAATGTGGTTTTTTTTCATTTTATACTTAGTTACATTAATTTGTACAGCAATACCTAAACTGTACCACAACAAAAACCTCACTATTCAAGGTATTCATGTAGACATTATTACAGCACCCTCAGGGATTTAAGAGTGCTGTTATAATGAATTTGATGTTATAACGGGTGGATTTTATACAGAGTGTATTAATGATGAGAAACCAAAAAGTACAGGCAAAAATGACTTTTTATTACCCTTTCACAGTCTAATGCCCCATATACGGGTTACAGGTCTGCAAATAAAATCAATGAACCAAAAAGTAATTATGCTAATGAGAATATAAAAACAAACATGCTGTTAGAACACGTGTGTCATTAAAGAGTTCCGTTAAATGAGAGTTTAATACATTGCAGGGATTCCTTTTCTAGTATCTAATTTACTAGTGTACCCGTGCTGCAGTAAAAAATGACGACATATATGAAATCAATATTTTGTTAAGTCCTTACTATACCAAGTGTAAAAATGAAATGAATTAGACAAAAAAACATTTGAGTAGTCAATGAACAAAACTTTTATATCAACATACTGATATATATATACTCATCACCCCTTTTTATATACCTTTGGGATGTGACAAGACAAAAAATAAATATACAAATACACATGGTGTATTATTATAGTAGATTAGCAAATTTTGTAAATGTGAACAGATTATTAGCTGAAACGTAGAGACAATTTGTAAATTGAATAAAACTCATAGAATATTTTCAATGTTACAAATTGATGTTTAATAGAGCTGAGCCCGAGTGGAAGCTATTTTTGACTGGGTCTATATTTTTTTTACTGCCAAAAAAAATCGCAACCGTCACGAGATATGACGAGAATCTCGGCCATGGAGAATCTCTGGAGATCTGCACAGAATGTAAATATTCTTGCTATCATTAAACTCCTTATTAAATCATACTGCTTACACCAAGAAAAGTATTTTTCTTGTTTGCAGACGATATATATATGTATATATGGCTTGGCTCCATAGGCTAAGCCTATATTTCATATTATAATTATTTTGATAGTGAAGACATATTTTGTATTAAATAAGTGTAATTATAATTTAAGAAGAATGAAAATAATCAGAGGTTGGGACAGCAATAGCTAAAATAGTGATTGTCCAACGCACCCTAGAGTTGCCTCCCTTATTACAAAATGGCTAATTTTGATTTTTTTAATTGATACAAAGCATTTCAAAATCATATTTACCAAATATTTCTCCACCACTTGCATATTCTGTTACAAGGTAGATACGTCTGTCTGTTTCCAGAACCTGGACAAGAGAAAAGAATAAAGATAGAATAAAATAAATGAGAATAAGAAAATGAGAGAAAAACAAGCAGATTGCAATAGACAAATGTACAACTAAAACTTGCCTCAATAGATGAACTGACTTTGAATTTGGGTCATATTGAACATATTCAGTACGGCTCAAATAGTATTAGTTCTCTTTTTGTTGCCTTTTATTATTCAAAAGCTAAGGAATAAGAAAGTTACCTTGCAAGTCATGAGCTTAGGTTTTTTTCCATCAGCCTTTAAGGTTAATTGTTGGACATAGGGGTGATGGGCCTTACCCTGCCACACTAGCCCATGACATGTTGACAGGGGAAGGGAATTAGTGCGAAGTGAACGCAAACTGTCTCAACTAGAGTTTGAACCTGGCTGAACGATACTATTCTCAATGCAGTTAACTGCTAGGCCACTCGCACCTCTCTATGAGATTAGTATAAGACTATAAAATCAATTGGTGAGGTGATTTGAATCCCTTCCTGATAAACTGCTGCATATGCCTTAAGCTGTCTTGAGGAACTTTTTCACCACATGGACTAATTTTTATTTGTGAAATATCATTTCCATTTGTTCTTAGGCTTGAGTCTACAGACAATCTGATTGTAACCTTGTTCCAAAACAGTTGATATACGCAACCAACTCAAAACACCTGGAAATGATTTTCGTTGTGCACTTGCTAAAGTTTCCTCATATTAATGAATTTGTTGCCACAAAAAAACAAAAAAACTCAACCATCTCACAATCTAAGACTGACATATTCAAAGAGTTAATCACTGAGTACCCTTGAAGGATATTTCCGAGCCTTACACTAAAAATTAAATGGAGCTCTTATTAAAATCAATACAGTATTATCAATTTTAAATCCTTAATTTTTTTAGGGGTACAGGAGAACCTATCAGAATGCCCAAGGGGTACAGAAGAACAAAATGGTTGGGAACCCCTGAAATAGATAATGGTAAATTGATATAAAAACATACTGCAGAAATAATAGCAAAAGAATTATATTAAAAAAAAAGGGTACACATACAAAAAAGTTATTTACCTTGAATACACAGACAGATGAAAATGTTCCCTTACTTAAAAATTGTTTTTGATCGTGCAATACAAGGTTAGAAAACAACAAAAAGAGAAAGATGAACGTGTGTATCAAGTAAAAAAAAACAAAAAACTTCATATCACTCATCACAAATAAATTTCCTTTTATTTAAGCTTATTTCAAAGACAAAACTAAGTAAATTTGTGGCGTAAACATCATTTTAAAATGAAAATCATAACCTAAGTAAGGGAACATTTTCATCTATGTCCATGTATTCAAGGGAAATAACTTTTTTGTCTTAAATCTTTGGACCCCACCGTTGTATGTGTACCAAAAAATGTTTTAATGAGATATGCATGAAATAAAAACTGAAAAACATGATTGTAGAAAACAAAATTACAGCTTAAACTAAAAAAGGTGCGGATGAGGAATACATTATACACTGATTTATTTGAACTGTTGTCCTCATCATCATTGTTATAGTAACAACGTTTTGGTCGTTGTACCCTCCGGCCTTAGTGTGATATAAATTTTTGATATAACTAATGTTCTCTCTAATCTTTTATATTCAGTGTGCACAAAAATCTTATGTTGTACAAATTCTTTCCCCGTTACAAATTATGTGTTCATATTTGAATTAGACACAGTGAATCAATATTCTTTCAATAAAAACTCAGTAAGCTATGTACAGAATTTGAAATTTTAATGTGCTGGTTGCAAAACCTGTGAAATATAGATTTAGTTTAAATGATGTAGATAAAACTAAACAAACAAGACCAACAATAGATACAAGTAATATACTGTATATAAGACTGGCCATAATTTAAAAAAACAAAACAAAAAACTATGCAAATATTACACAGCAAGTACTGATATTATGACTAGGGGCTGTCTACATAAGCTTGATATGGACAGTTATGGGGCTTGGATGAGTTGCAGTGAGTGGTAGTCCTCCATATACCCTTGTTAAAATCTTTTATAGGGCACTCCTAAAAATATTTTAGATATCAAAACAACCTTTTTGTATGTTAAACTAAACCTAATTACTAGATATTTTCAGTTGCAAGTTTTCTGAAATTTTTTGTTTATGGGGGCAAAACCCCCTCTGATGAAGAGATCATATATGGTGCCTCACCCAAAAAGTGACCAAAAATATAAAAATATAAAAAATTAAAGTAGAAAGTTAAATTAAACATGCAATTAAAGAATAACGTTCAATATAATGAATAGATACAAAAAAATTGATATTGACAAAAAGAACAACATTGGGTTGATTTTAAAATGTTATTGTGCTGGCCAAAAATGGGCTAGGTATGTCTCAAAACAGTTTCTATCTTTGCTCAAGCACAAGTGTACTTTGCAAAGCTTGCAGACCACATTAGTGCAGATTATGTTATCTTTGTGGCTACAATATTTGCATGTGGCTGACAGGTCCTCAGGTGATCATATATAGTCAAAGGGTTAGCAATTCATTGTATAGTCTGGCACATACAGTAAATAAAACCAGTAAAACACAGTATACATAAAACAAAGAAATAAACAATGCATTTAACACAAATATACAAAAAACATTTGAAGAGAGAAAGCAAACATCACAAAACAAAACCCAAGGAGATAAAACAGGAAAAAACAACAAGATCAGAAAGCAGCAGCTATGAAACATCAAGAAGATCAAAGAAACAAGAACAAAAAAAAAAAAAAAAACATACTAACGTTTAGAAAAAAAAAAAGCTTTACTAAAAGTCATTTGTAACAAAGTTCTTTCTGATACTTATATCTTTATCTATTATTCATTCAGAGTCTTGAGAATCAAACAAAATGAATGTCATTTTTGAAGCTCTAAGACAGTGGTTCCCAACCTTTTCGAGTCATTCGTCACTTTTGTCAATAAGAGTACTAGTATTCCCCCACTTTCATTAATTAAGTTGCAACAAAGAATAATTTCAAATAACATTATATTGCGTATAACTAGACAGCTTCATACTAAGAATTAGTTTAATTCTATAATTGTACAGCTGCTGCTGTATATTTGTTTCTCAAAGAAAGCAAGCGAAAATAATTAGAACATATCACATGAAATTCCAATTTATTACAAGAAAAATAAGAATTCTGCTATCGTAACTGATATACACATACACATCAATGTGATCTCTGTTCTTGTTTTTTTGCTACTAGTTCTTCGATTCATGGGTCTATTAGTGAGAGAGCACATCTTAAATCATTCTCAACTTGGAGCCTTCAACTTGATAGATAGAAGTGCAGAAAACCCTATCTCTAGATTGGAATTTTATGTTTACCTAATAGCCTTATTCCTCACTTGGACTACCCAAATTACCCCCCTGGTTGGGAACAACTGCTCTAAGAAAACAACTGTTTTTAAACAATGTAATATATATTAAAATCAATCTGAACTCACTGGAATGGAATTGAGTAAAACGGACTTGTAGAGCTCAGAGTTTGAGGGAAAATAAAATAAAAGTTCATTATTCCTCTAAATTTGTATGAAAATATTAAGCAATACAAATATTACAAAGTCTTCCTATAAAGCAATATTATGAAAAATGTTGTGCCATACTAAATTAGATGGCCTTTATAAGCACTGTTACTGCACTATTTTTTATGTTGAACCATATTATAATTTTTGTTGAAATTCCGATAATGTTACTAAATATGACAAGAACCTGAAGAAGGCCGGCGGGTACAATGGCCGAAATGTTGCGACTATAACAACCAAGATGGGGACACTAATCCAAATAAATTAGTGTATTATAGTCAGCATGTTGATTTTTAAAAAATTTGATATCAAATGAGCCATATCTTTTTTAATATCGAGACATTCTTTTTTTCAAATAAGATGTATAAGAAGTATGTACAGAAAGTATCCAGCCATTTTGAATATCTTGAGAACTGTGTGGCCTTGATGTAACTTTAAGACCAATCAAAGGGAACCTTACTGCGCATGCGTGAATGTACACTCTCCAGTGAGGTAACTCAGACAGCAGTGTTATGCCATTGAGTGAGTTTGTGTATTGTATGACCATTAATATTGACCGAGCCTGCCCATTCTTCATGTCTTGTGCAGGGTTTTTTTGCAAAACATTGCATCACTCAGGTCTGTCAGGCCACCTACAATACAGTTTTGACTCCCTGTGACTTCTGGCTTTTCCCAAAGAGATTTCAAACAGTGGACAAGATTAAGGAAAACGGGACAAGGCAGCTGATGGTGATCCCAAAAGAACCCTTTGGAAACTGTTGAAAAATGAAAGGGATGCTAGGATGAGTGTGTGAGGTCTCAAGGGGTTTACTTTGAAGAGGACTAAGGTGCCTTTGCCCTAGGTAGGCTACTTTTCCGTTAATATTAAATCGTTGAATACTTTCAGGACAGACCTTGTATGATTAGCTTGTTAATCACTGCTACCAAATGATTTAGGTCATGCATGTGTTCACACATGCATCCAGACTTTGCCCAGCCCTAACCATTCATAATAAAAACTTGAAATGTTATGCACGCGCACACACTCCCTTCAATTTAAAAAAAAAAAAATTTCCCCTAAATGGAGGATGGTTCAATATGCAATATAAGCTTATGCTAAATGGGTCACTAGTTTGTTTTTTAAAAAATTTCAAACATTGTTTAGTGATCACAGCCCAACTTTTTAATTGATCACTCCCAACACAGCATATATCAGTGGCGGAACTGAATATTTTGGGATCATATTTAATTTTTTTTAATGTATAGAGTCATGGTTCGGTACAGACAACCAATTAGTATAGAGCAGCCCGTAGTTCAAATATGGGAAGTAAACAATGATTTCTTCCTGCAAGTCAATATCCCTTGGAATGCTAGTCATCAACATATTCTTCAAAGCTCTTCTCAAAATCATTTTTCAGTGACTTCAGATACATACAGTATTCTTTGTTTGAAAACAACAGCATGGAAGATAATTTAAAATGTCTATCCATAGAATAAGAGTAACACTACAGGGTATTAAGCAAAATAATTCACCACTTGCCAGTTACTTACTTGTATAGAAGAAATGGTTGGTGAAATTAGCATTTAATAACTGTCTAATGCTAATTCCTTCTCGTTTGTAAGTGGATACTACTAAACAACAGCCATTTGTAAATCAGAATTATAGATATTTATGGAATAATCTCCATAACGCCCCCTCAAGAAGTTCAAACTCCCCCTTAGATGGAGTTATTAGAAGCCATCTATCAAAATTGCCACCAGAGGTTTCTTCAGTTTTCAAGTTGATCTGGCTGACTAAGTATGTATGTATCATGCATACAGCTCGCACCAATGGAGCTAGAGGGATGAAAATTTCAACATTTATTGTTTGGGGAAAACGTTTTTTTGGGTTTTCTTTTTCAAAATTCCCTCCCTAATTTTTTAGAGGGGGATTCAGTTTGCAATGTTAGTTTATGCTAAATTGATCCATTTGTTTGTGACCACTTGTTTTTTTTTGTTGAAAATTCAGACTTTTTTTTAGTGATCACTGCCGACCAAAAGGTGAGAGATCACCCCTTTTTACAATTTATCTAATTGATTACCCCCAATACGGCATGTTCCTCAAGAACAAAAACAAAAAATGGAAAGTATAGAAAAGAAGCATTGGTCTCCTTTGGCTGTCATAAACTATTAGATTTTATAAAAGATTATAACTGAGCCCTACTTTATATAAATAGGGGAAATAATACTGTCAGTGTGTAAAAAAAGAAGAAGAAAAGTCAAGTAAATAAAAAAATTAAAAGACTACAGAGGAGTATGAGTGAAGGAATCAGTAAAGGTATCACAGTAGAACAAATGGTAATGTATGAGATGAAGAGCCAATGAGATTCAACTTAAATTGTAAAGCCTATAATTTAGCTGCTAACATTTCTGTCTATTGTCAGCATAACGGGTCTATCTTGTAGAACCAGAAATTAAAAGTGCTTATTACAGATCAGCATTTAGAGAGGCAAACAGTAGTGGTAATAGTGTTACAAAGCTGCACACAGAGACAAGTGGTCCTAACTACCAGGCAAACTTTACCAGCAAATGGATTACATGGCACAGCTTGCATCCTAAACATGGCTCATAATCTACAAACTAAAACCATGTCACAAGAACAGAGTAAATTGGAAGCCTTCAGAAATACTAATCATCAATTCCTCTAGAAGAGAGGAAAAAATTCATAAACAGTCACATGTCAACTTACGCCCGATCATAGATATATACCCATAAGAGCTTAAAAACCATTAACTGCGGATGACAGGAATTTCAGTCATTGTAGCTCCATGGCTCAACTGTGGATGACAGGAATTTCAGTCATTGCAGTTCTATGGCTCAACTGCGGATGACAGGAATTTCAGTCATTGCAGCTCTATGGCTCAACTGCGGATGACAGGAATTTCAGTCATTGTAGCTCCATGGCTCAACTGTGGATGACAGGAATTTCAGTCATTGCAGTTCTATGGCTCAACTGCGGATGACAGGAATGTCAGTCATTGCAGCTCTATGGCTCAACTGCGGATGACAAATTTCCATATTATTGTTAGCTTGTTAAAGAATGTGCAGTGTATATGTCATGTTTGTTTTAAGTTCTCCAAACAGGGAGGGCGAGAAGGAGAAGGTAAAATAGTAGTCACCTTGTTCGGTTGAGCTAATTACTTAGTGGGAGAAACGTAATGGATGACATTTGTTCCTTTCACTTTGGAAAGGCTAGGTAGACATATGTACAATATAGAGGTTTAGGTGAATACGTATGTGTCATCATATCTCATGTTGTGCTGTGCGTATATTTCACTTCTCCCTATAATGATCGACTTACACTCGTACTACCAGAACGTAATCCAGAATTAAAGTCGGCTTCATCACACTGAAACAAAATCTTTTAAATAAGTTCAGCAAACAGGAATTAAAAATGTCCTTCAAACTAAAAGCTATAAAGAAAAGAATTTGATAAACTAAATTTTATATATCTAACTGTGCCACCTTAAATAAAATCTTATCAGAAAAGATTTGATAAAATACATTTTAAACCAGGATCTACCGTAAGATCACCCACCCAATGGGCAGTTATTTTAGGTGGACGTTTATTTGGGGGACAAGTTTTTGTAGATGAAAATTTGAAAGCATCTATGTTTAAGTGCACTTTAGTATAAAAAACTGGACAACTTGAATACGTATATAATAATTAAGACATCAAGTCCGAAATATTTGCCAATTCGTTGTATAAACAAAAAGTCCATTTTTTTCACCCAAATTTGGCTGTTTTTCCTTTTACCGCTTTGGCCAATCTTACGGTAGATCCTGGTACCAGAGTGGTCATGGGAAGAGGCAGAGAGAGTTTCAGTTCTTTCGATTGCATAAGATTAAATATAAAATAAGGTTGATGAGTACATCTACCTAGGACAGATAATAAAGCTAGATAAAGACCATGACAGTTTCCATGTTTCGCATCCATAAGTCATGGCTGGTATTATGCAGCCATTATATATACCTTATGCTTTAGGCACATTAGCAAGGTGCTCTTCAGAATGTCTATTCATACCAAGTTCTTTCCAACCTATCCTTATGTGTCGTTTTATTTCACAGTCATGGTCTTTCTCTAGCTTTATTACCTGTCCTAGTTAGATGTATTCATCGACCACTTCTCTCCTATCTTTATGGCCTTTTTGGGGACTGTATTGTTGAACATTACCTTTGTCCTGTTCATCTTTAAGCCTACTTTTTTTTTACTTTCCCTCTTTAGATCAGTTAACATGTTTTGTAATTCTTTGGATGCTTCCGATGTCATGGAAATGTCATCAGCGAATCTTAAGTGACTTAAGTATTCTCCAGCTATGTTTATTCCCATCCCCTCCTAGTCAGTTTTCCGAAAGATGCTTTCAAGGCTCACTGTAAATAGTTTAGGTGATATTGTATTGCCTTGTCTTACTCATTTTGATATCTTTAATTGGACAGGAGTTGTTTTATGAGGGTGGATTAATAAGTCACATTGTTATAAGCTGAATCTTGATCTGAAATTTTCACTGTATAATGTCATTAATATTCGCCACTGAATTAAGTGCATTGATGAAGAAGGAGATTATGTTTAAAAAAACAAATTTTTGTGTAGAATAAATGCTTTTTGCATCATTAGGCTATGGACTTCTTGATATACAGTTCAGGTCATAAATTTATGCACACACTCCAGAAATTCACACATTGAGTACTTTTGTCAGAAATAATAAGTCAATTTCAAAGAATCAACTTTATCTATCATTTTCACTAGATTGAAGAATGCCATTTAACAAAAGAAAGCGTGAAAAGTATATTTAAATCAATCTTATAAAAAATTCACAAAGACAAAAGTTTACGCACACCTGGAACTAATCCTTTGTGTTCCTACCTTTAGCAAGTATTACAGCTCCCATGGGATCTCAGTCTTTTATGATAAGTTTTAATTAGATTTTTGATCTTCTTAAAGTCTATTTTATCCATTCTTCATAGCAATATTGTTCCAGTTCTTGAAGATTAGTGGATTTTTTCTCATACACAAGTCCTTCATTGCAAATTGCCCATGGATGTTTTTATTTTCATATTTACCTTCCCTTAAATGTGTGTAAGGAGGTATACAAAGACGTTATGGAATGAGTGCTTATACTTTTGTCCCTACCATAATATTTAAAAGGTTATTTTAACTAAAAATACACTGTGTTCGGGTTCATACTAACACTGAAAAGTACATAATAAACACACGGGTATATATTAAGATAAATGATAAACACTTTATATAGAAAACATGGAAATGTGTAATTACTGTAAAAACCTGAGGGTATGCGTAAATATATGACCACAACTGTACATAAGTATATACAGTTTGTACCATGAAATGTCAACTTACATGGTCTAGATCTATTTTCCCTCTATGGTACAATGACTTTTATCAACCAATATCTGAGCATATTTAGGTTTTTTGTTTTTAGCCATCTGGAAAATTTTTAATAAGAATTGTGTGGATTAAAAAAAAGGGTGGTGGGTGGAGAGTCACATTTGTTAACCAACCCAATTTATGTCACCTTCCTGCTCAATGTTGTCATGGCTGATTTAGCTCAGTCAACGAAGTAGAAAGAGGTATATGAGTGGCTGCACATGATAAGTTCAATAACGTAAGAAATGTTGAAAGCTACCAGCCCATTGGTTTTATTCTTCAGCTCAATGCAGACATACCAGCAGGAAATGGTGGCTGGTAAGGTGGAGGTGTATATTAGCTCCCAATATTCACCCAGTTCTGTTGTCCAAAAATGGGTAGGAAACGGTCTTCAGTGAAATGTGAAATGCATCTAATTTTGCTCAGAAGAAGTGAATGTTTTTTTTTTGTCCATCAAACTTGGGCTAATATTCATCTTTATTTTGTTATGCATCAATAATGGGTATGAACAAAATGCACAAACATTTCTGTGTGAAATTGACATGTGGGAAATTTAAAAATCTGACAAAAATCAGCATATTATTCGATTTTAATAAAACTTTCCATACTTATTTATTAAAGGATGAATTTTAAAAAAAATAAAATAATTTTCCATTCCAAATTTCGGAGAAGAACAATTTTATTCATATGAATCCTACCCCACTTTTTATTAATTTGATGATTTATTTATTTTATATAATTATGTTTTCATTGATTTTTACACATTTACAGATATATCCCTTGAGATACTAATTATGTTTACCTTTTTTAGAATAATATCCAGGGAAATCTGGAACAGAACTTTTTCTTTGGGATTAAAACAAACAGGAAAATTAAGTAAAATAATTTTTTTCCCAGCAAATGGTTAGTTTTATTTGATTAATTATAATTCAGGCTTTTGATGTGAAAAAAACATTTTTTCACTCACTTTAAAAAAAAAAAAAAAAAAAAAAGATTCTTACTTCATTTTTTAAATTATTATTGCTCTATTTTTGAAATTTTTGTAAATGTATATTTGTTATTCTTTTTATAGATTGGTTAGACTGAAACTTACATAAAAATATTGATTCAACAATAACCATATCAATAAAAACAATCTGAAAATTCTGCAGTTAAAGCTGTAGTTAGGCTATCAGATTTGATTCGAGATCAAATTAGTATCATTTCCTTTGATGGTGCGGATTGTGAAGCAGTTACCTGCACAGAATACAGAATTGACAAACTGAGTAAGAGTTTCGGCCAAGGCTGCTAACATTCACTTCACACCAATGCCCTTAAGAAAGGCATGAATCCACTTCTTCCCCTAGCTATGGGTAAATAGCAGGGCAGTTAGAGCCCTTTAATCCTGTAAGGCAGTCCATCATGGTGTCCTGCTAGCAACTCCATCCTGTAAAACATACTTGCTACTGAAACCGCAATGCGGCCCTATGCTCCACAAGCAGTCTACAGGAATAAGAAATACATAAATATATACACATAGATATGGATTACGGTACTTTGGTCTACATCACTTTAGCAAATATCAGTTTTGTCTAAATCACTTTATCTCCAGAAGTTATCAATGAATTTCAATGACATTTTGTCGAATAGTTGGCCATTGGCTATGGAAGAATTGATTAAATTTGGGGGTTGATCCAAGGATTTCTTTTTAATTGAGAAGAAAAAGATTCCAGGATTCCTCCCAAAATTTAATAAAAATAATATCTCTTAATAGAAAAAATCCCTGGATCCACCCCAAAATTTCATCAATTCTTTTTTAGCCAATGACCAAACATTTGACAAAATGTCATTGAAATTCATTGAGAACTTTTGGAGATATTGTTGGAACCAAAGTGATTTTAGACAAAACTGACATATTTCCATATGATAAACATTTTTAATGAGGTTACTTCCAACTGATTGAAATGTGATAAAACAGATGAGAATCCAAAAGTTGACTAAATTAAATCTTTTTATCAACAAAACAATAATAACTAGCATTCCGAGGGAAATTATGAATCACTGCCACCCATATATGCTGTGTTGGGGGTGATCAATTAAAAAAAGGTGATCAATGAATAAGTTACTTCTCTCGCCTTTTGTTCTCGAAAAGTCCAAATTTTCAAAAAACAAGCATGAACGCTGCTGGACACAAACTAAGAGACCAATTTAGCATAAACTTACATTGAAAATTGAACCTCCCTCTAAAAAAAAAACAAAAAAAAAAAACAACATTTTCCCTACTCATTGAGGGGAGAGTGTGTGCAAAGTTTAAAGTTTCTACTATGAACGGTTAGGGTTGGGCAAAGTCCGGATACATAGATAGATATACATGTCAGAACAGAACACATGAATAACCTAAACCCAGCAATAAGCCAGCGTAGCAGTGATTAATTGTAATCAGTGCTAGTGTTATTTCATAAGGTAAGACTAGACTATATGGAAACATTGACAACTTATTATTTCAAAGTAGGTAAATCTACAACACATGCATAGATTTATCCACCATCAGTCATCATAGAAGTATAATTTTTATTTTCTATAGTTTTGAGAAGGGTCATTAACATTCAAACAGATCTCCATACACAGTCGAAACGTGTTAACAACACAAACAACAAGAAAGAGTTCAATCACCCGAAGAACTATTTGAAAGTATAATTTTTATTCTGACATTATTTGATTAAGTGACTCATGATAAATTTTTAAATTGGAATAGATATCAAAGCCTTATGGAATAACAAATCAAATAAAAATAGTTAATTAAAAAAGCAAAAAACAGCAGCAAAGAGAATACTAGGTAAGCACATGAACTACTGAATTTCTATAAATTACAAAATGTATTTTCAAACGTTTTTGGAAAGTACCATATATGCTGCTATATTTTTTAATTTATAATGATTAAGGAAAGTACATTGATATTCCAGAAAATTTGATATATCCCAGGAAAGCATTTCCCATGAAATGTAGATCTTTAAGCAAAGTACAACAATAGAAAGAATACAAAATAACACACTTTTATATTAATATACTTATAATATACATTCTTTAAAATAGTCCTTAAATCCAGTTTTAGCTTTGAGTTTATTTTTGATTATCAAAATTGCCATCAACAAATATATTTTAAATTTGAAAATTAAAAATTTTTAACAAGTGAATTTGCTATAGATACACAGCGTCTATATTTACTTTGTAAGAATAGTTTGTTTTTTTAAAAAAATGGACAACTGTCTGTTCCAGCTGTCATATGGCGAACATGTTGACATGAACGACTGCCACCAACACACGATGGAAGAGCCAAGTGGTCTCGCGCAGTTTGTCGTCGCGTTGAACAGCTATGGAGCCTATTCAGCAATTGAGCTTCAATGCCTTGCTGCTATATAGGATGGATATTTAATTAAAGAAAACAACAAAAACTATGCAAAATATTATAATGTAGCCAATGCACTGGTAATATGATTAGGTGTCTGTCTACCGGAAGTAGAAATAGACAGTTATGGGGCTTGGATGAGTCGCAGTGAGCGGTAGTTCTCTAAATACCTTTGTAAATCATTTGTCTTATAATCCGGCATCTGTATATAGTTTCTTTGATGATGCTTAATAATACTTATGTGCTTTCTCCCTCTATACACCTTAAACAAAGTTTGTAACATTGTTCTTCATTTTTGCACTTTGAAATCCTTCTTGAAAATGACCAATGACGGTCGAAAGCACTCTAAGAACGATGTTACAAACTTTGAAAAGTTTATTCTCAAACAAGAAAAATTATTAAAAAAGTTAAATTGATTAAAATTTATCCGTTGTATTTAATGAAACTAGCTTGAAAGTAAAAAAAATAATATCTTTTTAATTTTTCATAAACAGAAGAAACATTTAATTAAAGAAAACTGCCTAATGGTTAGCAGCACAAAAAATGGAATCAGTGATCAGAGTTCAAACTCTGGCTTTGACAGTTTGCATTCACTTTGCACTAATGTCCTTGGGAAAGGCAGCAATCTATTTCTTCTCCGAGCTATGGTTAAAATAGCAGGGCAGACTGGGCTCTTCAGCCTTGTTTGGCAACCAGTCTACTAGATAGATAACTGAATTCAAACTGGGAAAGTCCAACCCCTCATCCAGCCTCACGAGAGGCTGGCAACAGACAGAATGGAATGTGTTCGAAAATGTACAGTTAAACAGGGCTCTGGTGAAGCTTCAAGAGGCCTAGCAAGCAGGAAGGGGATTGAAATAAATTGCTCAGGTAAAAATAAGGAATATAAAAAACAAAACAAAAATGGATGTATTAAATAACATGGCTACTATCTCCACTTCCCTGTCACCTCAAGTATAAGTGGAAGATTAAAAAAAAAAGAAATATTTTAATAAAAGAAATTCTTTTTTTAAAGATTTTTTAATTAAAAGAAGATTAAAAAAAAACAAAAACATGGAGACAATGAATTTTTTCAACTTTACTTTAGACATTAATTCAAGTATAACTTACTCTACTGTAAAAATGAAAAACAAAAACAATCACAAATCATCTATGACAACTACTGTACTACTTCAGGTACATTTTAAACACTAAAAACATGCACAGTGGTCACATCACATTCTAATAACACAACACACACAAAAAACATGTTCATATAAAAAGAATTCTAATGTAAGTAGCATTGATAGCTTAGGTTCAATCCTTAACCTAATAAACTGGAAGATGAGATTTTCAAGGTTTCATTCTAAGTATTTAAATTACCTACTATCAATTCACTAGGAAAAAGGAAAACTGATTACATGATTTAACTATTAATTTCATAAAATCTATGAAGGGAAATAACACCTGATTTAAATTATCCCACTTTGACCATTAGGCGAATTTCAATATTTTTTACCTATTCAATTCACAGAAGAGTTCCATTATTTTTAATTCTTATTCATTGAAAAGTTCCACTGTCAATACAAGTGGTCCATGAATTTAAGAGTCAAGAGGCTTTCTTTCAAATAGTCAGTTCCCCCATTTTGTAAAATCCAGTGCTCACAAGATATGTGTCAACTCAACCATAAATATCCAGTGGCATGTATACATATGAAATCAAAAGATGGATAATTTTATATCCAACAGAATATGATAATGACGACATTTATTAGTTGAGAACCTATATTTGCGCTGCGCCGGTGTGAGCGACTGCTAAACGAGTGGCCTAATCGAGAATAAAGAAACAAACTCTGTGCGGTGAGTTCTTTGTCATTTACTATTTAGGCCGCTCGTTTAGCAGTCGCTCACACCGGCGCCGCGCAAATATAGGTTCTCAACTAATAAATGTCATTACAATTATGTATACATATATATAACTTGTCAGTTCCAATTACTTGCAATAAACTTTGTAAATTTTGTGATTTGTTGTGTATTTTAATTTCCTTGTATGAGGGGCCACTAAACTTGAAGTGCCCCAGGCCCCCCAAGGTCTAAATGCTTCAAAGAATTTCAATTTCACAATTAATCAACTTTTACCAACTTGGTAGCTAGAAGTGAATTGTTCACCTTATGTTTTCTGGCTTGGTACCAGTGCCGGAATAAACTAGGGTCTCTAGCATATGTTATAAAGGGGCCCTCAATTTAAAAAAACAAAAAAACCCACATAAATCATACCCATCAAATTTCAATGAATGAGTGAGAATTGTGTGGACCCCAAAACATGTTTAAATAGTCTTTAGCAGCAAAATTTTTATAATGTTTACGATCAATGTTTATTAGCTACGTGAACTTGCTGTTTCGATATTATCTGTTTATAAAACTATTTTATTCATTTGACTTCTGATCTTCAAAGAGTGAAAACGGTTGCTACACACTTCACAGACCGACGAATTTTGAATCCTACCGTAGTGTTATTTGACCGGAATCTGACCAATTTGCACTTGAAATCTGAAAATGATGTATCCAAGATGGGCTAAAATTGCATTTCAGGGCATATCAACTACTGAAATTAAGTGTTGTCTAGAAGTCTATTTAAAATATGTTTTTAAAATAATGTGAGTTCTAAAGTTTGATAAAAATAGATTTTTTATCATAAATCTAAACCAATTTAATAAATCTAAATAAATCTAACACTTGATAAATTACGTGAGAATTTTCCTTTAATACGTGTGAGCGTGAGAATGTATCAAAATTATTGAGATTTGGCAGGTATGCATAAATATTAAAACACAAATTCTTTACTGATATAGTCATTTTCATTTAATATACAGTACAGAAACAAACCTGTCCTATAGGCCTATATTAAGACGAAATAAGTGAATTACTTGAATATGGAAATAAACATATCTAGAAATGTATAAAGACCAAGATTCAAGAATGCAATACATATCAGAATTGATAGCTTGCAAGCATTTAGCACTGGGCCCTTAAAATTGCAGGGCCCTGTAGCATTTGCTACATAGTTAATAATGCCCTTTGGTCTAAAATGTACAGATGAGACCATAAGTATTACTGCAGGGCACAATTTATAAAGCATTCTCCTGGCATTGTATTTATCTATCATTCTTATGTAGTAAATACAAAGAGAATATCTAATACTCTGCAGTACCCAATACCTATTATTGTAGATTATTTGACTCCTAATGGTTTTCAGAAAGCAAAGATGAGGATATTGATAGTGTGAGAATTTATAAATGAAGAATATTTAGCAAACAATTCTGTTGCTTCTTAAGCACACGCATACAAAAAAATATTCTTGTTTAGATCCTCACAGAGTATCCTTAAAAAGTGTTCTCCCATTTTCAAAATTACTGATTGTTGTTAAAGTAAGGACCATTAGCACAAACAAAACCCCAAAAAATCAAAGTATGGGTGGAATCGTACAGAACTATTTATACAAAACAGTCATTTGCATGCTGTTAGAATAAAGTGCTACCACATGAGGATTGAGTTGGACCTTTTTCTCTCTCTTGTGGGGTGAAGAGGAAAGAAGAGAAAATAAGAGGGGGAGAGAGAGGAGAGGAAGAGAAAGAAGATGTATACTTGTGAAAAGGGTTGTTGGAGAAAAAGAACAAATACATTTAAGGAATTCACAGGAGGAGATAATTTTGAAGAATTTTGGGAAAATATTTTCAAGAGGAGATTGAGGGATGGAGGGAGTGAATTCACCCAGGCAGCAGCATTAGCAAGAGGATAAGCCCACAATCAAGCAAGGGGGTCATCATCATCATCATCATCATTCTAACTTGCCATTTGGACCCAGCCATGACCAAAATTTCTCAGTGAACAAAATCCTAAATATAGAAAGAATGAGGATCAGGCACAAAAATTGAGACAGTACAAAACAACACATTTCAACAGATTCATTCTTTAAAAAAATATCTTTGAATCCTGTACAGACTTCATACACACAAACAGCAATAGTTATAGGGGGGTTCCTATTAGGTTGTTACACATAAAATGTCATTTTTTTTTAAAAACAGTGAATACTTTATATACTGGCCTAAGTCGACGAGGCGTTTAAGTCAACCCCCAAATATTGAGGTGTTAAATCATGTTTAGGCTCGTATTTGCTGTATAAGTTGATCACCAATGATAGAAGAAAAAGCCCCTCAAGATAAAACAGTTCTTATTAAAAAATTGCTACCCCAGTAAATGTTGACTAACGTGGGGGTACTACCCACCATATGATCACGGCCACCACGAGGGAAAGAAAGAGAGATAGAGAGATAGCTTTAGAGCGAGAGATAGCAGTTTCTGGCAAGGTCGCCATGAGGGAAAGTTTGTTGAGGGTTAGAGTTTCCAAGACGATCTTTTTTTCCTCCGTGGGCTGCGGACTGCGATGACCATGATGACCTCTCTTTGTCCGATTCGCCTCCGCGGGCTGCAGACGGCGATGATAATGATGGTGGTGATGATGTCTCCCTGTCCGGTCTGCCGACCCGAGCCAACTTTCTCTGTGGAGCGAAATTCATGTTGTAACACAAAGAAAACACTCCCACGTGTGTAGAGAGAAAAGACGACAAAATCCCCGGATTTTAGAGTTTCATGAAGTTTTATTTTCGTACCACGCCGGTCAATTTCTGGTCTGCGGATTTTGGCGAGGTACGGAAATTCTGTTGTATGTCGTGGTATATAGGAGTGGGTTACTTTTCAGGGCTGCTACTTTGCTGCTGCTGCTGCTACTTCTACTTCTACTCGCACCGCCGCTGCCGGGCCGTTAGGCAGGGCATATCGACCCCCACTGCCTCCTAACCCCAACTGTCTCCGGGGGCCCCAACTAATTCTACTGGTTTTTGATCTGGCCTTTATACACCTAGATCATAACTCTTCCCACTTTTTAAATTCCCAACGGTTTTTCGATAACATGATACCCCTCTTAGTCACGTAGGCAGTTTGACACAGATTCCAAATCTGACCACGTTCCTATCCCCACTGGTCACTGGCAATCTGATCCTGTCTATTTCGCTACATAAACCCAGACTGAAATGTGGATAGCAAAATAGGGCAATGCCACTTCCACTACCAAGTTAAGTATTTCAGTATTTACAGTCCATCGGCTGTTCAAAATGGTGTGGCTTCTAATTTTATTACTGTCTATATGGTAACTCATTTCCGATTTTAGTACCGGTTCTATGATAGATAAATTTTACCAAACATGAGTTTCAGTTGGAAATATTTGTGGCGGGTTGCGGGAGTTATGGTAAGTAGTGCACAGCGAGTGTTAGGCAGGCTGTGCCACTGGTTTACCACTCTGTGGTAAAGGTTCACATTTTATACTCGATGTATAAGTTGAGCCCTAGTTTTGCAGAGATTTTTTAAGCTTCAGGTGTCGACTTATACATCAGCATATACAATAATGCTAAAAGTGAAAGATTCAATGTCAATTTACTCATATAATGTGTCAGGTGTATATTTTTTTGTTCGTAACATTTGCCAGGGAAGATAACTATTAAATGTTAATTATAGAGTAGTCTCCCTTATTTTTTTGCAAATGTGTACAACATCTGGGTTCATTCTGGTTGAACATAAACAAGAAAATGCAGAGCAATATTATGTTATTGGTATTAAGTACAATGCAATTGCAAAATTATTTGAATACTTCTGTCATTTTTTGACATGGGTGAACTAGTAGAGATACAATTTGTTATTATTGGAGGTTTTTGATCCCTTAACAGTGCAAAATGTTCAGCAATGGTTCACTGGAATTATGGATACTAATAGTAAACATTGAGGGAGGCCCCAACCCATTATTGATGATGAAGAATTATCTTTAGCAGTGGCCAATAGCATACAAACAATGGTCCAAGTACTTTCTAGAGACTTTAGGACTTCAACAGTGACCATATCACATCATCTCAAGACAATAGGAAAGGTTTAAAAACAAGTTAGAAAGATGGGTCCTTACATGAGCTGAATGAAATGTTCCATAACAGAGCCTGACCCCACACCTCTGAGCTGAATGAAATGTTCCATAACAGAGCCTGAACCCCACACCTCTGAGCTGACTGTGTCTAAGCTTAGAGAATTGGGAAATGAAATCTTGCAGCATCCTCCATATTCACATGACAGATCTACAAATCATCTTTTTAAGCATTTGAAATTCATATTTATAACAATAAAAGGTTCAATAACAGGGAAGCCATAATTTGTGCTTTTACTGAATTTGGGATCACTAAACCTACAGAATATTTATAGAGATGGCAAAAAGGTTATTGTATCAAATGGGTCATATTTTAATTAAATATTTACTGTTTTTTGTTGTTTATACCATCCTTCATCTTATTATTTAAAAACGATATTTCATATGTAACAACCTAATACATGTTGAAAAATGGTTCAACAGTATTTTGTAATTCCTAATAGAGTTATTTTTCGTGCAATTAAAAGATATCAGAAACCTATGTGAACATGTCAAAACCAGTTTTCACTTTCTTCCTCATGAAAAACTTTTGTTCCTAGTTTGTACAATATCTATGATCAAATAGAACTTTTTTTTCAAATCAAATCTCACTTGCTGTCTCATTGAATTAGTACACACACACACACACACACTTTATATATTGAATGACAGGTTGTAAAGCAAAACAGAAAATATAAAATATGATGGATTTACCTTCTATAATTGTGAAAAGTGTCCTTATGATTCCGTTATTTTTGTTGTTACCACAACATTTAGGCCTATCCATTCAACGGCCTTCTGCAGGTGTACAATCCTTATGGACAATACCTGCTGTAATTTTGAGATGAGTCATTATCATTCCAAGAGTTGTTCAGACTATTGGACTTATTCTTTGTTGCTTTTATTATTACCACAACATTTTGGCCAATGTGTACAATTCTCTTTCCTTTATGATTTGTACACCTGAAGAAGGCTGTAGAATTGATCAGCAGAAATGTTGTGATTATAACAAAAGCCACTTAAAGAAGGAATGCAATTATCTGAACAACACTTGGAATGATGGATTTGTGTGGTATAGTTGAATGTAGACTACTCTCACTACTACAATAATCTCCTGCCATTTTTGTTCGGCTCAGGGACAGAGCGTATAAATGGTTGGCAGCAGAGTGATGCAAGGAACAAAGCTCGAGTTGTGAGCGACATAGTGGAAACAGATGTTATAGTTGAAATAACCAGAAGTTATTTGTTACAGTATCAATCACATACAAATATGTTAACGGGGAAACAAGTGGTGTCCAGTTCACGCAGACACATGGGGGGGGGAGGGGCAGGTCATTACAACACGCAACATATAACAATTGGCAATTAAATGAACTAAAGGACTCATGTGCAACAATTTGCTAGAGATGTTTCTTGTTACAATTATTAAGAAATGTAATGATTGATCCAATTTCTATAACAATGGAGCAGAAACTTTTGACTGGACACTAAACTATCATGGATCAAAATTTTCAAAAAGTTTTTAATACTTGTAGAAAAAAAATTAAATGAAAAAAAAAAAAAAAAAAGAAAAAATGATATCATCTGGTTTTAATTATAAATTTTCTCAGCATGAAAAATATTTTTATTTTCATTCACTTCAAAAATATTTCTAAGGTTACTTTGCATTGCTAAGGTGAAATTGAATGTGCCAATTAGCATTCATAAATCGTTGAATAGTTTTGTTCCACAAGATAATTACTGAAGATCTGAGAGAAAATGCATACTTAGATTGAGAATCACATTTTTGTCTATAACGAAATGGTTCTTAAAATTTAGAGGAAAAACTCGCACAAGATTTTAGAATCACAAACATAAATATTTGCTTTAGTTAGTAAATAGAATAAATAATTATTATTAATTATATGATTATTATCTAAGTTTTTTAGTGGCAAAAATGCATTGTATCATAAGGAATGATTTGACCGATCACTGCTAAAGAAGCTAACATTTTTTTTCCTACTGCTATGACCGTTTGAGTTTTAATAAAAAACAATTATTTTATTTTTTTTATTAAATCAGGTATTGTAAACGTTTTTTTATTCATTTTTGACTACTATTTACATTCATCCTAATTTTTAGTTTGTTTAATCACAATTTCAGTAATACCGGCACGCCAGTGTTATTGTTTACTTTTGATTTTAGTAAAAAAAGCAATCGATTATTTTATTTAATTTTTATTTAGACAAAATATTGAAAACCATTTTTATTAATTTTGAACTACTATTTACCTTCATTTTAACTTTCAGTTGTTTTTTTAATTACAATTCAACTTGTTTTCACATTGTGATTTTTTTTTTTTTAAAAAAACCTTAAAAATTAAGATGAGGATAAATAGTCAAAACTCAAAATGGTTTACAATAACTGATTTAATAAAAAAAATGAAATAATCGTCTTTTTATTAAAATTCAAACGGTCATTGCAGTAGGAAAGTAAAAAAAATGTTAGCTTCTTTAGTGGCGATCGGTCAAATCAGTCCTTATGATACAATGCACTTTTGACAGTTAAGTCATCCTACTTTGCCGTTTTATCTAAGTCTATAATTCAAGTTTTACCACTTTTTCAAATTTCTGCTATGAATAAATTTAAAAAGGCAATCCTAATTGGAGGTCTGATTTGATCATTTGCTCTCCAACAGATCCGGTTCAATTTTCCAAATTATTTCTAGATGTTTCTTTCTGGAGGCCAGTATTGATAGACACTGTTTCCAGTTCTAGGCATTTGTTATGTTGTGAAGAGATTGCAATCTGAGTCATATTGTAAACTATGAAAATGAAAAATACTGAAAATTATTTTCAATTTCAGTGTTCTAGACGTTTTAATATTAAAATTCTAAAATTTCCAAATTCTTTTTTTTAAAATTAACGTTTTTATAACTGTCCTGAGTCATACTGATTATTTTTTTCATATTCTTATTTAAGATCCTTATGAATTTCAAATTGAGATAATGTAATTAATTTTTTGCTGTGATTTTTCACTTCAGAATATTTGAATTAATACTGCTACTTGAAAAAGATTAAAGACATTTTTAGAAGCAAATGGCTAGGAGAAGTATAGAATTCATTTTTATATGTAGCTGTAGGTTAGAGATTATCCTGGAAATTCATTGGGGGAATTTTTAGAATTTTAAGTAACAAAGTGATACCTTGGCTGAGACAGTTTAATGGTAGAAACACCTTTCCAGACAAAGCAGTCAGTGACACCCAATCTTTAAACAATTACCATCAGGATGAAATATCAGTAGAATTAATCATTCAAATAATTTCACAATGACTTGCAGAAAGAACTTGAGAAATCTATAAAAGAGCTCTAAAACAATAACAGCAGGCCCTTACAAAGTTGGTAATAGGCCCAGGCCAGATGGGAAATGTAGGCCCCATTTCAAACCGCTCTAAATCTTTGAAATCTGTGTTCAACCATGCCTGAACCCAGGGTCACCATCTAACGAAGGCTTTGTTGGAGGCACTGCTGCTGTTTTTACAGCAGTAGTTGTAGGAATTTACTGTGTCTGTAAGAAATTTGAAAAAATTGAAGGGCAGTTTTCAAGCCTTTAGTGGATTAGTACAACATATTTATTATTGTGGTGCCGATTCATTCACTCTGTACCCAAGACGCCTACTTTTGCCTCTGGGGTCTACAGACAGGGACACAATTCCTTGAAATCTACTTATATAATACACCACATGGTCTATATTTTCTGTCAGTAACATTTGTCAAGGGGCATAACTATTAAATTCCAATTATACAGTGATCTTCCTTATTATTTTTTCTTTTGCAAATGCGTAAAAAATCTAGGCTCATTCTGGTAGAACATTAACAAGAAAATTCAGAACAGCATAATGTTTTTGATATTTTTTTTTTAAGTACAATGCAATTGCAAAATTATTTAAATACCGCCATCATTTTTTGATGGAATGAGTAAACTAGTCTAAAAATAAACATTTTATTTGTTGACCTGCTTAAAGAACCGAAATACATGACACACTTCTGGTGACCACCAGTGCCAAATTTGTAATGAAATACACCCAGATTGGGTTACCGGTAGCTGTTGGAACTGGCCAGATTTGAAATCTGTGTTAAATTGTGTACGTGACAAACTGGACAGATTGGGTTACTGGAAACTGTTGAAGGGTGCTAGATTTGAAAAGAGGAGGGATCGTATGACCAGTAGCAGTTATAAGGGGCTAGATTGAAATGGTTAACAGCAGTTGGGGTTGCGAGCTGAAGCAGTTAGCAACAGGGTCGACCAGGAGGACCGCTCCCTGCCAGGGAGGGTGGGGGTGAGAGCCGGTTAGAAGTGG
Organism: Architeuthis dux; assembly: GCA_006491835.1. Classification (NCBI taxonomy): domain Eukaryota; kingdom Metazoa; phylum Mollusca; class Cephalopoda; order Oegopsida; family Architeuthidae; genus Architeuthis; species Architeuthis dux. The sequence continues at coordinate 774,302 of VCCN01006563.1, forward strand.
TGACCAGTTTGAGATTTGAATCCGGTGTGACAGGTCAGAGACGAAATGGCTTCTTCCACCTGGCTGGGTTGAAGAGGCAATAACCCTTGATTTTTGTAGTGGTAACTCTGAAAAGTGACCAACTCTTTTAGAAAACCAAATGCAACAGAATTTCCGTACCTCGATGTAATACTCAAACCAGCCCAAAAATGAACCTGTATATGCAGAAATAAAACCCCAGATTTCAAATTGAAGATCCGTGAATTTTGTCGTCTTTTCTTTCCACACACGTGGGAGAGTCCTTTCTACGAAATGAATTTCCCTCCACAGAAAGATCAGCTCCCGTCAACAGACTCAGACAGAGTCATTATCATCAACTTCGCAGCCAGCAGCCCTGGAAGAAATGCGCACGCGCTCTCTCTCTCTCTCTCTCTCTCTCTCTCTCACGGCGACTATGCTACAGAAGTTTCTTTATTGCTAATTTTAATTGAAGGTCATAGCCAAAAAATATTTTAAGGGAGACTACTCTATAATTACCATTTAATAGTTATCTCCCTTGACAAATGTTGCAGACAAAACATATAGACATACACGTGGCATAGTATGTAAGTAGATTACAAAGCCATATATTTACTATGTTATAACAACATGGGTTTAATCTACTTACATAATATGCCATGTATATATAGTAGTTATTTACAAAGACTGCTGTTTGAATAATTAAACCAAATCTTTTTTGGGAAATCAAATTCTATCAGACTTTGATAAACATTGTGTTGAAACTAAAACAATGAGTTGAACTTCGGTTGAACTATATTTTCTTGTATGAACAATATTGCTGATATTGAATGTGATTACTTGGACTGGAAGTGGGAAATAATACTTTGACTGGAAACAGGGCTTGAAATTAACGCTGTCCCATCATCTCTGGGACGGTAAAAAAAGTGTTCGGGGGACAAACAAATATCTTCCCCGGAACACCTCTGGGACGGAAGTGATTTTTCAAAAATAAAAAAAATAAAATTAAAAAAATAAAAAATAAAAAAGATTTTTAATTTTTCAAAAATCACTTCTGTCCTGGAGGCATCCTGGGGAAAATATCTTTTTAAAAAAAAATTGGTGAAGATTGTAGTCAACTCCAGGTTTGGCCTGGAGTTTGATAATTATTTATTTCCTCAAATATTATGCAACTAACAACTACTGATGATAATGACAAAGTAAAGAAACAACAGTTTTTGGAACGGTTTACATTTCCTTCGGGACGGTTCTGTGATGGTGATGAAAAAAGTTAGTCTGGAGCCCTGCTTGGAAAGGATTTGCTTTCTTAAAAGATTCTCTTGCTAACTGCTTGTGAGAGGTATGCTTTATTTTTCTGGCATTTGTTACCTTTATTGGACCCAAATTTGACTTGTTCCAAAAGGTTTCTGTTACACCGGGTGACGTCGATTGTTTTAATTAAATTAAAACTATTTATTTATTTTGTCTAAAAAAGGGGGTCTCAATGTAGGCAGGGTAGTCCCGATGGTAAATTGTAAAGTTACACACACTTGCTCACTCGATGTTAAAAATGTCACACAACATTTGTAAGCCGTTTTTAACAGTGAGCGAGTGTGTGGAAAATTCATGAAAGAAAAACAGAAGTTAATACATAAATTCTATTGTTATTCTTTTGAATAAATAAACTGTAGAAAGAATTAATTAGTAATAAATATTGTATAGCTGATGACACCCGGTGTAACAGAAACAAAATGACCATTTTGAACAAGTCAAATTTGGGTTCTTAATATAAAATTAGTGCTATTTGTTCTTCCGCACAAGTTACAGAATGGTTAAACTTGAAATAACTGTAATCCTCAGATCAATATGAATCATTTTTGTATGAATTTCTGAGATGAGGAATTATCATTATACACTGACTAGTGTCCTCATCTTGGTTTATAGCCACAACGTTTTGGTCAGGTAAAAAGTCATATACACATGAAAAAAAAAAAAAGAAAAAAAAAAAGAAAAAAAAAAGAAAAGAAAAAACTCTTGTCTTGAAGGCGTCCTGGGAACGATATCTTACAGTAGTACAAGAAACAGTCATATACTCTGGTTTAGTGGAAGAGGCAGTCAAGCGACACCACCAGGAAAAATTAACTGATACAAGATATCCTCTGGCATGGACAGCAGAATGAGAACAATCTAACCCAGTAGATTGGATAAAGGGTTCGGTTTGAAGATCCCAGAGGATTACCAACTACAACAGACACCAGAGGAAGGCTGGAGGGTGCAACGACTGAAACGTTGTGACAATAATAACCAAGATGAGGACACAGAATCAATGTATAATAATCAACTAAAAAATATCAATAACTTCTTCAAGCATATACAGATGAAGTAATTGCGCTAGTAAAAGAATAAAACTAATAAGTAATTTCACTGAAAACAATTAGTCTTTTGTAGCATTTTTATGAAACACGTAACATATTCTTTTCTGTTTTCCCAATTAAACCTTAAGTGCATTTACTTCTTTAAGTCAGCTTCTGTTTATCAAATCACCAGGCATATTTCTCACATTACACTTTTACTGAACAAACAACTCAAATAGTTATTAATAAATAAATAAATAAATAA
>VCCN01006563.1:794449-851641 GCA_006491835.1 Architeuthis dux
AAAAAAAAAAAAAAAATTAAATTAAATTTACAGAAAAATTCCATTTTTTAAAGATTTTATTCATTGAAGAGTTCCACTGGGTTTAGGAGCGGAATGGAGCGGTTTGTGAATTTAAGTGTTAAATACAGAACTCAATGTTTTATCTGTAACTTTGAGAAGAGTCATAAATGTTCTAACTTTTGTTTGGACAATCAAATCTCTTCTTCCCATCCTTGATGTTGATCTCAGCAGATCTATTCTTCAGCCCTTGGCTTCAAGAAAAGAGGCAAACTTTTGAGAAGAGAAAAGTGTATTATATTCATTTATTGACCTAATAATTATGCTCTTTACATTATATAGAAGACATTTTTTTTGTGTGTGTGTGTGTACCAGTTTTCAACGAGTGCACAGATCCTAAGCAAAGCGTGCAGATATTGCACTACGATCCTAGACAGAGTGCACATATACTCTGATCCTAGCCAGAAGTGCTGATCCACATGTAAATAATCCTGTCAGTTTTCACGGGTACTCTGCTAGTCAGTATATAATATAGATTAAAAGATAGGTAATTGGCTACCAAAGTCAAGAGAAACATTACATTTAACTGCTGCTAGCAGAAATGGTAAACATTGACCGCATTCTTCAGTGATACCAATGACACAGCCAAAACAGAACACTGACTAGAAACAATCAAGTGATTGTTTAATGTTTTAATTAAAAGACATGAGACTCGTTATTGTAAACAGAATAAAAACAGTTTAGCTACAGACAGACACGTTATTATATCTATGTGCCCATAAAAACCCTTTTGTTAATAAGCTTTGTTTTTTACCTCAGCAAACGAAGTTGGGGAGGTATATATATTCAGCCATGTCCATCTATCAGTCTGTCCGTCTACAGAATATCTCCAAAAGTACTCAATGAATTTCAATTAGATTTTGTGGAAGGGTGGGCTATGGGGTAAGGAAGAGTTGGTTAAATTGTTTTTTCATACATTTATGCATATACTCATAACTGTCCACGCAATATCTCCAAAAGTTATCAATGAATTTCAAAGAAATTTTGTAGAAGGTGGACAATAGGCTACAGGAGAATTGTTGGCGGATCCATGCACAAATACCTCCCCTTCGTCATAGTTATATGTTCATACCACATATCGCTAAAAGTTCATGTCTGTCCACAGGATATCTCCAAAAGTTCTCAATGAATTCCAATGAAATTTTGTGGAAGTTTGGGCAATAGACTATGGAAGAAGTGATTGAATTTGGGGGCAGAAAGTTTCATAACAATATGATAATAATTAACAGAGAAATTAACATCTAAAAGGGACAATCTATTTTCAGCCAGTTTTTGCAATTTTCTTGTATAAGCAGGAAGTAGCTGACCATATATGAATTTAAGTGTTAAGAAGCATCTGAGATGTGGCTCTTATTGCCACATGATATATAATTGAATAACCTTTTTTTTTTTGTGAAACTATGGTTACGCTAGATTTTACAAATACATAAGTGTAACATTTGACCTGCTAATCAGAATATGTACTTTTGTTTGGGACTTGGAAAATGGAGTTGTTGCTGACACATTGGTTTTTGGGCTGGTGGAGATGGAGAGATATTCTGAGCTGAGGTTATTCAAGTTTACACTTGACAACCTAAAATGAAACACAGGTCGAGGGTGAGCTGCCACATCTTTAGTATAAGGGGGAATTAAATTTTTTGAGCTGTCAGGGTGGGGCATGGAGCAAAAATGGTTAAGAACCACTGACTTAGAAGATCCCCTGAATTAAACAATTTAAAAAAAAAAAAAAAGAAAAGAAAAGCATACTGGTATCTATACAGATGCTAATAAATGTAGAGGTACATGTGTATCAGCCCCTACACTTCTCATAGTGTTGTGAACGTTTGATATTAAAAATGAAGACTTGTTAACACTGATCTTGTAAATAAAGGTTTTGAGACAGAAAAGACGACAGTGTATCGAGTCAGACAAGGTGTTCATCATAGTGACTAATGTCTATTAATCCTCGTCAGTCTTCAAGTCTTATTGCTATTAACAAAGCTGTAGGCTACAAGACAACAAAGCCAACTGCAATCTGGGTAATTCTCTCAACTTGCATTCTTACACTGTATTTTACTGAAAGAAATTCCTTCACAATTCTTAATTAATCACGGTTTAAAGAGTCAATGACACTATCAAACTTGTTGATGTTCTGCTATTTAAACACAGAGGTTAAGGTTAGCAGTAGAGTTGAAAAGAAGCTTTTATAGACAGAGCTAAAGAACTGCCAGCCAAGATGTCTGAGAATTCCTAACCCAACAAGCAATTATGTTTCAATTAATTGAAAGGTAGCAGGTTAAGTATGAAAGAGGTCTCGGACATCATTAAATAATTTACATCTATTTATACACTGTAATTTATAAACTGACACTTCATAAAAGACTAATACAGGAGTCCCTTGATATAGCATAGTTTGTGGTATAAGGCAGGTGGGAAGTGAACCCCCAGCATTTTTGCCCACAAAACTGTGAATAAAAACAAAATTTCATCAAAAGACTTACTTGATATTGACTAAAATATAAAATTTCTTCTATTTGCAATCAATTTACATATAATTACTTTGATCTTGTGATGCAAACCTTTGTTCACCAGCGAACATGTTTTGGCACTCGTAATTGATTATTGATTATCTACGTTTCAGTTATAATGTGGTTGTCTTTCTGGAACCCCAAAACCTGCATTATAAAGGGGGACTATTATATTAAGCTCTTCTCATTGCTCTGATCTGATCTGGTTGGTATATTAACACCTTTTTTTTCCTGCTGCCATTTTCTGAATAAATAAGGTTTTTATTCTTTTCTTATCGATTATACACCTGACAAAGGCTGAAGAATGGATTGGATGAAATTTTGTGTTACCATCCTCAAGAACATGAAGGAGTTCAATTATTATTCAAAATTAGTGAAGAAGTCCACTTTTTTGGTAGTCATTACTGTTTGACATTTTCCTGCTTATACAGTGGTACCTCTGATAGCAAGGGACTCCCATAAGAAATTTTCACATAGCGAGAGCTGCTAAGAAAATTCAGCCTAGTGGCTGAAATAGTTGCGTTTTTTCAATGTATGTATGTGTCACTTGTACAGCTCTAACCATTCATAGTAGAAACATGGCATTTTGCATGCACAATCCCCTCAATGAGTAAGGAAGCTTCAGTCAGAGTGTAGTTTGACCCCAAGACAAACAGTCTTGTATTCAGGGCTCCAGACTAACTTTATTCACTACCATCCCGAAAAACAATCCTCACCAAAAATAATTTGATTAGAAACATCTGCATGGCTCTTGGCTATACTATGGCATTATGAAATGTTTAAGAGCAAAAAAAATTAAAAATTTTGTTCTGACCATTGAACATCTTCATGTTTTTGTTGTTAACATGACCTCTCGTCAGATCCCTTATTCATTTTTTGTTAGGTGTATAATCCTTAAGAAAAGAGGAAAAACTTTATTTCTTCAGCAAAAAATAGCAACAGAAAAAAAGGCAGTCATTAATATACCAAATGGATCAGTCCATTTCAGAAATGCTCAGTAACTATACCTGGCAGTTTCCCAACACTTTTTTTAACTAAGCTAAGGAAACCACGCAGTACTGAAATCTATACAAGTTGAGTAACCCTTACCCGAAACTCTAAAAACCAAAATCTTCCAAAATCCCCAACTTTTTAAAAGCCAACATGCCGTCACAAGTGGAAAATTCCACACCTGACCTCACTTTAGTTTGATTCAAAGACAAGAGACAAGGCCAATTTCCAAGTCATTTAACTCGTTTTGACTTGGTGAAACTTAAGTAGAGTAAAATTATATTTACATCACAAACGGTAAAAGACGAAACAAATCCCAACCCCAAAAAATTATTGTCACTGCCAGACCTACAGTACCGCCATAAATAAGTACACCCCTACCACTATTTTATAGAAATGTAATTTTCTTCTAAACCAAACATAGCAGGATTTTATTATTTCTAGTGAAAGGTTACACAATCAAAACGGATATTATTAAGTATTATCTATGACCAAACTCTACAGCATTGAAACTGTTGCCAAAAATATGAATATGTTGCCATCCAAAGAAGAGTACAACACGAGAAAAATGTCAACTTAAGAAAAGTCCCCACTGATATTGTGCGGTATGAAAAATAAATTCATAGAAAGAAACTTATTTTATTAAAAATATAACTTATTTCCTTAGAAAATAAAGTTGTTGACCAAATTTGACAAATCTGGCCTTTTTAAAAAGCATTCGGCCATGAACTTGTTTGTTTGTTGTTTTGGCCAAAAACTACCTTTCCTCTCCCAATTGCTTCTTCACTGTGTCAGCTACATCAAAGAAAAGAGAAAGAAGTTGACAGACACAGGTTGTCTGTTGACTTTGGTCAGTGTACATCTTACATATGGGAACGGCATGTCTCATTTTTCCACCTTTTAATTCTATTATTCGTTGTACAATCTATCTAATTTGGACCAGTCCATTATGAGTTGTAGGATCTCAGCTAGCAGACACTACAGACAACCCAACTTACAACCAAACATACACTCATTTGCATATTTGGCTTTTATATGTTAGATGTAACCCAATGTATTAATTGTAGTTGTTATCACAACTTCAACTCGGGCTGTCACTCTACAGATAGGTTTAAAAAGGTAAGATTAGGTTTCTGTTAGCCATGAAGCTGTTGTAGTTAAGTGGTCATAGCAGCTGGGCGTAAACCAGGCTTCTTTCTGGCAAGAGGAAGAGGAGTTTGAATCTCACCAGGAGCTAAGTTGTGGCAAAACTACTAACAAATTAAGATGAAGATAAAAGGTAGTCCAAATTAATACAATGGACAAAAAGGAATTAAATCAACAAAGCATAAAAGGCGTTTTTTTATGAAGAAAGTTAAGTATTGTTTATCTGTCTTTTATAAAACTCAAACTGTTTTATATTCTTTACATAGAGTTAATAGTAATAGCAGTAAATGAGGACATGAAGTCTCTGCAGATGTTACCAATTATTATTTATTTGATACAAAATAAGGTGAGTGGGGTATGAATTGCATACATTTTATGTCAATGGGAAAGGCTGATTAACATTCAGTGTCAATAAGATTAATATAACAATTCTGAAAGACTTGTATAAAAAAAACTAGTAGCAATACCAATGGAGAGTAATACTAAGCCATACATAAGACTCTCTTTCCTTTGCTGACTTTACATATTACACCTGAAGAAGGTCATAGAATGAATCGGCCAAAATGTTGTGTTAACATCAAAGATGGGAAGAAGAGATTGGATTGTACGAATCAAAAGTTGGTAAGCCATACTACTTTTTAGGATTATCTTGAACTAGGGCAGTGCCCATTTCAAAGGGACATGTTTAGAAGAACTTTATGGTGTTTGGAGCAGCCTGCCATAATTGACATGTAAAATAATTTTCTGCAGTTGTACGAAACTACGGCTTCAATGTATTTTGGTTACTTCTTTTCAGTTGCCAATTTAGATATTTTATATCTAGAATTAGATATTTTATATCTAAATATAGATATTCTATATCTAAATTTGGATAACAAAATCTTTAATATTTTATTTATTCTTATTAGATTTCTTGAGAACCGCTGATCAAAACAACTTCAAACTCAACACTGCAAATGCAATGCTTTGTGTGCTGACTAATATATCTGGTGAATGTCAACTTCGTACAATGGCCAGTTGTTGAGTAATCATGGTGCACACAGAGAGATTTCTTCAATTGTAGTTAGATGTAACTAGAAGTATTTTAAAGTATCAAATTGGAATCACTTCAACATCCTCACACCTTGACCGTTTTAGGAGAGGGGGAGGGGTGTATAATAGTCAGAACTAAGGGGAGATAAACCATGGCTGACAAATTTATCACAGTTACCCACAGATTGTTTTCTAGGACTTTTCCAGGACATTTTCAGTGATAATCTAGCTCAGAGGTCCCCAACCTTTTTGTGAGCACTATCACGACTACCAGTAGTACAGCAGGCACCATTTTTCAAGTTAAATTTATATTTGGACTTAATAATAAAAACATACCTAATTAAAAAGTTGGAAAAAGAGATCACGTCCCTACTCATTGAAGGGAGTCTATGTGCAAAATTTCAAGGGCTGGGCAAAGTCCGGATACATAAATACATAGATACATATAAATGTCAAAACACATGAATAAACTAAACCCAGCAATAAACCAATGTTTTGGGGAGTGGTGATTAATAATATTCAATTCCTATCTTAGATATTGCACAAAACAAATTACTGCGAAACAGCAAGTTTTTAGAAATTGTTATGGAATCATTATGGAAAAAAAAAAAAATATCAAGGCAAGTTTAGTTTTGACTTAATGAATATGTAAAATGTTGAGGTCAGGTAATAAAGCTAGAGAAAGATCATGACTGCGAAATAAAACGATGCATAACGATAGGTTGGAAAGCATTTGGTATGAATAGAGACATTCTCAAGAGCACCTTGCCAATGTGCCTAAAGTATACAATGGCTGCATAATACCAGCCATGACTTATGGATGCGAAACCTGGAAATTAACCAAACGAGCTGAAAACCAACTTAGAATAGCACAGAGAGCTAGGGATAACTCTAAGAGATAGAAAAAGATCAACATGGATCAGAGAAAGGACTAGAGTGAAGGATATTATACAACTAATTAAGCAACAAAAGTGGAGATGGGCCAGCCACCTAGCAAGAAGAGATGATAATAGATGGGGGAAAAGACTAACCGATTGGTGTCCATGGGACAGTAAAAGAAGTAGGAAAAGGCCAGACACAAGATGGAGGGACAAAATAGAAAAGTTTTCCGGTAAGACTTGGCAGAGGTTAGCACAAGATAGGTTGTCATGGATGGAGATGGGAAAGGCCTTCGTCCAGCAGTGGACTTATAATGGATGATGATGATGATGATGCTGAAAATAATGAGCCTAATACACAAAACAAAACTAATTGCCCCCCCGCCTCATGTGAAATAATGCATAAACAGGGCTGTAACGAGAGGAAAATGTTTGCGGTGTGCTCCATGAGGTAGCCAAACCTGTAAGCACCCCAATGGGATCCGGGGCAGAGCCTGGAGAATTTCAAATTTCCTAGTGTCTCAGGACCGAAATTTTTTGCATTGTGATGATAAAATATATTTTTTGGCAATAAGTTGTGGGATCCCCGCTCTTTATGGCCCCGATAAAAACAATGCCAAACAATAATTATAATTTTTTCTATTCTTATGCAAATGTGTTTGCCAATCTCAAGGCAAATTCATAGTTGCACTTGATAATGAATATAACACAAAAAACATTCCTAAAAATACACGCGTATTCAGTCAACTGGAAAAACCTGTTAAATCAAGATCAATGAGGATCAGCGTTGGCAACTTTTTGGAATTTTTTATATCCAAAATTGAGACAAAAAATATCCAATAAAAAATATCTAGATGTTCCAGGAAATCATTTAAAAATTATCTAAATAATTTTCCAGGACAACACATGATTTTCCAGGAATTTATCTAGAGATTATCTACAAGATTTTCCAGGAAATTATCTAGAGATTATCTAAATAATTTTCCAGGACATTTTACTTATTCTCTCATTTTCCATCTGTTTTCAAGGACTGGAAAATTGGCCAACTATTTTTCAAGATGTATGGGAACACTGATTTAAGTAGCCATATGAGTAAACAATATCTTCTGTAACTTTGTCAATAAAATAAAGCATTGGAAGTGAGAGTGATTTTTTTTTCAAACTGTAGGGGTTACTTTATGTTCATGATCAATTTTATAGGAATAGATACATAAGTAAAATAGGTGCCTGCAGTAGAGATGGTTAGGAAGGTGATGTTGAAAATATTGTTCCCTTTAAGCTGTGCACACACGTTTTGCAACCGGCGCACAAAAGAAATTAATGTGTGCACAAAAGACTGTAGATAGTCTTTTCAATAAAAATTCAGGAAGCTTATTCAGTAAGTTGGAATGCAAAATTGTTTGTGTTGTAAACATGATGTTTCGGCCGATCAATTCTTCGGCCTTTGTCAGGTGTAAAATCCGAGTATGATGGGGTAAACAGAAGTTTTTATTTTCCTCCGTTAAAAATTAAAAAATAAAACCTTCTGTTTACCCCATCACACTCAGATGTTATACCTGAAGAAGGCTGAAGAATTGATTGGCCGAAACGTGTGTGTTGCAAACAACAACGACGAGTACAATCGTCCAAAGAACCATTTGAATATTAAACTTCTCAAAACCATAGAAAATGAAATACAATTCATTCTAAGAAGATGTGGGAAAACTTTTTGCCATAAATTTAATTTAGGAGGAATAGGTTAGTATGAAGTATGTATAATTTTCAAGATTATTTTAGAATTGTGTAGAATTAAATAGTGGGGAGGACACACACAGACAGACAGTCAGAGACATAGAAGCTTGCTAGTGCCCCTAGGGTGAAAGAGAGGCAAGCACACAATTACAGAAAGAGTGAATTGGAAGGGAGTGAGTATAGAAGAGAAATATAGTCACAGATTGGCCATTTAAGAGAAGATGAAGTGAACTTTCAAAGAACAGGAGGTAATGAGTGACTCAGATGTTCATCAAGGCAGAATTGCCCCCCTTAGCCACACCGCCACCACTGACCAACCTCCCACCCCCTCTTTCTATGAACTTCGTCCACTCACTAACCAGACTCACTCGTTGTATGCAAATAATCGGGTCAAGGCTTTGGCGCTGACCATCCGGAAGAGAAGATAATAATTGAATAAAGTAGCTTGAAGGTAGGTAGGTCGGTCGGTCAGGGCATAGAGTGAAAAAGTCTGCAAGAGTGTGGGCCAGAAGGGTGCAAATTATAGAGCAGGAAACTAACCATTCATTTTGGCACTGACTGGGGAGGCAAGATCCCTAAACCAAATTCTCTTAATGACTCTCCTCCTCACATTCTCATCACCCACTAGAACAAAAGTAAGACAAAAAGCAAGTGTCTCGCACAGCATAATCACTACACACCAATTATTTCAGGGAAAACATTTATCACTTTTTCAAGTGATAGTAACAAGAATACAATTATTTTATAGTTTAGAACCAAATTATTCAACATGAAGTTGCTGATTTGTATAAAACTGAAAACTTATCACTTGAAGTGATAGCAGAAGTTGCGTATAGAGAAACAAAGAAACAAACAGAACTAGCATTCCAAGGGAAATTATGAATCACCACCACCTATATATATATATATATATATATATTGTGTGGGGTGATCAATTAAAAAAAAAATGGAAAAAGGGTGATCAATGAATAAGTTACTTCTCTTGCCTTTTGTTGGGCTGTGATCACTAAAAAAGGTCTGAATTTTTAAAAAAAATGCAGGCACAGACTAGTGACCAATTTAGCATAAACTTACATTGCATATTGAATCCTCCTTTGCTTCTCATAAGCAGAAGCAAAGGGAATATAATATTAAAAAAAAAGCTTTTATACAGAGGTTTGTGGTGATTAATTATATAATTTAATGGCAGAATTAGGGTTATTCATTGATCAGAGCAATTTATACTGGTAATATATTATATCCTTACTTATCGCTGCTTCCTATTGCTTCTTGTATTTTACCACAAACCATTTTGTTAAATTTGTGGATTGCTTGTAATTGACAGTGGAACTCTTCAATGAATAGAATTCAAATAATGGATCTGTGAATTTAATAGAAACAAATTTAAAAATTCACCTAATGGTCAAAAGGAGTTATTTCCCTTGATAAATTTTATGAATTTAAGAGTTGAAGAAAAATTTTAACATGGATTTCTATTTTATTAGTAGTATTAGTCATTGTTATCAAATGCTTTTAGTTTCTGTGACAAAGTATTATAATTCTGTTTTCTATACAATATTTTTGGTATTGCTTTATTGATCTCAAGTGGATTTTAAAACAGTAAAGATTTCAAGTAAATGAAATCTTGGTTCCTAAGCTTAAGTTTTTATATCCTTAATACAATTAAAAAACATTTAAACTGATAAAAGATTAGTTCAAGGTTACTTGTCATCAGTCAATTTTCCTGCCGCATTTTCTGATCCGTTTTTAGAGTTATCCACTGTCAACTGGATTAAAATACGTTCAGAAGAATCAGCAAAATCCTGTTAGAAAACTTATAGATTAAATCCTGAATGCAAAAATGAGTTTAGCAAATGCAACTGAAACTAAAAACCACTTAGAGAGCGTATGCCTCGGCCAATGCTGTTGCCACTAAAAACAGAATGAAATAAGTTTATATATAGCTATGATCCAGAAAAGGTAACTGTAAAAAATTCCTGGATTGGGAACACATATCAGCAGTCCTGCTCTTGATGTGAGCAAATGTGCATGTTTCAGGCCGCTGCCTTGCCATGTTAGTGCTGTTAGCTTAGTGGTAAGAGCAGGACCGCATATAGGTTGCTCCCATGGTGGATGTGAGTTCGATCGCCACAGTGCTCGTTTCTTTATTTATACGATCAAGGTCGCCCGTTTAGCAATTGCTAACACCAATGCCGGGGTGATATTTATTATCATGAAGATAAATATTTATGCATGTCATCGCTGCAGACTTCCATAAGGAACTGCGACTTCCCATAAGGAACTTTCAACCAAATAAACCACGTCACCTAGGCATAGAAAACACCCTTCATTTCATTTCTACTATCCAACATGAATAGTAGTACTTTTCTGCAGTGTTCAAATTTCTTTTGATGAAGTTGCTTGCAGCAACTAAATGCATAAAGGTTTATCTTCATAATAAATATGTTTGAGATGTAACACGCTTTTCTCAATCTTTTCCACATTCTCTAATCACATCTACCATCTATCTATATATCTATCTCACTGTATCTATCTATCTATATAAGAAGCAACAAATTAACATTTTATTCATTGTAAAAACAAGCTATCAGAATTAGATGGAATTTGACATACATTGGACCAATCAATTGTAATACAAAAAGCAGATACAATAGAATAAATGACCTGGCACTACAATAGCCAATTTTTGCACTAGCATCTTTTTTTTTTGTTTCCTAATGATCTCCAACCTCTTAATGGAAATGTGAGCAAGTTTTTGACTTTTCATTGGTGTGTGGAGGAGGAGGGGAAAACAATAAATAACATGTTCTATGATATTCCATTCTATACATACAGTTTGCTTTTATAATTTTCTAGGACATTGGATAGCATCAATATGATTAAGCATACGTTTTCAATTTTTGCCCTGTCAATATACAAAAGATATTTGATTTTCTGGAACATTATCAGGCATACGGTCCAGTAATGACAAACAACATTTCCTTTTGCATTGAGGTTTGTGTTATCATAATGAAAACATTAGATGTAGATTTACAATAAATAGGACTTTCTTTAGTTGGCTTTTATTAAAACTAGAAAGCACTCGGAGAGCACATACCTCTGCCAATGTCACTAAAAACTAATGAAAATGAGTTCATCTCAATCGGAAAATAATTCCTGGATCCGACCCAAAATTTAATCAATTCTTCTTTAGCTTATGGCCCACAAAATGTCATTGAAATTCATTGAGAACTTCTGAAGATATGTTTGTTTGTCTGTCCGCACACCGAGTTAATACTTTGTTGGCAGAGGTAAATTATAGAATGACAGAGTGGTGTATTCTTTACCACAAATTCTTGGGATGCCTCTACCAATGCTATTGTTAGGGGAAGTAATTGTGTTCATGGATCTACCCCAAAATTTGAATCACTTCTGTAGCCTATCCACCCTTCCACAAAATTTCAGTGAAATCCATTGAGAACTTTGGGAGATATCGTATAGACAGACATGCAATTTTGATGATATTATGTGGTGTAGACATAACTATGACCTAGAGGAGGTTATTGTGCATGGATCTACCCAAAAACATAATCACTTCTTCCAAAGCCTATTGTTCATCCTTTCACAAAATCTCATTGAGAATCTTTTTAGATATTGTGTGAACAGTCAAATGTATGAAAAAGGCAAGAAATATAACAGGTTTGGTTAGTCATTCATGAGAAACTGTTACATGACCAACATCTTTTGGCAGCATGCCGTGTTGGGGGTACTCAATTACAAAATTGGAAAAAGAGAAGTTACTTCTTTCACCTTTTGATGGGCGGTGATCACTAAAACAATCAGAATTAAAAAAAACAAAAAACAAGCATGAATGCTGCTGGACATAAACTAAGGAACCAATTTATCATAAACTTACATTGTAAATTGAGCCCCCACACTAAAAATATTTTGGCAGAGAATTTTCAAAAAATTTAAAAAGTTTTTTCTAGACATCAGGAGTAAATGTTTAAATTTTCAGCCCTCTAGTGCCATTGGTGCGGCTGTATGCACCATGCATACATAGTCAGCCAGACCCACTTAAAAACTAAAGAAACCTATGTTGACGTTGACTATGCTGATGTTGACACTTTCTAATATTGACAAAATTCATATAAGCCTAAAATTGTGATTTATTATAATATGCAGTAAATAGTCATGATCTAACATTAAAATAAAATTCATTTTTGTACTCTGTTGCTTGGTTATTGCATCTTGGCCAGAAATTGTAATATTATATCTTCATGCATCATTCAAATGACAATACAGTCATACATTGACTCATGTCAGATCACAGATACGTCCCAATAAAACTCATTAACTACAGATGATGGGAATTTCAGTCATTGCAGTTCTATGGCTTAACTGCGAATGACTAAAATTTCTGTTGTGTTGTTAAGCTTACTAAAGAGAACGCAGTGTATACATCTTGTTTGTTTCCAGTTCTCCAGACAAAGAAGCCGAGAAGGAGAAGGTAAAAGAGCAGACATCTTGCTGGGTAATGGATGACATTTGTTCCTTTCTCTTTGGAAATGCAAGGAAGACGTATGTACAATAGAGGTTTAGGTGAATATGCAGGAGTCATTGTATCTTATGCTGTGCGTATATTTCACTTCTCCCTATAAAGATCGACTTATGCCCAGATAGATTTGGGTTCACACTACCAGAACGTAAACGGACGCATGCCTGTACAAGGTTTTATTTACCAAACAAATGGTTCTCAATTGAAAGAATAACTAGTTCTCTGTGAAATGTGTCCAATTAAGTAAGAGACTAAGTCACAAGTAAATCTAACAAGCCTGGCTGCTGCAGGGTCAAACTCCACTCCAACTTCTATTCCGACTGAAGAGGATTACTGCAACTTTTGTATTGTATATATAATAAATAAAAAATTATAAAAATATTTTTTTTTTAGTATAAATGTATTTATTTATTAGAATGAAATAAGCCCTTGCATATCTGTAAGATAGATTTCGTAGATATGTACTTGTCAATTTAGCTCAGTTGGTAAGAGACCAGCCTACCAATCAGTTGTGGTTTCAAATCATGGTATCAGAATGTTACTTTTTACTCTTATAAATTTGGTGAGGATTGTTCTTGTTCTCGTTCTCGTTTTGGTAGAAAAACCAAGCCAACTCCAGACTTGGACTAAAGTTTGACAAAAATGTTTGGGTCATCAGGAGAGAAAAAGCGTATATTTTCATTTTTATCTTTAACGATGTCAAGTGAGTAAGCCTCTTGTATTAGGCCAGGGTTGTGAGGCACTTGTGGCCAACCATGAGAGCATAATATCAGAAAGTGATAAGGACATTGCCACGTTTTTTTTATCTATCTACAGATAATGGCTGTGTAAACACTGAATAACCTTGTGATGTCTGAAAGATAGCAACAGAATTTTTTTTGGCATTCGGCTAAAAGGAAAACAGATTAATTAATAAGCATGAAAAAAAGAAGGGAAAAAAAAAAGAGGAAAAATCCAGTTATATTTTGCCTCGAACAGAGTAATGCAGCATAGCAAGAAGCTATTCAGGATCTCTCATCCCACTAAGAACAAGGACAATTTTCATATCCAACACAGACTTCTTGGACTTTCTAGCAAAAATAAGATTATGTGACTCATAAGATAGGTATTTCTTTTCCTACTGAGTGAATCCGACAAAATGTCGTAGGCTTACAAGTTGGAATAAAATCACAAAATATTTACAGAAATGACTGTGGGGAATTGGAAAGGAATGATGCAGTGAGGCATGTGTAACAGGTAGCATTTTGGGTAGAGATAGTACATGGGTAAACAGCTCAGAATAGTACTCATACAGAATGTTTCAGGTTTTTTTCCTATTTTCTAAATATTTGACATTTTGGTGAACATTCTAAGATATTCTATTTTTTTAAATCAATGTAAATCGATGAAAATTATCAAATGAAACAATAAAAATCTGTAAATCATTTTTACTACTAATGATAGACGGAAATCAATAAATATCAAAAGTCTGGAACCCTAATATAAGCATTTTATTATACAGGGTGTCCTTAAAGTCTGGACACAGGAAATATCACTATTTATAACTATATTTTTTTTGCCCCACAGATTAAATATGAGTTTGTCGAAAGAAGAAAGGATTGAAGGTGTACACAATGAAAATTAAAGATACGAGACACCTGAGTGAAAGCATCATAAATGAATGTGCTCAAATTGACGGAAATGTGGAGTTAATGCATCGGGTTCATGTGAATCTCGCAAAGCGCATTGAACTTTGCATCACAAATGGTGGAAAACACATTGAAGATGTTATTTATTAATATTTCAATTAAATAAAGTGTTGTTCAAATTTTCTTATTGAAAATATGCATTTTGCCTATGTGTCCAGACTTTAGGGACACCCTGTATTATCTAAGATTGTAACTTTTTAGATTTTTTTCTTTTAAGAAACTGAAATTTATAATGATTGTAAAAAAATGACAGCTGCTAGTCTTTTTCGCTTGGTAAAAATTCTGGTGCTCCCAGTGTCAAATATCAAGACAAGATAGAGATCGCTAATCATTATATGAAAAATAAAAACCTAAAATGAAGCAAAAGTCTTTTTCACACATGTATAAAATTTCCATGCAAACCCTAACAAAATCTCACAGAGCCCAGGTTATATACAGCATCGCCTATAAGTACACCCCTACCACAGTTTAATAGAAAGTTAATTGTCTTCTAAACCAAACATAGCAGGATTTTATTATTTCTAGTGGAACATTACACAATCAGGTATTATTTATGACCAAATTCTCCAGCATTGAAACTGTCGACAAAAATATTTTTTGTAGTGTTGTACTCATCTTTGGACGGCAACATATTCATATTTTTGGCAACTAAGTTTCAATGCTGTAGAGTTTGGTCATAAATAATACCTGATAATATCCGTTTTGATTGTGTAATGTTCTACTAAAATTAATAAAAGCCTGCTATATTTGGTTTAGAAGAAAATTAAATTTCTATAAAATAGTGGTAGGGGTGTACTTATTTATAGGTGATACTGTATATATAAATTTTTTTTTACTATTTACCTTCATCTTAATTTTAGTTGTTTTTAAAAAAATGTTATCACAGCTTTACTCACTGCCTTAGATTGACAGCCTGAGTTAACAGCACCAATCAGAAATAAAGAATAAGCTCCAATCCGCACAGTTCTGTCAGATCTAGAGCCTGAGTTTAAGTTTTGTTGAAGTTTAACTAAAATTAAGATGAAGGTAAATTGCAGTAAAAAAAAAAAAATAATAATGATGGGTTACAATACTTCATCTAACAAAAATAATTGCAGCTTTTACAGTTCTTATGGTGTGATAGAAAAAAGAGATAACGAGATGTGGACTTTTAAATCTGGAAATTCTCAACCAGAAATGTTTATCTGGTCAAGGTCATGATTGGTAAAGTAAACAGTTTGATTATATGTGGCATTCAAAGACATAAACACAAGTGTGACCAGAAATATCAATCACAATTTGTTTCTTTTAAATGCTATATACAGGTTTATATTTTATTCAAAAGTGTAGGACCATGTGAACAATGTCACCGAAAAGCATTTGATCAGATGAAACAGTTTCACAAATACTGTATTTGATTGTATACACAGGGTGTTTAAAAAAAGATGCAACAGTCTTTTTGATAACTTGTATTCAAACTATTTTAAATCTAAAAACTATTTTTTAAAGACACAAATTACAAAAAGATGGTAGTTACATTTTAACTTTATAATAGATGCTGAAAGTGATTTCCTTTAACCTGGAAGCAGGTTCATTCCTATTTCAATAAAGTTTTATTACATTGGAAAATGACATAGCTGACAACACAAAGGAATGGATACTCAAATGAGGCTAGCGCATGATGCAATCATTTCAACTGCTAAATACTGTTGAGTACAGAGTTGCCACAAAATTTTGTGCGCATAAATTCTACCACCTTATCCTTAGGGTTGCATCCTTTATGAAACACCCTGTAAGAACTCCTTATTTCAGAAGGGGATATTAAGAAAAACTAGCATTCCAAAGGAAATTATGAATTACCACCACCTATATATGCTGTGTTGGAGGTGATCAATTAAAAAGTTGGGCTGTGATCACTAAAAAATGTCTGAATTTTCAAAAACAAGCGGGCACAAACCTGTGACCAATTTAGCATAAGCTTACATTGAAAATTGAGCCCCCCCACTAAAACCCTATTTTGGAGGGGAATTTTCAATAAAAAAGCATTTTCCCTACTTATTGAGGGGAGTGTGTGTACAAAACTTCAAGTTTCTACTATGAACGGTTAGATACATAGATAGATACATATAAATGTGTGAACACATGAATAACCTAAACCTTTGGTAGCGGTGATTAAAAATCACATTTCCCTGAATTCCTCTCATTTATCACCCAGTTTTTTTAAACTCAAGTTCTGGCCAATATAGGGCTGGACAACAAAGGTTACATTTACTTTTTGAGCCATTTAAAAAATTAAAAAAAAAAAATGGCATATCAACCCATCTAGGGTTATTTAATGCCAACAATAAACTAGGGTGATCAAAGCAAGGGGAAAAAGAGGGGTCGGGGTCTTATATGCTGTCAAATACAGTAGTAAGTGCTATATCTGCTACCACAAGTTTTTCAAGAAGTAGCCAAGTTTGTGTGAAGTGTGAAACAGTATCCAACAACGAAGTCAGAATCTCATATTTCTTGACCAGCGGTTTGCTGCTTTAATGAGAAAACCAATTTTACATGTTTTATTTTACAAGTTGCATCAATGAGAAAAATATATATGGAGTAATACTCGTCATATTGTAGGATCATCTTTTCTTTTCTGGGAAGGTAGTGGCTAAGTGAGCTCACCTGTTGCCTCCCAAGGCTAGAGAGCTCAGTCTGCCCTGCTATTTACCCACAGCTGGGAGAGAAGAGGTTAGATTCATGTCTTTCCCAAGGGCATTAGTTCAACGTGAACATAAACAGCCTCAGGCAGATTTTGAACTTTGCGACCCGATTTCATTGCCCACATCCTTATTCATTACGGCACTTGCACCTCTATAAAGTAATACTATACTAAGACTATACTATGTCAAGATAACTAAGATAATAATACTGGAATTGCTACCATATAGGCAACTCAGATTTTACCATTTGTATAATTGACTTGTTATGCTGTTTGCAAGCTGAAATTTTTTTTCTTCAAAGAGCAGTGCTTTTTATCCCTGCCAGTTCTTAATACTACTAGTTCTCAAACATAAACAAATGCCCTGCGATATGTTTCATTAACGTTTGAGAACTAGTAGTATTAAGCGGCAGGGATAGTTCTTGTAGGTAGTCCAAACAGTCAGTTTTCGGGGCGAAAATGTCACAGTAACGATAATTTTTCCCCCGTTTCTCAAGTGTTCATTCTCCATAATGTTGACTAAATGCAAAATTGTTATTCATGCCATAATAAAGAATGTCTAATTCTGAATCTGTTGGCATTTTATTTGTCACCGTTTGACTTAAAAGGAATTTTACAGCGAATTTTCAATTTAATGTGTTTACAGCGCCCAAATAACGCAGTGACAGTTTTTTTACTGTGATCCTAATAAAAGGTGTCTATAAATAAATGATTGCTGACACCTCCTTTTTCAATGCATGTCTTTGGAACCAATATCACCTAGTAGAAAAATAAATGTTCTTCAGTTTCGTATAAAATTTAAGCAAGTAGAAAATATCTACATATTAAAAAACTGATGGCTTTTCAGTTTTATAGGGTGTTGAAAAGGCCATTTTTTGTAAGTGTTCAATTTGCCGCAAGTCCACAAATGAATAAATAATCATAATTAGTGAACTAATAGGAGTAGAGAGACAAATGAGGTATCAGAATAAGATATATAAGGGGAAACAGGCAGCAGATGTATAAGATCTTCCTGTAAAAACTCATTGAGTACCTAGTTATTGCATCAAAATATTTCATTAATGTGTGGCAGGGAATGGCAAAGGGTGGCAGGGATAAAAAGTACTGCCGTTCTTCAAAGTAAGTTTGTAATGAAATTATCTATGAGGCATAGAACTTTATACTTCATACAGAGTTTGCCATGGAATGTTGTAACACTACAACACTTAGCCAGGTGATGTATTGACATGTTATGATTCATAAATCAATCTTTATTATTATTGGATGAAGTATTGTAACATACCACTTTTTATTAAATTTGACTAGTTTGACCATCATCCTAATTTTAGTTGCTTTTATACAATTTATTAATTCGGGCCACCGTTTCTATAGCAACGAATAACAGCACAATCGGAAATAAAGAGTAAGCCTTTGGTGAGAATCGAACTCTCACACTCATTGCCAGAGGGAGACTAGTTTACGCTTGGCTGCTTTTACCAATCGGCCACAAAGACTTCATGGATTTACACTTATAAACTTATTCCCTACAACCACCTACTATCATATGTAATATGTAAAGTCAATAGTTAAAGACATTTTAGGCTGGACTATCTGTTCATCAGATTAATTGAAATTCAAATCCTGAGCTATGGTGATTTTTTAATAAAAAGCCATTAAAAAGTGATTTCTGACCTTAAAATGAACTTGAAAATCAAAAATAGAGCCAGAAATGGATTTCTCATAACAAAATACATATAATTAGCAGTATTACACAATAATCTTGGGCTACCAGCAGTGGAGACATGAGATTGAATCTTTTTTTGGTGATAGCCATATTGTATTGTGCACACAGGCCAACAACTTGTTTGCAGTGATTTATGTAAATGTTATGGCCATATCTAACATCATGACAAATTGCAAAACTTAGTACCAAGTGCACGATTCTTATGAATTCCCTCCCAGCTATCTCTAAAGTTTGAACTATTCAATTTTCAGACTTGAATAAACATTTTTCCACATATATACTCAATAAATATTTACAACATCACTCTCCAAAGAAAAATAAAAATAAATGTTCAATAACCTACTGATCGCTGGTTCAGTTTTAAGGGAGAACATTTTATATTTGGGAGGAATATACATACACTGATGTCCACGTAATGGATGTAAACATTTGAGAAGGAAATCGAGAGAGAGAGACAATTAGTTGTTTATTAGGACCATTAACACCAAGATACACAATTTTAAAAAAAAAAGTTTTTTATTCAAACCATAAAAAAATATTATATATTTTCAGTGATTAGGTGCCCTAGAATATAACAATTTTCATTCTAATTGGTTCAGCAGTTCCAAAGTTCAATATTTATTGCATGTTGACATATGGTTATTTACATATAAAATGTAAACAAACAAACAATCGAATTGACTGTAACTCACCATTTTTCAATTCCTGGGGTTTTATCAACATTATAACCAAATTTCAGCAAAATCACTCAAGATTTGATAAATTTTCCCAATTGTAAACAAAAACAACGTCTTTGCTTATAATATGTAAACAAACATTCGGATCAGCCATAACTCACCATTCCCAAGGTAGAATCTCTCCACAAGCCTACATACAAAATTTCATTGAAATACATTAAGGAATAACAAAGTTATCCAACTGAGGAAAAGTGAATGATAGTACCCTGCTTTTGTTCCTGTGCGGGGATAATAAAAATTCTTTTTTAAAAAAAAATCACTTTATGTGGTCAGCCTTGTATGCATAAAATCTGCAATGTACAAATGTCATAGATGCACCCACCAACTTCAAACTGATAGCCAAGTAATTTTCTTGATAACATTAGCCAACAAGACATATATGGGATACACAGATAAACACTGTTGTAGTTATTACAGTAATAGGAATGGTTTTGAATCATAAAATGGAGACCAGCTTGGGAATTGTGTCAGCATGATAAATATAAACAGCTGAGTTCTTCTCAGGTAGCCTGACTATAAAAGTAAAGTAAGTAAAACATATAAAAGAAAGAAAACTTTATTATTTATTCAAAGACAGGTACAAAAAAAAGGGAAAGGTTAATGTTAGCAAAGAGTAAACTAGCAGTTTCAGATTGTGGGGTTATGTTTACCCAAGAGTGGACATGCTTGTTCCCCAACCTAAATAAACTCCAAGTGAACTCAAGTTTGTAATAAAGAATGGAGTTGAACAAAAAGCTATCATCCAAGGAAAACATTTAACTACCAGGAAAACAAAATTGGTAATACAGTGAACCATCGTTAAAACGGATATTGGATATAATGGACAAAATCTGAGTTAAAAGTGTGTCGATGAAAATGTAACTTGAAATCTATTGATTTTATCGTAATAATCTTAGTTATTAATAAAAGAAAGATTGCAGAAAATTATCAACTACTAATTATTTCTGTTGACAATATAAACCCGGAGATAATCAGGTTTGAAAACTTGTTTACAATCGCAAACCGGTGAACTAGTAGAAATTACATTCGGAGATTTTAGCACAATTTTCACACACATTTTAAAATTTCACCAAAAATATACTACTGAACCGATTTCAATATAATTTTCGCGATGTATTCCATTTTGAATGTATTTTCTTATAAAGAAGGGTATTTTGTAAGAAAATTCATAGCATAGTATCGTAACTGGGCCACTTCAAAATTACTACTACAATTACTTCTCCACATTTAGAAGTAAACAAACCTATAATGGTTTAGAGATTTTCAGAGGAGTCAGATCTTAACTAATTAACCTTGTTATATGTTAAATAATTTCCTAAAATATATGTTTTATATAGTTATATGATGTATCATGTTCAGTGTATATATACTAACTCAGACAATCGGACAACTTTCCCCCTATGCATTAGTTTGTTTTGACGAGGGTTCACTGTACTTAGTTTGCAATCAAGACACATTTTCACTAGAATAAAAATCCATTTCTTTTTTTTTAGTATAAGTGGTTTCTTTATTCTGTAGGATGCAGATCAGAATGAGAAACTGTCAACATAGGTTTCTTCAGTTTTTATGTTTGTCCTGCTGGCTGGTTATGTAGGTATCATGCGTACAGGCCACACCAATGGAGCTAGAGGGTTGAAAATTTAAACATTTACTCCTTTTTTTTTTGTTGAAATTCCCCCTAAATAGGTTTTTTAGTGAGGGGCTCAATTTGCAATGTTTTTGATAAATTGGTCCCTTAGTTTGTGTTCGACAACATTCATGCCTGTTTTTATTGAAAATCCAGATTTTTTTTATTGATCACTACCCAACAAAAAGTGAGACAAGTAACTTATTCATTGATCACCCCCAACATGCTGCCAAAAGACATTGGTCATGTGACTAACCTGACCTGCTTGTTTTTATTCCATTCCACACTAAAATCCTTACAGGTATGACTTATTTGTGTACATGCATAAGGATTTAGATATGTGTGAGTTTTTTTAATTTTTAATTTTTTTTTTATACCTTTGTGAAGGCAGAGCTTGAAATTAATGTTTTCAGAATGAACAAATATCTTCCCCGTGACAGAAGTGATTTTTAAAAAAAAGTTTTTTTTAAGATCACTTCTGTCCTGGAGACGGCCGGGGAAGATATCTTCTTTTTTTAAAAAATTTGCTGAGGATTGTTCTTGTCATTTTGTTGTTTTTGTTATGGTAGAAAAAAAAAAAGGCAACTCCAGGTTTCGACAATTATTTATTACCTCAACATTTTAATGGTGTTTTTATTATGCTATTAACAACTATAGATGATAATAACAAAGTAAAGAAACGGCATTTTGATTTTGGGACCGTTTTTCAATGCGGTTCTGGGACAGTAGTGAAAAAAGTTAGTCTGGAGCCTTGTGTGAAGGGGAGAAAAAAATGAAGCCAGAAACCCTAATAATATTTGGAGGGGGAGAACAAAATAACTGAAAACACCCTCTCTACAGCAATTCATGAAGAGAAAGAATATTTTTGTTTACATCTGGCATGATAAAAATTATCTTGAGAGGAAGTGTACAATTTTTTTATCAGTTAAATAAATTATTTCATCTAGGTCAAAAATACCCATGTCAATTTTTTTTGCAACTCATATTCAGAGTTCCACCTTTACCCGGGCTTAGGACCAGATGGTAACCTTTTCTTAGATTGACTTCCTTACAACGCTGAAAGGCTCCAACTGACCTGCTATTTACCCATAGATTGGGGGGGGGGGATTCATGCCTTTGCCAAGTCTGTCTGTCTATGTCTTTCATGCCTATATATGTAGGAGAAGGAAAACTAATTTCAAACATTCTTTGAAACAGGGGTCCGAAACATTACCGGTGATTTCAAGCATTAGCGATTTCTGCTATGGAAGACCATATGCCTCAGAATTTGATAAATGATTAAAGTTGCTTATTTCGCAAAAAACCCAAAAAAACTACATAATTAGTGTAAACTTTTTTGTTAAATAAAAAAAAAAAAAAGTATCTCTTAAAAACAACGATGTATGTTTAATCTGTATACGTGCCCTTTCGTAAATTTAAATTAAAAACCTTTAAATTCAGAAATTACCTCAACTAAGGTGAGTAAACATTGTGTGATTAAAACTCTTAAGAAAAACTCTTTGCAAAGAAAAAACTCTCCACAGACACCAGTTTCTAAAGCAGGAGATTTTTTTACATGTATGGTCTTTCGTAGCAGAAATCGCCAATGGTTGAAATCACCAAAAATGTTTCAGACTCCTATTTCGAAGAATGGCCCTAATTTCAAACTAGGCTAAACTGCTTTCCTTTCCGTTATAAAAATATTTTATAAATTCATATAACCCATATTGGGATGATAAAATTTGTCACTATAAATTTGAACAAAAGAAATTTACCATCAGCCAGTCTAATTTTTTAAGGTCATGAGTCAGGTATGAACCTCAACTTGATTGCTGCCAAGTACATATTTTTAAATTACAAAATTGGAAAAAGGGGGTGATCAATGAATAAGTTACTTCTCACGCATTTTGTTGGGCAGTGATCATTAAAAAAGTCTGAATTTTCAACAAAAAAAAAACCAACCATGAATGCTGCTGGACACAAATTAGTGATCAATTTAGCATAAACTTACATTGCAATTGAAGCCTCCACTGAAAACCTAAATAAGGGGAATTTAAAAAAAAACACACTGGACTGATGACTTGCCAAGACGAGCTATCTCGTCTGCGGCACTGGACTGATGACTTGCAAAGACGAGCTATCTCGTCTGCGGCACTGGACTGATGACTTGCCAAGACGTGCTATCTCGTCTGCGGCAGTGAACAGGTTAAGACAGAAGGAGGTAAATTCTTTTCAAAGTACCAGTTCTTAACTGATTTCTTAAGCAAGTAAGCAAGACTCTTCAAATAGCAAATAACACAGCTGACCTCGGCATTGCCATCAGCTGTTTTACATTTACAGATCAGACTTACTAATTAATGTGAGGAGCAAGAAATTTCACCCCAGTCGTAATGACAGCATTCATCCAATAATTAAGGGCTATTTGAGACAGAGATGCAGCAGGGCAGCAAGTCGAAGGATAACAAGTCTCTCGAGGCTTTCTTCATAGCTTGCTGTTGAACAACAAACTGGTGTCTCTGTCAGTTCTTAATGTACTTCTAACAATTATATTGTTAGAACATTTTATTTTAGTATGAAAAAAAAAGTATACAATTTGTATCTGTACAAGCACACATCATAATCATATTTACACAATATTTAGGGCCTTAAACCTTTTAGTGTGAAAAAAAAGTATACAATTTGTATCTGTACAAGCACACATCATAACAATCATATTTACACAATATCTAGGGCCTTAAACCTTTTAGTGTGAAAAAAAAGTATACAATTTGTATATACAAACACACATAATCATATTTACACGATATATAGGGTCTTAAACCTTTGCAGTGGTGTAATAAACATAATTCTTTTAAAAATCATTTACATCTGTTGCTAGCACTACATATTCCAGTAATCTATTCGAAAGTCCTACCAATATTGCTAAAAAGGAATTCTGATATTTAATCTACTTCTACTGTATATATGTAGCCTCTCAGTCCCTTGTACCCACTTCTAGTAAAAAAATACATCAGGGTTTACTACTTCTAAACCATGCATAATTTTGAACATTTCTATTAAGTCTCCCTGATCTCTCCTATTTTCTAATGATGTTAACCCTAACACTTAACCTATCCTCATAACTCATACTTTTTTAATTACAGTACTAAGGACTCTGCACAGTACTCTAGGTGTGGACGGACATAAGTCTTGTATAAGGAATGAGTCCTTGTCTATATATGAAAAGGTATGCTTAATCAGTCCTAACACCATGTTCGCCTTAGCCACAGCACTGGTAATATACCTGGAGTTTATCAGTTACTATGATACCAAGATTCTTTTCATCATTTACAATATCTCGTATATTTCCGTTCATACAGTAATCGTAACATGGATTTCTATTTCCTATGTGTAACACCTTACATTTAAGTTAGAATATCATTTTTTTTTACTACTTTAATATTTGGAAACAATGGTAATTGCATGATAACCATGTTAAATTATACGAAAAAAGGCAAAAATGGCGTTCAGTGTATTTTGCAGTGAGCCATTGCAGAGGTAGCAAGCATCCTTTTCCTCTCTCCTACACCCAATCTCCTGTAGTTTGCACTACCCAAACCTCCAACGACTCAGCCTAACATACCATCATCACCATTTTTGAGTCTTGGAACGCTCAAAAAATTAATGGTAATTGCTTTATTTGCTTTACGCCATTTCAGCTTATGAAAGATTTTTATAGGATGGCTCTATTTTTGGATAGTGGAAGAGACCTGTATTTGAAGCCTAACATATCTTTCTGCACTGGCAGCTAAAAAAGCATTAAAAATCAGTTGCACTGCAAATTTAGGTGTAGGTGTAGATATATGAATAAATATTGAATCACTGTAGCCATAATCACTGACCAGAGAACAAAAAACAGTGGCTAGGTATTCTTCCCTTTTCACTCGTCTGTCTGTTTCAGTACTCCTGATCACATTTTTTGGCGTAGTGCCTCGAGAATTTACATGTGTATTATAGTAGCCACCTTTTAAAAAACAGGTTTTTCCTTTTTTTCCACTTGTTTTTAGGGAGGGGTGCTCGATTTACAATAATAATCCATTGTATAATGAACACATTTATTTCGCCACCATCGTGACATAAGCATTATGAGGTTTAGGTAGCTATATGTCCACACCACACAATATCTCCAAAAGTTCAATGAATTCCAAAGACATTTTCCTGATGAGTAGGCCATGAGCTGAGAGAGACTGATTAAATTTTGGGGTGGATCTAGGAACTTTTACAGTTACTTCCCCTGCATCATATCTATTAGTGAACTGATTTTTATTCAGTTTTAAGTGACATTTGCAGAGGTATGCGCTCTCTGAGTGATTTCTAGTTATTTAATGTTTAAACCCATTAACTGCAGATGACAGAAATTTTTCTCTAAACAATGGACCCTTCCACTTGAAGATACACAACTTTTTTTTTCTGCTTGTTTCTATGCTTCTCTGTCTGTAACTTCAAGTGGAAAGGTCCATTGTTTAAAGAGAAAACTGTTCAGGTTTTTTGTGCCACCCTGCATAATCAAAGTTACTGCTGCATTTAGAACACGGCAACTGAGCCGTTTATGCCACAGTTGATGAGTTAAAGAAAACAAATTAATCACAGCAAAAATATTGCGGTACGGTTGTCGAAAAGTTGGGTTTTGAGTGGCTGTGTCTAAATTCTGACAGAAGACAATGTTTGCATACAAAGAGAAATAAAGTGCACATAACAGCAGCCGAAGCAGCAACTCTCCAATCCCTCATCAAATAATTGTGTGCATGACAGAAAAAAAGATTAAAGAAAAAAAAAAAAATGATTAAAGAGAAGAAAAAAAAAAAAATTATAGAAAAAGAAAATTGTCTTTTATCATAAGCTGTTGAAAGGTTTCTGAACAGAAACATATGAAAGCAAAAAATGATAAACGTTTCCTCTCTGACTGGCAAAACCTCGATATCTGTATATTAGAAAATTGGCACATCAAAAAGTTTTTACTTTTTTATTTTAGAGATGTTAGAAAAAAGAATGGACAGTTCCTGCAAGGAAAAACACCTCTGAAGAGGAATAAGATAAAAGGATAATCATGCTAACTTTAATATCACACCTCAATATGCTGAATCCAACTACAAACAAAAGGAAGTATTGCTCATTAATATAGTTACAATAGGGTTGTCTTAGTAAATGAGAAAAAAGATTCAAGTCTCTTTGGGTAGATGTTGTTATATATACTTTTCAATAAGAATGCTTTCTCAGTGCTTACATAAATCACAAATTACCAGTCAACAATATCTTTTTCACTGATAGAGTAAATTGGAAATTTTTATTAAAAATACAAAACAAACTGGCATAGTACCCATAAAAAATGATATATACATATGAATTGACACTTCTGACTAAGATTAGAGTATCTGTACACTCCAGGCCTCTGCCTAGGATCAGTTGTAGTATCTGTGCGCTCATTTAAAAATGTTATATATAGCACACAAATATGACCAATGTATTGATGTGGATTATAGAGTATCCTACATTATTAGATTGAAATGACTATTCAGAAGACCTTGTTGTGTACAAATGAGATTTCTTAGTTTATTTTGATGTTTTGCTTAGAAATCTGCAGAGGAAAGGATACATATTTGCCTGCATCTCCACAAGGCATATGAACAAAAACTGATACTGTTTATACTTTTTAATGTATCACTAGATACTGTATAAAACCAAATTCGGGCATAAATAACAAAGTCAAAAAGAAACAAAAATAAATAAAAGGATTGTTTGTCAAAAATGACTGCAAAAGTTCAGCTATTCATGTGGTTTCACAAAGACTGAGCAATTTTAAGTACAACTATGAAGTGACCCTTCAGATTAGTACATAAAGGATTGGTCTTTTTACTGGTGTGGGCAAGTGAAAGGTGATAAAAGCAATGTGATTTGAGACTAGATCACTGCAACCTTCCCAAGAGAGGCTATAGATTGTGGATTTAACAAGTACATAATGAACGAATGGCTGAGCGGAGGAGGTTTGTGTGGCATAGTGGTTAATGGCACAGATAATGGGATTGGCAAGGGATCGGGAAGGCCTATGTTCAATAACAGACCGTAACTCTTAAATTCATAAACAGTTTGCAATTGACAATGGAATTTCTTCAGTGAATAGCATAAAAAGGTGGAACTCCTCTGAATTTAAAAAGATTTTTTACAAATAAAAATTCACTAAATGGTTAAAGGGGGATAATTTTAATCAGAAGTTATTTCCCTTGAAATTGAGATTCTATTTTCTTTATAAAATATAAAATAAAATCCCATAAAATGAAATACAAACAGTGTAGAAGCAAATTATTAAAATAATCAAGAAGTGGCAAATAGCCCTGTAATAATAAAAACCAGTGAACATAAAATTACTAAATTTGCACTGAGTACTACTAAGAGCTATGATCACAACATATCAAAATTATAAATGTTTAGAGCCAGTAGTTTTTTCTCCACAGACCTTTGCCATGGAAAAATCAAATTTCTTGAAAGAAATAGTTTTAAAAAAAATTTATTTCTCGTATAGTAATTGCAAGTAAATGCAATATTATCACTCAAAATATAACCAAGGCGGTTGTGAAGATAGGGTAATTTTTTTGTTTTTGATTCCCTTCAAAATTTTTTAACAAATATTTAATTAATAAAAATGGGAGTCAAATAGCACCTCACAATGCCAAATAGCCCCTTAGTATGGTATTGCTATTTTGCAGTACAAAGGTTTTCCAAAAATTTCTTTCTGTATAATTGTGTGAGAGTCATTAATTTTATCCACGTACATTACCATAATTCCCAGTTAAATATTCTAAGCATCAACAGATAATTACACTTGCCACTTTCCGCAATGGGTTAAGAAGCAAGTACAAGATACTATGCACACGTAGAAGTGTTAGGTCATGAACAATAATGAATTAAGTACAATGATTCAAGTGTAAGTGGTTAAATAATATTTTAAAATTTATCCTTAACCCACTTCTTTTTTTTTTAACAAATGGAAGAAGGTTTTAGTTTTAAAAAAAGTTGTTTCAACAGCTTGGCTTGATTGTTAAAAGTTTGTGAAGGACATATATGAATAGTGCTAACACTGTTGGACACTATATTCACTATGTGTTCTAAAAATTCCAAATCAATTCAATCACGATATACAATGCCTTTGAAAAAAAAAAAAAAAAAAAAATGGCTATTTTACAATGAATGCAACATACATTCCTATTATATTTGACACAAGGTCATTGGAGTTTAAATAATATTTTAGTGCACAGCATTTTATTTTCAAAGTCCTCTAATGTTTGCAGAACTGATTCTAACCCCCACCCCTCCTTTTTAAAAAAAAAAACAAACAAACTTTCATTTCCTCCTTGCACCTAACATTCATAACAGGGCAAGTGGAGGTGTGAGAAGAGACGATAGAAATAATTTAATCTCAAGGCTGCTTTTTTTCTGAATAATATGAGAGAGTTAGCAGAGATGTTAGTGAAAGTGTGTAGGGGGGCAAGAACAGAACCTAAGATTAAAAATTCAATAGACTAAACAATTCTTGGAATAAAAATTCAGTTATCCACATACAAAAAATTATTCAGACTAATATCTTTGTTACCACAAAGTTTCCAGAGAATAGGATTTTTTCTTTGCTCAATGACAACTATGAGTCATGGAATACCAAGGATCGTTTCTTATTACACTAACATGAAATGTATTAAGAACAGTACAGAAACTAGAAAGCCCTCTGGGAGCACATACCTCTGCCAATGACGTACACTAATTAAAAACTGAATGAAAATAAAATACAGGTATACCTTGATTAGTGCGGTTAATTTGTTCCAAAATTTTCTGTACTGTTCAAAACCGCACTGTTCAAGGTCTTATAATTGAATATATATTTTTTTCAGCTTATACTTGGTTATTTTAATTTGTACAGCAATACCTTAACCATACTAAACAAAACCGCACTATTCAGGGTATTGCTGTATTAAAAACCAGACAGAACTTTAAATGTACAAATATTGAGTTACTTCCCTTGAATTTTAAATATAGCCTTTTTTTAAAATTAACTATTTGTTTTTAACATCTTTTCCTGCAGAATAATAACAAGAAAAAGAACAGACTCAGTTCAAAACCTGCAACGTTGTTTATACAGTTTTTAGCAGCATTTGGCTACATTTGTTTCTCAGAAAAATCAGTTGGAAAGAAATAATTTGTAACAGCAGTGCCGACCAAGAGATTGGACCTGGGACCTCTGCTCAGCGACTGTGGTCAGAAGAATGTTGTCGGTGTATAGTGGTTCCAGAGAAAAGAGTTTGCTTTCCGTCGTGCTGGGAGAAGTTCCCTCTGAAGAGGTGTTGTGTGATAGTAGGCAGTCCAAACAGTCAGTTTTTTGGGCGAAAATGTCACAGTAACGCTAATTTTTCCCTTTTCTCAAGTGTTCATTCTCCATAATGTTGACTAATACAAAACTGTTATGCATGCCATAATAAAGAATGTCCAATTCTGAATCTGTTGGTGTCTTATTTGTCACTGTTTGACTTAAAAGGAATTTTACGGCGAATTTTCAATTTAATGTGTTTACAGTGCCCAAACTACACTGACGTTTTTTTTACTATGGTTGAAATAAAAGGTGTCTATAAATGATTGCTGACACCTCTTTCAATGTATGTCTTTGGAACCAATATCACTTAGTAGAAAAATAAATGTTCTTCAGTTTCGTATAAAATTTAAGCAAGTAGAAAATATCTACATATTAAAAAACTGATGGCTTTTCAGTTTTATAGGGTGTTGAAAAGGCCATTTTTTGTAAGTGTTCAATTTGCCGCGAGTCCACAAATAAATAATCATAATTAGTGAACTAATAGGAGTAGAGAGACAAATGAGGTATCAAAATGTTCAGAATAAGAAGATATATAAGGGGAAACAGGCAGCAGATGTATAAGATCTTCCTGTAAAAACTCATTGGAGTACCTAGTGATAGACACTGCGAGACTGTGTGCCTTGCAGTTCTCCTGTTTAAAAAAGACCTTTTTACATCATAGTTTTATTACAGAAACTTTCTGTAATAAAAATATTTGTTTCCAATTGATTTTTCAAGTTAATCCCCTGTTATAAAGGTCCGAAACAAAAATAATCATTGCATCACAAATAAAACAAAAAAATATTGTCTGAAATGCAATATAATTCATTGGAAAACGAAAAAGTTATAAATATATATGAAGTGTATACATTAGTTATAAACACTGTATAGTCTGCTTTATTTCTTTCTATTTTTGCATTTCGACAATTGATAAAAAAAAGGATTATATGACAGTGTGATGGGGGGGAAAAAAAAAAAGAAAAAAAAAAGAGAATTCCTGGATCAACCCCAAAATTTAATCACACCCACCCTTCCACAAAAATTAATTGAAATACATTGAGAACTTTTGGAGATATCGTGTGGACTGACGGACAGACACGAGTGAATAAATACACTTTTTCCAACTGTCTGATAATTAACAAATAAATCTGTTATAGATATTCTCTTCCCTTTTCTCATTACATTGAATAAGTTAAATGCTAACTGAAGTATACAGCAGCAAAAAAAAGAAAAAGAAAAGAATATTCAAATAGTTCTTTGGACGAATGAACTCATTGTTTATGTTGTTAACACGTTTCGGCCGATCCATTCTACAGCCTTCTTCACTCTTATTCTAACCACCCCCAATTAATTATTCTGACGATGAAGATCCACTTCCAGCATTTCCAACTCTTTTAGAATTTTTATATCCAAAATTGAGGGGAAAAAAATCCCAAAATATCTAGTTGTTCCAGAAGAATATCTAAAAATGATCTAAATATACACTACATTTACTGCATCAAAATATAAAAAATAACACTAAAAATATAATTGTTTTGGTTAGTGTCACGTGATATAAACAAATTGATTATTCTACAAGTGTCGACGGAATTTCTTTTGCAGTTAGCAAAGTCGTTTTGCAGACCATATCTCATCTAGTGCGTTTGATGCTCCATAGATGCTCAACTATCGTGGCCTTGTGCCAGATGAAGCTAATCTCAGTAAATATCAACGTATGCCTCTGCACTTGCCTTGGAGCAATGGTTAACAGGCTAATCTCTCCGACTATTGTCACTGTAGAAAATTCGATCCTTACTAGGTGAACAAATTTGTTCCTTTTGTTCTTATTTGATTTAAAATGTACGCGTATGATTTTCAGTAGCAAATATCGCCAATGGTTTAAATAATTGAAAACGGCATGGGTCCCTCTGTCGAAAGATAGCCTGATTGAATTTTTTTTTTTTACACAAAATTATTTTATTTATTTATTTTATTAGATGAAGTATTGTAAATAATTAGTATTAATTAAAAAAAAATTATTTAACTCCATCTTAATTTTTCAGTTGCTTTTTTATCGTAATTTTATGGTGACAGCACGAGTTTTATAGTTGCGATTATAAAAAGCAACTGAAAAATTAAATGAAGGTAAATAGTAGTATAAAAAATAATAATGATTGTTTATAAAACATTGCAATACTGCAAGCAGTACACACCAAAAATAAGAATTTATTAAAAAAATACTACAGCAAAAAAAACAAAATGGCCAAAAATTTAAGTATGGCCAAACGGTTTAAAAAAAAAAAAAAAAATAAATAAAATAATAAAAGGCCAGATTTGTCCCTGCTAATTGGATTTTAATTTTTTTTCCAACACCCATTATTCAGTAATCAGGCTAATTCCACCCACCCCTATTATTCGGTACTCACAATGTCTTAATAACAGTTAGTAAAATATAAATACTGGTCTTCCAAATTGATGACACCTTTTCCTCACCGATTCTGCCATAGGCATGCTGGTTGGAGGGGAGGGGGGGGGCATGACTGTATATTTTCAAATCTTAGCCAACGAGATGCACACAAACAAAAGATTGAACGCGATTTCATCCTGGATGCTGGTGTTTTATATGATATCAAGATTACAAAAATGTTATATAGTCCAGTATGCTTTTATAAATCTTAACATTTTTATTAAGCCCTTATGGGGACCTCTGACGTATCTTCAATCGGATGTTAGTTGATCGGGCATAAATTGATGTATGACTAGTTTAAAGCTTGTTCACAACTATTTCAGTCTAATAACTGACTATAATGTGGAAAGCAAAAAAGTTCAAGCTAACGTTTTAACACCTGTTACAGCGGCTCTTCCATCCAGACAGTAGCAGGTTCAAATATCATTCTTCTCCTTGGAAAGACCCCCTCCTTATCAAAACAAATATTCTTGCCATCCTTACCTCACGAACTTGCAGGTGAAGGGATCCGCCCACTAAGGAACTCTGTTTCTACTCAATACAGTGATTTGTCAGCAGACAAGAGTGAATGAATGATGGTAAGTTCACCATAGTGACACTGATGCTAAACATATTCATTGAGAAAACAGGCATATAGTGAATGACAGAACAATGCTAAAGTGACACTCTCTAGGTCCTTAACCCTTTATGGGGCAAGTGACTATATATGATCACCTGAGGACCCATCAACCACATGCAAATATTGTAGCCACACAGACAACATAATCTGCCCCAATGTGGTCTGCAAACTTTGCAAAGTTGTACTTGAACAAAGACAAACTCTTTTGAGGCATACCACACCCCATTAAATTAACCGGTTTTTGGCCCACACAATAACATTTTTTAAATCAACCCGGAGGTGTTATTCTTTTCGTCAATATCAATTTTTTGTATCTATTCATTATATTGAATGTTATTCTTTAATTCTATGTTTTATTGAACTTTCTACTTTAATTTTTTTAATATTTTCCATTTTTGGTCAGTTTTTGGGTGAGGCACCATATATTTCATCAGAGGGGGTTTTGCCCCCATAAACAAAAGACTTGCAACTGAAAATATCTTGTAATTAGGTTTAGTTTAACATACAAAAAGGTTGTTTCGATATCTAAAATATTTTTAGAGATGCCCTATAAAGGGTTAAACTAGTTACGTGCATCCTTAGGGGTATGCAAGCGAAATTTCGGGAATACGTAAGAAATTTCAGTATTTTACAAACCTAAGTAAACACAACTCTTGTAAACACAACTCTTGTAAACACAACTCTTGTAAACACAACTCTGATCTTGTAAAGCTGAAATACAGTTTGTAACATGATTTCGTAAATCAAACGTCTCTGGTTTGCATGTTTCCTAATTCGACTCCCTTGCATGCTCTTAATGTGCTTTTTCTTATTAGTATAAACTAAATTTTAAGCAAGATTGTCGATAGTGTGCTGGTGTGTCTCTCTGAAACTATACCTAAAATTGAGGTTTTTAGGTTAAGCACATCCATCTCATTAAAAATGAACACTAAATTAAATGAAAGTACTAACAAATACTACACATCTATTGTCTATTCATTTTACATTATATTCATCACAAGGGTATGCCCAGTGTTGTCAACTCAAAAAATATGTTTGCACTAGTCTGACTGCCAAAAAGTGCCAACTTTTTTTAACAATAGCCAAAAATGGCCAGAAACCACCAAAAAGACATTAAAAATGGTAAAAAAAATAGCCAGAAAATGGCCCCAAACGGCCAAGATGTAGTGCTTTTTGTTCTGCCAAGAATAGAAACGCGCTGAATCTAGTGCGAAGTGCGCTAAATTGCTTACACTAGTATGCCAATATTGCTGGGCAGGATGTAGTGCCCCCTTATCCACAGGAGGGGGGGACGGGGCTTGTTCCAACGGATGCCTGAAACTGGGTATAGTACCGAACCCTACATATACAATGTTTTTTCCTGTACATACAGTTATGATAAAGTTTAATTCATGAATAAGGCGCCATAAGAGATTAACAACAATAACTAATAATAAAATAGAACAATTACAAAAGTTATGTGATGGATAGAAGATTCGTAGACCTTAGAAACTTCCACATATGATTTTTTCATTTCTTATCAAGTCGTGAACTTTCACCTTTTCTCTTAAAGGAAGCACTTTAAGACTTCTCTTTGGCTTATCCGAATTGCCAGTATCACTACTCTTTTACACTTTGGGACCATTATTAAATAAAAATCTTATGAATTAATCTTTTATTATTATTGGATGAAGTATTGTAACACACCACTTTTTATTAAATTTGACTAGTTTTTACCTCCATCCTAATTTTAGTTGTTTTTATACAACTTATTAATTCGGGCCACTGTTTCTATGGCAACGAATAACAGTGCAATTGGAAATAAAGAGTAAGCCTTCGGTGAGATGGCAACAAATAACAGCGCAATCCAATGATTGGTAAAAGCAGCTAGGGATAAACTAGTCTCCCTCTAGCAATGAGGGTGTGAGTTCGATTCTCACCGAAGGCTTACTCTTTATTTCCAATTGCACTGTTATTCGTTGCCATAGAAACAGTGGCCCGAATTAATAAGTTGTATAAAAACAACTAAAATTAGGATGAAGGTAAAAACTAGTCAAATTTAGCTTATGAATTGTTTATTTCTGGGATTGACCGTTGGTGACTGAAACTGCGGATAAGGGGGGGGGGGAACACTGTAATCATATAACTCGCCTATTTAAAATTTAAATGCTGTTTCGAGCCTAAATGCAGTAAGTTTTTTTAAATCCAGTTCTTTTTAGAAACGGTCAACCAAAACTGTCAACATAGGTTTCTTCGGTTTTCAAGTTGGTCTGGCTGGCTATGTATGAATGGATCACACATATAGGCCGCACCAATGGAGGTAAAGGACTGACAATTTAAACATTTTTCTCATTATGTCTAGAAAAAACATTTTGTGTTTTTTGAAAATTACCCCCAAAACCGGTTTTTAGTGAGAGGTTCAATTTGCGATGTAGATTTATGCTAAATTGATCCCCAGTTTGTGTCAGGCAGCATCCACACTTGTTTTTTTGTTGAAAATTCAGACTTTTTTTTAGTGATCACTGCCCAGCAAAAGGAAAGAAAAGTATCTTATTCATTGATCACCTCCAACACAGCATTCTGCCAAAAGACATTGCTCACGTGACAGTTTCTATTGAGTTACTAACCAGACCTGTTATTTTTCTGTTTCCTTTTGAGCTATAT
This sequence comes from Architeuthis dux, assembly GCA_006491835.1. NCBI lineage: Eukaryota > Metazoa > Mollusca > Cephalopoda > Oegopsida > Architeuthidae > Architeuthis > Architeuthis dux. The sequence goes on from VCCN01006563.1 coordinate 829,841, forward strand.
ATTTTTTCTTTTAAAAGAAAGAAACAAGAATAATCCCTTATGATTTTATGACCAATTTGTTTTTTTAAAATCTTTTCCCCCTCCTTTATCTTTCTGGTGATTTCTATCATTATGGCCAAATTGAGTTGAATACACCAATTCTTGTATGATCCCCAAAGTTAAGCAATGTCGAGTCTGGTCAGTACCTAGATGGGTGACCGTCTGGGAATACCAGTAGCCATGCTGATCTCCAAACATTGAGCATTTCTTTCCCTTGGAAGCGTTCAGCATGGTCAAGGGGTGGATCTTGGGGACAATACTTCCTCCATGCTAAGTGTCTAGGCCAGTGAATTTCCCTCAGCGGGGGAATAAGGTTATTAGGTAAAAATAAAAGTCCAGTCTAGAGATAGGGTTTTCTACACTTCTATCTATCAAGTTGAAGGCTCAAAACAAGCTCAAAGTTGAGAATGATTTAAGATGTGCTTTCTCACTAATAGAGCCACAAATTGAAGAACTAGTAGCAAAAAAAAAAAAAAAGAAAAAACAAGAACAGAGATCACATTGATGTGTATCAGTTACGAAAGAAAGAATTATTTTTTTTGCAATAAATTGGAATTTTAAATGATGTGTTCCTAATTATTTTTGCTTGCTTTCTTTGAGTAACAAATGTACATCTGCTGCTGTGTAATTATAAAATTAAACTAATTCTTTGTATGAAGCTGTCTAATTATACATAAAAAAAAGTTATTATTTGAAATCATTCTTTGTTGCAACTTAATAATTGGAAGGGGGGAATACTAGTAATCTTATTGACAAAAGTGGGGAATGACTCGAAAAGGTTGCGAACCACTGTCTTAGAGCTTCAAAAATGACGTCCATTTTGTTTGATTCTCAGACTCCGAATAAATAATAAAATAATAGATAAAGATATAAGTACCAGAAAGAACTTTGTTATAAATGACTTTTATTAAAACTTTTTTCTGTCAAAAAGTGACTCGAAAAGGTTGGGAACCACTGGCCTGGACACAGCAGCTCAAAGTCCTGACACTGCTAAGACCATCTGCCAGGATGAAAAGAATCATTACTGCATCCAATATTTTGGCAACATGAAGTTGGTAACAAACGTATTCATCCTCAACCCTGACCAGCATTCAATTGAAAAAAAACTTCTTTTTCTCTTGAAAAATCAAAGTAAAAATTATATTTTGAATATGCATTCATAAGATTTTATCCTACATTCAGCATTTTTCTTTGTTCGTTATGCTAAAAGCAAAAACAAGTCAAAAAAGAAAAAAAATATGTTCCGTCATTTTGAGTATTCAATTTAAAGAAACCCTAAATGTTTCAAAACCAAATAGAATGGTTGTCCTTGTAAAAGAAATTAGGTTTGTTTATGTTAGTAAGAAAAGAATTGAGTTTTTTAAAAAATTTTTTAATTTTTCCTTATAATAATAAGTGAGTGGACATAGACGTGGTCTACCCATATGCTTGTATTGACCTTAGTCTTTTTCGTTTTTTTCATCTGGTAAACGATCATATATATAATAAGAGCCGTTTCTGTTACACTTATAGTATCAGTAGCAGCCATCAGCCAAGTCTTTTGTTGCTAAGCAACACCAGCAGTCGACAGAAGCCTGGACGAACGCTGAGTGTACAAAGTTAGAGCTGTGACTGACAAGTAGCCTTTATTACCTATATAAGTGTGAAAGCTTGTTTGCCATTTCTCAACAAATCTTTACCAATGTTGGCACAGAGGACCAGACACACCCCAGAATAATGCATGAACATATAAAACCCGGATGCAGGCTCCCTCCAGGGAGATATATGACATAACTTTCTTTTTAAAAAAAAATTTTTTTTAGATGCTTCTCATCTAGATTTAGTTGTTTTGGGTTGTGTCTAGATGTCAGAAATTCCTATTTAGATTATTTATTTATTTGATGTTTTTTGACTCAATTTCACATGTAAACCTGACAGTAAATTTGACATTTTATCTTAGTGATCTTTTGGTTCGGTTGACATCACTGACTTACGTTGAAACTTACTTACGGAGGGAGGAAACTTTTGCACATACATGATATTTCTTTTTATTACAGTTTTTCACTGGATGTACACACATGACTTTTGAATTAGACAGTATTACCCGCTGTCCATGCCATAAATTATTCTAAATTCCAACGTCCAGGATCCACATTTTTTTTAACAGTATCTACACTTTCTTTATTGCTATGGTTTGGTTGTTGCTGTATTTCAGTGTGCAGTCTGGCCTGGTCAGTTAAAATTGCATACTAACTAATCATATATAAAATCTATTTCAGAGTCATTTTATTTTTATTGCTATTTGTATTTTTATAGCGATCTTTCAGAAGTGGTAGAGGTTACATGGTGAAACCTTTGCCTAAACTTGACTACGGAAGGATGGAAAGCATTAAAAAAAAGTGATAGTTTTTCACTAGCAACCTTTGGAAATTTTTGCACACAAGATATTTTTCTTTATTTTTAAAAGTTTAAAAATTGAAACATTTCCACACCTGATCTTTTTTTCTTATTAGAGTTTCCCAATGGAAATATTTGCATACAACCTGATATTTTATTAACAAACTGCAGTTTCTTGAAGGTTTCTTTTTTGTTGATTTCTTTACTGATTCTATTGGGCTAGTAAACTATATAACTCAAACGAGAGGAATTCGTAGACGTCGGAATAGGGAGAGAGGAAAATAAGAAATGCAATCTACAAAGAAATAATTGGTTAATATGCATGCTATAGCTGAACAACAATAAAACTTCTGATTTTGGCTTGAATGTACTCATGACAAGTAAATATGATTTAGAAAAAAAAAAAATCTATTTTCTGTAAGTGTAATTCATGTTTGTAAAACATTCAAAAACTTTAAAAAAGCTTAAAATTGTAACCCTTTTAGGGGTCAAATTCAAGGGGAACTTTTTGTTCCCCCCTTTATGAAATGTCTATAAAATATGTTTACCTGTGTTTTTACATTTGAAGTTATTTTACACTGGGCAATGCAGGGTACTCCCAAGTATAATACATTCAAAGTTTTATCTATATATAGTTTGCTTTATTTGTAATAAATAGACCTGTACAATTTAATCCATAGTTATAAAGTTTCAACATGTATGTAACAGAAACATACTCAAGAATTATGACATTTAATACACAAAATAAATAATATCCAGTAAGCATAAATTATGATAATACTCTGAATCTAAATAATAAAATAAAACTCAAATAAAACAACATCCATATACTAAATAAATTTGAACACTATAAATCTAAACAGTAATATATGTGGGACAGTTGTGTAATGATCTACACAGCTGGGGGAACCCATGGTAACAAACACCTGTACTGTTTTGTTATCTCCCAAAACAGGTTCATGGGGGAAACAGCTGATGATCCCCCTATATAAAACATAATTTACAAGAGTAGGATCAAAAGTTTTCAAGAAATAGTAGTAAAAATCAATGTGGAAAACCTTTAACACAATACATTGATGGGGGTCGGAAAATGACTGACTTTGCATCACATTGATGCCTTTGGACTGTAGATTTTGTAAAAGAATTCTCGTTCAATGTTAGTTTAAAAAACCCCCAAAGAAACAGATAAAACCAAAAAAAGTTTCTAAAGACAGTGTGTGTGTGAGTGATAATACTTTTCAATGAGCACACAGATACATTCTGATCCTAGGCATAAATGCCAGGGATCGACACTTTGATCCTAGGCAGAGCGCACTGATACTACACTGATCCTAGGCAGAGCGCACTGATACTACACTGATCCTAGGCAGAGCACAGATAGTCTGAACTGAAGCAAAAGTGCTGATCCATATGTAAACAATCCCGTCATTTTTGACGGGCACTATGCTTGGTACAATGCTTGAGTTTATGTATGTTACTTTAAGTATGCATACAAACACAACTGATATCCATCCACAATAACACATGTACTATTGATAGGCAATTGTTTGGTATAAAACAGTCTAGTCAAATCTGGCCTTGCTTCCCACTCAAAAATTTCTGTGAAAGTTATATCAACAAAATATTACAAGAATTCTCATGTAACAAACAATTAGATGAAAGATTCCAAATATTTTTACATATATGTAATAAAAGGTAGTCATGCATAAAAAATACAGGCATAAGACTTAAATGTTAGTTTTCAAACATTTGATTATATATATTTTCAGTTTTTATATGGTACATTACTGATTTATGAACTTTTTATAACTATTGTATTTAGTGTGAGAGTATATATTTTGAAGGTGGTATGAGTGCACTTCAGGATCACAAAATAGAATTATTACCCTTTTAAAATTATTTTATAAACTAGTTATCACCAGTGTAAAAATTCATGGATATATTTGAATTTCTTATGCATTAAGTAACCTAAATAGAGAAGGCCAAAAGATAGTGTTAAAGATGAACAAAAAGACAAAAGTAATGTTCAATGATAAAGTCCTGATGAAAACCATAAGAATAGATGGTGAAGCCTTAGAAGAAGTTAAGGAATACAAGTCAGGCGATAAAGCTAGAGAAAGACCACAGAAATTAAATACGACGACGACATAACGATTGGCTGGAAAGCATTTGGTATAAATAGAGACATACTGGAGCAAACTGCCAATAAACTTAAAATGTAAGGTATAAAAATCAATGCATAATACCAGCTATGACGTATGGGTGCGAAATGGGCAGGGCACATAGCGAGACAAAGGGGCAACAGATGGAGCAAAAAGCTAATCAATTGGTGCCTGTGGGACAGTAGGAAAAGAGCAGACACAAGATGGAGAGACAAGAGAGAAAGGTTTGCCAGTAAGATATGACAGAGATTAGCGCAATCACGCTCGTCATGGAAGGGGATGTGAAAGGCCTTTATCCAGCAGTGGATTTATAACGGCTGATGATGATATGTTTGGTTAAAAATGATAGACAAGAAATATTTTCTCAATTTTTTAGTAACATTTTCTTCTTTACAAACAAGTGATTTTGTTTGTAAACAAGAAAAAGTTACTAAACCAAGTTTTAACCAAACATGTATTGAAGAAGAATTGCTGCCTATGTACACACACATATATATGTTATATTGTGGATGTGAGGGAATCCGACAGAATGATGGGTATGGTTAGACAATGTGGAAAAGGAAAAAAGAGTGAGAAAGCTTGTTACATCTCAAACATGTTTATTATCACGAGGATACATCTTAATGCATTTCGTCGGGGCTAGCGACGTCTTCAGAAGAAAGTTGAACATGGCAGAAGTCCTGCAGATATCCGTGTGGTCTGCATCTAGCGATCCTGGGTGTGTGTGCCACCCATCTCATATGTGGTGTCTTGAAAATGCTGTCTATTTATGCCACAGATTTCTGGTTTACTGGGTGGGGTCAATGTGTGGTGGGGGGGAGCTATGCTACAGGTCTGGGAGTTACTCTTCTAGGGTCAATGTGTGGTGGGGGGAGCTAGATGATGGATGATAGGTGATTCAGAGCTTCAAAGCTGATGCTAGTTGGTCTGGGAGATTGGGGTTAAGATCTGATTTATGATACTTTGAAGTCAGTGGAAAATGTGTGTTTCTGATATATAGTACTTTGAGGTGAGTGGTAGGAAATGTGTGTTTCTATGTGTGTGTAGTGGGGGGCTGTGTGTCTGTGTGTATGTCTGTGTGTGTGTGTGTGTTTGTGTTTGTGTGTGTCTATATCAGAAACACACATTTTCCACTGACTTCAAAGTATCATAAATCAGATCTTAACCCCAATCTCCCAGACCAACTAGCATCAGCTTTGAAGCTCTGAATCACCTATCATCCATCATCTAGCTCCCCCCACCACACATTGACCCTAGAAGAGTAACTCCCAGACCTGTAGCATAGCTCCCCCCACCACACATTGACCCCACCCAGTAAACCAGAAATCTGTGGCATAAATAGACAGCATTTTCAAGACACCACATATGAGATGGGTGGCACACACACCCAGGATCGCTAGATGCAGACCACACGGATATCTGCAGGACTTCTGCCATGTTCAACTTTCTTCTGAAGACGTCGCTAGCCCCGACGAAATGCATTAAGATGTATCCTCGTGATAATAAACATGTTTGAGATGTAACAAGCTTTCTCACTCTTTTTTCCTTTTCCACATTGTCTAACCATACCCATCACACATATATATACATATATGATAATTATAAAGACATTTATTAGTTGAGAACCTATATTTGCCCTGTGCCGGTGTGAACGATTGCTTAGTGGCTTAAATCGTAAATGTGAATAAAGAAACAAGCTCCATACAGGGATCGAACCCATGTCCATTCAGGAAGCAAACTTACATATATATAGGTTCTCAACTAATAAATGTCTTTATAATTATCATATTCTATTGGATATAAAAATTATCCATCACTTGATTTCATACATATAAATGTACACTGGAGGCTGTAATCCATTTGATAAAAATATCTACCTATGTCTCTGTGAAGTTTGGGTGGCTTCTTCACAATTTCTTTCTTACTTCACTACTTCAAAGCTGTTAATAGTGTAAATAAATGTTTGCATCTTATCAATTTCATCTGAGGTTTTATGAAAACAATGACTGAACTAGTTTAAGTGGAAGAGTCCATTGTTTCAAATGGTGGGTAGGAGATATTTTTATCAGCAAAATATAAATTTTATCTTACTTTTATTATGTATCAATCAGTCAGAGAAACAAAAAAAAAAAACAAACAGAAAAAACCACACTGTTCATTATATAGATAGATTTGAAGCTTTATTGTGTGGTTATTTTATTTCTAACTTGGAGCATTGAATGTGATAACAGGAGAGATCCGTTCCATTCCATAAAATATGAGTAAAAAAAACAGACTACCTTTGAAAGTAAAATTATATACAAATGCATAGTTATAATACAGTAATACCACAGTTAGCACTCTAGATATGTTGCTAAAAATGCAGTGCTAAACAATAGCAAAATTGTGCTAACAGGGTCATTATAACATAGCATAAACAGGGCCGGATTATACTATAAGGCTGAGTAGGCTTAAGCCTAGGGGCCCGTAGCTAACAATGGCCCGGAAAAATTCTGGGATATTCATATTTTTCTTAATTTTATATTTGACAGGACCATTGACGGATTTGTCTATACACAAACTAGGCTACAGTGTAGAGTCCAAGACACTGAAGGGGCCCCCAAATAAATAGCAATTTAGAAATTTATCACTACTACTACTACAGGGAAAATGAATTAAACAATAAAACTGTCAAAATAAGAACATTCCCTCATGTGAAGTCTGAGCACTCTCTATAATTGTTAAGATATTGTTAATATCTTAAAACATAAAAATGTTCTAACAAATATCTCTTTAAAAATGGAAGGAATGTATTACACATCAGATGAATCCACTTTATTCACACGATTGACAGATCACATTACTTAAAATTACACAGGAAACGGGGTGGGGGGGCACCATATTACTAATAGCCTAGGGGCCCTGGTATAGGTTAATCTGACCCTGAGCATAAATAGAGATTGTGACAGCAATCATTTTAAAATATATAATGTTGTTGCTGAGCCTCAACAAGATGGAATGGATTAGTGCTGTGTATCTTATCTGGTAGTTACTTTCCACTAAGTGTACAGTATATGGTTATTACAGAGACTGTCAATGATGCTGTTTTTTATCATTATTTACTTTGGAAATTTAACATTACTAAAATTATTTGAAAAATAGCGCTGAATAGCGCTAGCTAAGCAGGGTATTACTGTAGTTGCTGTGTAAAGAGTAAAAGAAAGAGTGGCATTGGGATTGCCATTAATTTAAAAAAAATCATTTTAATTGTGGTTCGAAGACAATTTCTGTTGTTGCAATAAACATTGGCAGGCACAAGATGAACATCATGAGTGAGTGTTTTATAGTAGGACCTTCTTTTTAACATGTTTTCCTTACATATTAGGGGAGAGAGAAGGGCAAGTCTCTTGTCTCCACCCACCCACACAGAAGTTGTGTGTGTGTGTGTGTGTGAGTGAGAGAGAGAGAGAAGGGTTTTTGGGGCCGGGGGGGGGGGGGTGATCAGAGGTTATTTTCTTTTCATGCTCAGAGAGGGAAAAAGTGTCAACTCAAATGCTCTTGACAAGGCAATATTTATCCGAGTTTGTTTGCAAGAGAAAAAGCCTAAATGACTCTTTCAACCGACCTTTCACCTTTAGAACAAACCAAAGGTCAGAAAAATTACCAAAGTTATGGGTAGGGATTTGGCAGGAAGATGAGCTTATAGGCACGTGTGCATCATCCAAGTTTATGGCGATGGTGGTGGTGAAGCCTTCTCAAAGAGTCATTTACTACGGGAAGTATTGAAAGCACAGCAGCAGTTGTATTGGTATTAACCTAAGTCACTACTGTGGGAAGGAGACTTTTTTTTTTTTAAATAGATAGAGATAGATACAGAGAGACAGGTAGAGAGATATAGAAAATAAACACAATCAGATGTATCTCTCATTTAATTTCAGGAAAACCAAGTCCATGTAAAAAAAAGTACTTTCAACTATGCTTTTGTTTAAAACAAGGGCAAAGCAAATTGTGTGACTATTTGTGATTATATACTGTATATTTTGCTGGATACCTTCAGATAAGCTGAGACCTTCAGTCTGAATTCCATGGTTTTAGTTCATATTGGTGGTATAAGACAACTCCCAAACTACCAAACCATCTGTGGTGAAGTTTAAATCAGTGAGCACCAAACGACCGGTATACCAATACAATACCTTGAATGTATTACCAGTAATAGGGAATACTTTAATGCATTACCTGTAAACCGTTAGAATTGTCGGTAGGTTATCAGTGAGGCATATAATAAGGCAAATACCATATGCAGACTATTGGCTGTAGTTGTAGTAGTTTAACGAAGGCTGTTGACTGGTTTGTTTACATACTATACGTGTCATGTGGAGTTGACTGAGCTGGTGGGGGTGGCTGGTAGATGGGCGAACCACCGATTTACCGTTCAGTCTGTTGCTAGCTTCTGTCTTAACCAGTCTAAAAGATTTATCAAATTGTTATCACGGAGCCACCAGCAAAACGAAGAGAGTATGAAACAAGTTTTAAATCTATTAGCAAAGGATCTTAGATTAAACACATGGTAGTGCTGTTAGCTCAGTGGTAAAAAGCAGGACAGCGTATAGGTTGCTTCCAGGGTGGACGCAAGTTCGATCCCTGCACAGATCTCATTTATTTATTCATTTATATGATGCCTGTTTAGCAATCGCTAACACTGATGCCATGCTGATATGGGTTTCCAAGTAATAAATATCTTTATAATTATCATAATAAACAAATCCGTAATGAGAGGAGGGCTTTGAAGACCAACAACGACCAACGGAAAAGTGGTGTTTAACGTAGCCGACTCTGGTTCATTTTCTCCACTTCAGTGCTCGGCCACCATCTCAGGTAGGCTGTCCAACATTACCGGTAATATTAATGTTGTGCCCATATATTTGTTTGTCTGATGTTTAATATAAAAATGTGTTATAGGGTGGGGTCTGAGCAGTTATGAACCAATCAAGTGGTATTTTGAGTAGAATTTTAAGGTCACTGTTTTTGTATCTGTCCTATAAGACGATCCCATTTTTGTGGGTGTTTTTTTGGATGCTTCAAGGGTCGTCTTATCTCCAAAATATATACAGTATACATAGTGTATCTTATAATGGCAGATAAATCAATTTTGGTGTTAATGAAGATGGCAATAATATTGTGATGATTAGAAAACAAGTATTTATATTTTCATACTAGCATATCCGTCAAAAATGCTATTTTGTTACGTAATTGGGTTTTTTAAAATTAATTCATGTATCCTAATAAGTTTTTTGAAAGTCTTAACTTAAGAAAAGTCACTACTGACATTGTGCGGTGTGAAAAAAGTCATAGAAAGAAACTTTTTTATTAAAAATATAATTTACAAAATAAAGTTGATGGCCAAATTTGGCCTTTATAAAAAGCATTTAAAAAAAAAAAAAAAAAAAAAAAACATTTTGGTTTGGCCATATTTAAATTTTGAGCCATTTTGACTTCTTTTTTTGGTATGCTGAGAGTATTTGCATTTGGCCATTTTTTGTGAGTTTGGGGCTAAAAACTGCGTTTCCTTCTTCACTGTTGAAAGGACATTGTTGCATTGCATTGACAGACACAGGTTGTCTGTTTACTTTGGGTCAGTGTACTTCTTTGATATGGAAACAGCATGTCTCATTTTCCCCACCTGTTAATTCTATTATTTGTTGTACAATCTATCTCATTTAGACCAGTCCATTATGAGTTGTAGGATCTCAGCCAGCAGACACTACAGACAACCAAACGAACATAATCATTTGCATATTTGGCTTTTATATGTATAGATAAGTTTATAACATACAAGGTCTGTCCGGAAAGTATCCAGCCATTTTGAATACATCAAGAACAGTTAGTGCAGCTTTGTTGTAACTTGGCAACCATTTACTGTGCATGCATGGAGATACTCACCCCATCTTTCCTACTTTTCAGTAAACTACTTAACTCCTTTTCTCCCCTCTTTCTTTCTAAATAAAATATTTAAATCATAATTTATAGTAATAAAATAATATTTTTGATAAAAATAAGTAATATTTCTATTTAATTCATAGTAAAAACAACAACAACAACAAGTAATACACTTTTATAAAAAATTACTCTGGTTTGCTAAACAGAATATTAACCCAGATTCTTTACAAACTTGTAAGTCCGTAAAGAAACGAACAAAAATAATCCATTTCACAAAACAGTCCAGATGCTTCTGTTCTCTGCTTTATTCAAATTTCTGCAAAAACTGACCAATCAGAGTGAACACGGTTGTAGATCGTGACAAGAAGAATTACAGTATAGATATTTATAAAACTGTCATATCGTGTGCAAATAACACTGAATGACAATGAACTGTCATATCGTGTGCAAATAACACTGAATGACAATGAACTGTCATATCGTGTGCAAATTACAATCACCGAATGACAGACTAGATATTAAATCATTTTCCCTGTTATTTCATTGCTTGTATTAATAAAAAGCATCTAATACAAAAACTCTTTCCACCAAGAATCTTTAAGATCATCATCAGCCATTATAAGTCCACTGCTGGACAAAGCTCTTTCCCATCTCCTTCCATGACGAACTAGATTGTGCTAACCTCTGCCACGTCTTACCAGCAAACTTTTCTATTTCATCCCTCCATCTTGTATCCTTTTCCTACTGCGTTTAATGTCCCATGGGCACCAATTGGTTAGCCTTTCCCCTCATTTATTGTCATCTCTTCTTGCTACAATACCAATCCATCTCCATTTTTGCTGCTTAATTATTTGTATAATATCCTTCACTCTAGTCCCTCTGATCAATGTTGATCTTTTTCTATCTCTTAGAGTTATCCCTAGAATTGCTCTTTCCATGGCTCTCTGTGCTATTCTAAGTTGGTTTTCCAGCACGTTTTGTTAATTTCCATGTTTCGCATCTGTAATACCACATTATATTCAGTCTTTTTTTTTATCATAAATTGATTTTTTTTTAATCTGGAGGTAAGCCATACAAAGTTGTCTCCAACAAATGACTGGTTAGAGTTTAACTTTAAAAAAAAAAAGGTTGGAAATTATTGGTTACATAATTTTCTTAGGATATTTTGGATATCTACAAAAAAAATAATTATGAAGATACATTATTTTTAGATTTATAGTAAAAAGATTTATGATATGCTTGCCAGTAGAAAATAAAACACATTCTTATTACTATATTTACATCTGCTAATGAAGTTGGACAATGGTTATGTATTTCACCCATGTTTGTCTGTTTGAATACAATATCGCCAAAAGTTCAATGAATTTCAATGACACTGGAATTATGAGCCATAGGCTAAAGATTGATTTGATAAAATTTTAGGGTGGATTCAAGAATTTTTTTCAATTTTGGTAACATTGCAAGATATTGCAATTTTTCGGTTTTGGGGATGTTATCATAATGGAAGTATAGTGTGGTAGTCACTACGATTATATCATTGTGATGTTGTTGACGCTGTAGTAACAAAATGTATTGGGCGATTGCACAATCATACTGTATTGTCAGCACTTTAGTGTGATTGTGCAATCAAAATTATTGCACTGTCAGCACTTTTGTCAACCTTTTTTTTAGGTTAAAGCCATCAATACAGCACCAAGATCGATGAACTTCTTGACAGAGTATTGAAGATATTTGAATCTGATGAATAATTATAAGCTTTCGTCTGGGATCTGAAATCTGATTGTTAAGTTTTTAGTGACAACTAGTGAATGGTTGTTGCTTTGCTAATGGTATTCTGATTGTTAAGTTTTTAGTGACAACTAGTAAATGGTTGTTGCTTTGCTAATGGTATTCTGATTGTTAAGTTTTTAGTGACAACTAGTAAATGGTTGTTGCTTTGCTAATGGTATTCTGATTGTTAAGTTTTTAGTGACAACTAGTAAATGGTTGTTGCTTTGCTAATGGTATTCTGATTGTTAAGTTTTTAGTGACAACTAGTAAATGGTTGTTGCTTTGCTAATGGTATTCCTAAAGCTGTGTTCTGTGTAAGTAATTTGAAAGGTTAGCTCAAGGTACTAAAATTCTTGTATTCATCTTGAATAAAAAAAAAAAAGATTGATACGTGTAGTGTACTGGCTGATGAACCAAACTTCTTTACCTCTGTGCTGTAAACAAAATCTTCACAGACCAGTGCACGCTCCAATCTGGAAGTAGCCAAAAAATAATAGATGCATGCGAGTCTATGTCACAAGCCAAATAAACCCAAGTTCGCCGTTTTTGTTTCCGGTTCCGAACCAAGATTTATTCTCCTGGCCTCGCCTCTCGCGCTTTCAACCCCCCCCTTCCAACATGGCTGCCAGGAGGAGACAAATGGATGTAAGTTGACTTTATACCACAACATGTCAGCAATAGTAGTAGTTGTAGCTATATTATCAGTGGCCAGCGAACGAACACACATATACATACACAGCAGAACTGACAGCTTACAAATTATAATAAAGATGGCATTGGTGGAGTTATGCACTCTCTGAGTGCTTTCTAGTCTATATTGCCATGGAAACCAATCATGTTGCATTACCTAAATGGTAGAGGCCTGAGACCTTTTCTGTGTTCTCAGGTGCAGCACGCAGATGAGGTGGATCTAAGAATTCATTATAGCAACAAGGGAGAAAAAAAGCAAAGGTTACTGTTTGTAATTCCAATTAGAGATCGTAAAGATGCTGTGTGAGGTTGAGTGGTCAGTTGAGAGGTCACCCGAGGGAACAATTGTCTACTTGTATCTCTAAGTGGCTCAAAGACATTCTTCTGCAATAGCCCAACAGCTGCAATGTGCTTACCCTGTTATTTTTGAAGCTGTCACCGATAACAGCAAAACCAGAACAGAAAGGGTGGACCATTCATGAAAGTGAAATGGTTGCACATGGTCAGAAATAATTGCAAGATTTACCCAGAAAAGTAGACAGAAAACAGAGCTAATAATCTCAAGGTTTGCAAAGATAGCAAGAGTGCCATTATCTGAAGACACAATCTTTAAGCAGAAATAAGAACAAATATTCAAGTTTATTCTAGGTTCTAATGATCAGGCGCAACCTGATGTTTTAGTCATAAATAAATCAGGTATTACATTACTCTCATCTTGTCTTTCAGTAAAAGAACTTGTTTTAATTATGTTTCAGCGGGTTCTTGATAGTTTATTGTTTCCTATTAGAAACTGTCAACATAGGTTTCTTCTGTTTTTAAGCTGGGCTGGCTGGCTATGTATGTATGTATGTATGTATGTGTGTGTATGTATCATGCATATGGAGCTAAAGGGCTGGAAATTTCAACATTACTTCCTATTATGTCTAGAAAAAAAAATGTTTTGTTTTTCAAAATTCCTCCCCAAAATAGGTTTTTAGTGGATGGGGCGGGGGGCAATTTACAATATAAGTTTATGCTAAATTGGTCCCTATTTGTGCCCAGCTGGGTTCACATGTGTTTTTTGTTTTTTTAAGAAAATTCAGACTTTTTACTGCCCAACAAACAAAAGCCGAGAGAAGTAACTTATTCATTGATCACCTCTTTTTCCAAATTTTAATTTATTAGCCTCAACAGTTTTTGTTTAGTATCACTTTGAACATGAGCATGAGCACGAGCATTTATATATAGGGTGACTCAAAGTGACTATTATACTTCCTTTTTCATTTTTCTTTTCAGATTTCTGTCCAATCTCTGTGAAATTGATATTAATCGATAGCTCAATATCTGAGAAATAATTTGACAACCTCTATCCCCATTAATATGGTGGTGACATTAACATTATAAATGAGGGACAAAATCACAGCCTGGCAAGGGTTAAGGTTAGCGATTTCTTTTTGAGTGGCTACATCAAGAGCAAAGTTTATGGAACAAGATCAAGACACCTTTATGAACTTGAGGCAAGAATCAGAGATTGTTGTGCAAACATCTTACTCAAAATGCTTGCCAATATCGGGAATGCCTGTATCAGTCTCTGGCTTGGCTGAAGTGCTATGAAGAGGGTGGCTCACATGTAAAAGTCTATCAGTTAAGTAATTCTTATTTAAACATTGCAAAATTTGGATAACAAAATTCACATTCTAGTTTATGTGAACCAATTTTCAAAAGTTTTCATTTGTTTTTGAAAAAAATAAAATAAATTGAATAATGACTTTTGAGACACCCAGTATTTAGAAGACTAAATGCTTTCACAAATTTCCGAGGTCACTAACTAGCCAGCTCGACAAATACTCTAATCACTTCTTATACCAATTCTTTTTGGCCTGATGAAAAGTAAAAACTTTAAGGTAATAGTATTTTATTATACAAATATTATTTCCTTATCAGCCGATAAGAGTCATCTTTTAAATAGTATTTTTATTTTCGTTAATTCAGAAGACTATAATGTTCAAAATGGTACTTGAAACTCACAAAACTTTGTACAGGCATTTAAGATGGTTTAATTTTAGAACTTGTCTTTATGAATATGACTCACGAGTTTCAGCTATATAGCACCCAGACTTTGGAATCAATTACCCTATGATATCCGGAACATACATACATACATTAGTAGGCTTTAAATAAAAAATAAAAACTTTCTTGTTTCGAGACTTTCATAATTATCTTAACTCAGTAAATAAATACACTTTGTAATTGGGGCTCCTGCCCTGTGTTTTGTAAAAAAAGATTTCTTTGACAAGTTGCACTTTCTTTTTACTCTTCTTTAATAGGTCTTATATTTTTACTGCAATTGATTGTACATGTTTTCAAGTGTTTTTGTCCAGTGGGGACTTAAATATTGAGGTTCCCAAGAAAGGACGCTTTTTATAAATGCATATGACTAATTATAAAATCCAGTTTTGTTTTGTAATGTATGATTCCAGCACAAAACTTCAAACCCCTTTTGACACATTCACTCATTCATTAAAATCAACAATTTACTAACATGTTTTGCTGGTTACAGCTTCATCAGTATAAGAGGAAAATACAAAATGAAACACTTTTGAAAGTTACAGGTTTTTGATGTCATCGTCATGAAACAAATGTTAAACGTCAATTATTCAAGAAGTTTTTAATATACCCCCCCCCCACACACACACACAATTTAAACTCTTCTCATCTACGGTGTAGTTACAATGTTTCAGCAGATTCATTTCTATGGCCCTCTACGGTAAATTGTAATATCCGTAAGGAAAGAGAGACTCTCCTAGGTTTTTAGAGGGGGGGGGGTTCAATATGCAATGTAAGTTTATGCTAAATTGGTCACTAGTTTGTGCCCGCTTGTTTTTTGAAAATTCAGACCTTTTTCGGTGATCACAGCCCAACAAAAGGTGAGAGAAGTAATTTATTAATTGATCACCCCCTTTTCAAACGATCACCCCCAACACAGCATATATGGGTGGTGGTGATGGTGATGTTACTGAATTGTTTAACCCGCCTCAATCATATCTTTCACTTCCATTCACCGATATCCTGTTCTGTTTGAATGGAAGTCCATTTCATTTTGTATATTAATATTTCTATTAATATCATCTTGTCAGATATCATTATCCAGATACTGATCATATATATATTTAACTTAATACACAGTGTGAGTTGGTTGCTTGGTTGGTCCAGCTATCATGGGGAAAAGAGTGTATGACATTTTGATTTAAATTTTCTCCAGGTTCTACTTCCTTCTTTCCTCCTCTTCAGCTAGTCAACACTGGACATTGACCCCCATCCTCCAGCATGGCAACTTCCAATCCACCCAATGTAAAAGGGACAGGCAAGACTTCTTAAAAAGGAAGCACAGCAACTCACAATCCACTCAATGTAAAAGGTGGAAGGGAACAGGTAAGACCTCTTAAAAGAGATTATTTTGTATGTCGAAAAGTAAATCTATTTATGATTAATCCTCCCTAACTAATAAAACACTAGTCATTTTTTACAACACAGCTACTAATATGTGTATACAGTGTTGCCCTTAAATGAGCACACCCCTACCACTTTTTTTTCTAAGCCAGAGATAGCAGGATTTTATTATTTCTAGTGGAATATTACACAAACAAAACAGATATTAGGTATTATTTATGACAAAACTCTTACCATTGCAAAAATTATGAATATGTCCAAAAATGAGTACTCACCCACTACGAATAATATTTTTGGCAACAGAGTATCAATGCTGTATTATTTATGACCAACATAAATAATACCCGTTTTGATTGTGTAATGTTCCACTAGAAATAATAAAATCCTGCTATGTTTGGCTTAGAAGAAAATGAACTTTTCTATAAAAAAATTGGTTGGGGTGTACTCATTTAATGGGCAACACATACACACAAAGACCAGATACAAGATGGAGAGATGAGATAGTAAAATCTGACGGTAAGATGTGGAAGGGGTTAGCACAATCTAGGTCGTTATAGAAGGAGATGGGAAAGGCCTTTGTCCAGCAGTGGACCTATAACGGCTGATGATGATATATATAATATATATCCTTGATTTTTTTTCACAGGTAATAATTAGTTATTGAAATAAGTAGCAATAAGTTAGTAACAGCTTGTCAACATAACTGATACAGTACTTTATTCTGAATCAGGAATTTAATTAAGCTTATTGTGACTTTAGTATTCTGTGCAGGCTGGTATTTTTTCATGTAGTCCAATTATGTAAGACTGACAACATCGTCCAAAGGTGAAAGAATACACACAATTCAAAACTTTGTTTGGTAAACTGAAGTCTTCCTTTTGTGTTATAACACTTTGGTTGATTCATTTTATCTGAATTTTTTAGATGGGGATTAAGTGGGTTTTTTTTACTGTTGTCTTCATCTCAGTTCATCTTCTGAACACAACGTTTCGGCTTTTGTAGACATGGGGCCTTCTTCAGGTGAGTGTTGTGCATGGTGATGTTTTGGAAAGCAGAGACGGGTGGTCGTTGCCATCAGCATGAAAAATGGTCAACAACAATGTTCTGACCTAACAATTGCATCCACCCAAAATTAGACAGTGGGATCGTGACATTCAGTCCTCAGGCTTTGATGACGAGGCCACCTATCTCAGCTTTCCGAAACATCACCACCTATGACACTCACCTGAAGAAGGCCATAGGGTACAACGGACAAAACGTGTTCAGAAGATCAACCGAGATGAGGACAACAGTCTGAATAAAAACAAAAACAAAAAAAAAAACACTTATACATAATCATCCATTCTAGTTTTCTTCAGGTGTATGATTTGTAAGGAATGTAGGTTTTTTTGTCAGAGTAACCTTCTCTTACATAGACTGACTTGCAGAGATAAAGAGCACCAACTGCCTTGCTATTTACCCATAGTTGGAGGGAGAAATGGTTTCATGCGTTTCCCAAGGGCATTAGTGCAAAGTGAATGCAAACAGCCTCAGTTGAAACTAAAACTGTCTGTTGATTCGATTCTGTTTCCTGTACCTGTTATGCTCCTCTAGCCAGAAGAAAGCCACTTCTTAAACCGGTCAACCATTCAAGCAGAGAAAGTGGTGAGCAATTGAGATGTCGAACAAACTACAGGCATACCTGGATTAGTGCAGTTAATTCATTACAACATTTTCTGTACTGTTCAAATCCGCACTGTTCATGGTCTTTTTATAAAATGTGTTTTTGTTTTTCAGCTTATATTTAGTTACATTAACTTGTACAGCAATACCATAACCGTACTTAATCGAAACCGCACTATTTGAGGTATTGCTCTATTAGAGTTTTGGCTTGCTTATATTTTCAGAGGAGTCCTCATTTACACAATTTTCAAACATTGGCTGAAAGGCATTATACATGAGAAAGTACTTGATTTGTATAACCTCAAACGGGCCAAGAAAATAAATGCTATTAGGAATTTTAATACTGGCTTCTGGGAATGAGGTTACCAATGGTGACACAAAAATCTGAACTATTCAATGAAGCATACCGCAGACCTTTCCTATGTGAAAGATTGGCAAAGCAAGAAAAATGAAAGGAGAAGGGGGTGGGTGATGATCATAGATAAGCGGATCTTTGCACATTCTGCTTAGTCTAGCATGGTGGAGTGAGTGACACCACTTTGGGTGCTTGTCACACCTAAGTCTATTTCACATATTGCAAATGGGCTGAGTAAGTAGTAATGTGATATGTCGACCTTAACCAGATTAAGCGCACTACTTTTTACAAATATTTATTTTTCAACATAATCTCCTTCTTTATGCACTTAATTTAATGGTGAATATTAAACTGGAAATTAACCAAACGAGCAGAAAACAAGCTTAGAATAGCACAGAGAGCCATGGAAAGAGCAATGCTAGGGGTAACGCTGAGAGATAGAAAAAGATCAACATGGATCAGAGAAAAGACTAGAGTAAAGGATATTATACAACTAATTAAACAACAAAAGTGGAGATGGGCCGGCCACCTGGCGAGAAGAGATGACAATAGATGGGGGAAAAGATTAACAGATTGGTGCCCATGGGATAGTAAAAGAAGTAGAAAACGGCCAGACACAAGATGGAGGGACGAGATAGAGAAATTTGCCGGTAAGACTTGGCAGAGATTAGCACAAGATAGGTTGTCATGGAGGGAGATGGGAAAGGCCTTCGTCCAGCAGTGGACTTATAACGGCTGATGATGATGATGATGATGATTAAACCATTTACTGTGGAAGGTGGCGAGTGTAATAGATAATCCATTGCAAGATAAATGCCCTTACTCACAAAAAGACCTGAGTTGTCAATAAGCAGAAAATTTTATTGAGTTAGTCATAAAACTGCAATGACAGAAATATCTGTTATCGGCAGTTAATCGGTTAATCACATATATTGAATATTATACAGTTTCAGATCAAAATTCAGCTAATAGCTAGTTATGGTTATGGACTTATTGATCCATACTCATAAGCAAAAATAGACAAAGCTCAAGAGAAAGCTAGAACAATAAAGTAGATATCAGTTTCCCACAAAACAGTATATTTAGACCAGAATTGATGACACCATTACAAGGCAAATTTTCTTGGCTTTAGGTCAGGGGTTGCCAACCTTTTTTGTGTAATCGCCCACTTTCTGCATAGAAAATCTTTCTACTGCCCACTTGTATAGTAAATATTCAAAAGCATACCAAAAATGTTTGGTAAAAGTTTGTTACTGGTTCGTAAACTGACTTTTTATGATGTAGTAAAAAATACCAAAGGGAGGTAACAAATAACGCTGACCTTTTCTTATACAGGTTCTTTGCATATCTCCTTTGAATGTTTTTTTTTCTGGTAGCATATGTTGAAATACCTTCTTAATACTCAAAATCCTATATCACCCACCAAAATTTCCAATCGACCACCATTTTCTGTTCAGTTGCTCATCGCCCACCCAACAGTTGAAATCACCCACCAATGGGCGATATCGCCCAGATTGGGAAACCCTGCTTTAGGTGAATGTCACAACAAACATTTTAAAAATAAGAGCATTTTCTGAAAGATTTGTTTTTCAGACTAAACTCTGTTGTATCTTACAAAACAGTTGAGTGATGACACTATTTCAAACAAACAAATAATGATCAATTAAATGGTTCAGATGATTGAACTCCTTGTTTGTGTTGTAAACATGACATTTCGGCCGATCCATTCTTCGGCCTTCTTCAGGTGTAAAATTCAAGTGTGATGGGTTAAATAGAAGTTATGTTTAAATGCGGTAACCCTTATAGCACAGATTATTGACAGAGAATGATGTTGGAAGCAGAGAAAAATCAAAGAAGCAGCTCACATCAAAATGTGACTAAATGCAGTAGCCAGATAAGTGCAGATTTCAACCTGATGTGGCCTACACTTCTCAACAGACCTAAACCCAACAAGACAAAGAAACACCTGAAGAAGACCGAAGAATGGATCGGCCAAAACGTTGTGTTTACAACACAGATAACAAGAAGGAGTTAATCATCCGAAGAAGGAGTTAATCATCCGAAGAACCATTTGAATGTTCATGACCCTTCTCAAAACTATAGAAAATAATGATCAATATAGATGTTTCCTATTGAGATTGACAAGATCAAATAATTTAGGCATTTCTGAAGATAAAGAGTAGCAGATATTCATGCACTACTGTGTATACAAAACCTATACCTGACTTATTAACAGAAGGTTATTTGTGAAGATTTCTTAAGGAATTATATGTATTATAGATTCCCTAAAAGTTTTTGGAAAAGTTTTGTTATTATTCACACGCATTGAAATAAACTAATTTGTGTTCCGCATAAGTTATAGGTCATAACTATGCTTACAATGAGACGTTAAAAAAAAAAAAATGTTTTAGCTTCTTAAATTCCGAACACTTTTTCTTACATCACATTTTTTTTATTTCAAGAATGGATTTAAAAAAAGAATTATGCGATGTAAAAAAAAAAAATAAAAAAAAAATTTCCTCTTTCTACGCCCACTCATTATCCTTCCTTTCTGAGCACTCTCAACCTATTCAAATTTAGTGTGAATGAAAAACTTTTTGGCATTCATGGAATTGTTGACTTTTATCACAGTTAAAAAAAAAAAGAAAGAAAACGTGTTTAATTGTTATTAATTAAAATTGTAGGTTTCCGTTTTAGAAAAATAACATTAAGAGCTACTTCACATGTGTTTGAAAAATAATGCCCAGTCTTTCTATACAGGAGATCTAGTCCTTTGTTATTCATTATTTTTATAGTTTGGTTTCTTTTAACTCTTTTGAGACTCCTGGGATATATACATCCTGTGGTTTCAATGACTGCTGGAATATATATGTCCCGTAGATCTCTTTTAAAAGTCTACAGGGACGTTTTAATTCAGGCATTAGGCCAGTGGTTCCCAAACTTTGAGACATTCCCCACTTCTGTCAAGATTACTAGTATTCCCCGCTTCCATTTATTAAGTTGCAACAAAGAATAATTTCAAATAATAACTTTATTTTATGTATAATTAGACAGCTTTATAATAAGAATTAGTTTAATTTTATGATTGTACAGCTGCTGCTGTGTATTTGTTACACAAAGACACCAAGTGAAAATAATTAGGAACACATTTGAAATTCCAATTTATTACAAACAAAAAAAAAAAAAAAAGAATTCTGCTATTGTAACTGATATACACATCAATGTGATCTCTGTTCTTGTTTTTCTGGGGTTTTTTTTGCTACTAGTTCTTCCGATTTGTGGATCTATTAGCGAGAGAGCACATCTTAAATCCTTGTCCTTGTAGCTTATTTCAAACCTTCGACTTGATAGTGTAGAAAAGCCTATCTCTAGACTGGACTTATTTTTACCTAATAGCCTTAC
>VCCN01006563.1:851651-865109 GCA_006491835.1 Architeuthis dux
CCCGGTTGGGACCCACTGATCTAATCTGTCGATTTGTGGGTCTATTAGCAAGAGAGCATATCTTATATCATTCTCAGCTTAGAGCTTATTTCAAGCCTTCAACTTGATAGATAGAAGTGCAGAAAACCCTATCTCTAGAATGGACTTGTATTTTTATCTAATAGCATTATTCCCCCTTGGACTACCCAAGTTCCCCTCCTGGTTGGGAACCACTGCATTAGGCACTTCAATAGGTTAGTCTTGAAAGGCTCAAATGGCAGCCACATCTGATCGTGTCTCAATTATTGGAGTGGTCTGTCTGATGAATGTTTATTTGAAAGAAAAAGCAACAAATGTTTTTTTTAATTTTTTTTATTTACTCATCATGAATAAGCATTATGGAGAACACCTATAAACATTATGGAGAACACCTATAAACATGCTTCACATATGTACTCTTTAATTGTCTATCTGGATACTTTCTGTGCCAACACACACACACATACATACATTCCTTTGGTCAACCAACTATGACAGACCACAGACTTAATTCTGTGAGCTATTTATCCACGCATATTAGCTGATCATAGTAAGAGCTTTACTTACTATTTGTTTATCAGACATATTACCTTTGAGAAGTAAAGGTTTCTTGTCTACTTATATCAGTCCATTTGTACTAACATGGTTTTTATTTATTTCTTTTTACCACTATATGCTTATCCTGGACATAAGTTTGCAACATTTTAATTTGTAGTCTGATTTTTATAAAAAGTAAAAAAAAGATATATTACTTCATTTTTCTTTCTTTTTTTTAAAAAGGAAAAGAAAAAAATACTTCATATGCAAATATTACACTGGTATTATGACTTGGGGGTCATCTACCAAAGCTTGATATAGACAGTTATGGGGCTTGGAGGAGTTACAGTGAGTGATAGTCCTCCAAATACACTTGTAAACCAATCATCTTAGAGTCTGGCATGGTAATGTCTAAATGCTGAATTATGAGCACTATGTTATTTAAAAAGTATCTACTCCATTCTTAAATCAATTTTAAGAAAGGTTCAAAAAGAGGTAGATTCTTTAAAACTTGCTAAGTTTGTTCACATTCTAAAAATTGTCACATTTTAACTAATTTGTACTTTAAGAAAATCCTTTGATATCATAGATTGACGTGCATTGTTAGAAAATTGACATTTTTATAACATTTGATTCTCAAATCTTTTTAGAGTTAATCTAAGTAATTGGCCATTTTGTAGTGTACTAATTACCGGCAGCCTTTCAAAAATACATAATTTGATTATATACACATGAAATAGAATAAAACAGAAGTGTGCAAGTGTATTACTCCAGTCACAAGATACCATTCTGATTGTATCATGTACATTTAGTAGAAAGCATATTGTTGTTAGCTAACTTTTTTGACCGTAATGTCTGTATACAGGGTGTTTCAAAAAGGATGCAACCATTTTTTGACAACATGTATTTAAACTATTTAAAAGCTTGAGAGTAAGATTTGATGTGAAGGTCAAAAGCTACTCTATATACCTTGAATTGAAAAGGTTTGTAAACATTTTATAACTACAACTTTTAGAAGCTACTGTACCAAAGAAAAGGGAAATAAGCTGACTGGTTCCTTATTTATTGGTTTGGTAAGACAAGAAACAGTTCCTGCATTAAAGCTTAATCCTATATTTGTCATGAGTAAAAGAAAAACATGTAGAAAAGAAAACTTGTAAAGCTTACCAGACTTTAAACTGGAACTTCTTACAAGTATCATTCAAATTCATCACTTACCTGCAAAACAAAAGATAAATAAGCATTAAAATATCATTTGATTATGAGACAAACAATTTTTGAGAATTTAACTCTTAAATTCATTCTAGTAAAAAAAAAAGAAGAAAAAAAAAGAAGTAATTCAAGTGGAGTAACTTGATTGAAGTTACCTCCCTTTTGCTTTTTTGTAGTTTCTTTCAATTCACAAAAGAGTTCCATTTTTTAAAAATCCTATTCATTGAAGAGTTCTACAGAGTTACAAGTGGTCTATGAATCTAAGAGTTTTTGTTCAGACTGGCTCTATTTTTTTTTGAAATCTAATGAAACATTGGAGTTATTTCTGCACTCAAGTCTCACTAAAAACACTGGGTCTCACAAGATCACCAAAGTTAAGTGGCAATGAGCCTGAGCTGTACTTAAATGGGTGACCATTTAGGAAGATCAGGTACTGTAAGCCCCAGCTTTGGTAAAATAGTGTAGGGTGAAGTGAGTGATGCCTCTACGTCTATTTCACATATCACAAGACAAGACAAGAGAAACTTGTGATACATGGAGCTCAAGTAGAGATGGCTGAAGCCATAGCCAGTATAAGGGAATAAAAGAAGAGGAGGAAGAAGAATGGTTTGATACATTTTTGAAAAATGTGAAAATTATTTCTGGAGAAATGAGTAGTGAGTTTGCATGAAAATTCAGGTTATATATAATATACTTTACAATCATAAATACTTACAACTATTTAACAAAATCAAACAAAAAAAGTTATTTTTCTCATAAGAACTAAATATAATTTTCAGATAAAAGCTTACTAAATGTTCTGATATATTCATGCTATAAACTCATTTGAGACTCCTGAGAAATATGTAACGCAAGGTTTATATAACTGCCGGGATTTATAGGTTCCATAAATCTCTTAGAAGTCTATTGGGATATATGTTGCACAAAAAATAAAAGCGTGGACAATGACGTCATCATAGTATGAAACCAACACAGACATTTGTTTGCCTCACATCACTGAATAGGAAAGATGTGTAGGCGAATTGATCTATTAAACCCATGTTTTTCATTTGTCCAGAGATGAATGTCTAATGGGACAAATGTATCCTAACATGCTTTTGGTTTTTCAAAGTATGGAAAACTTGATTTAATACAAGAATAGTTTCCTTTAACCATTAAAAAAAGAATTAACACATTTTTGGCTTTTTGATAACCTCTTAAAAATACAAGCAGTAAAACACCAATAAGTTAGTCTTAAAAGGGTTCACAAGAGCATCAAGGTTTTTCAGTGATATTCACGATTTTCCAAAAGAAACCATTGCTTCTGCAAAATTCATTTTTCTTCTTTTATATATTATTTTTTTTTTAAATTCAAAACTACTTTCAATTTAAAGTGGTTATTGTTACTTTTAGCTTCGAAAAATCCCAAGATCCTCAGAGTATCAAGGGAGGTAATGAATTGTAAAGTTCCACATGTTAAAAATGGCAGACAACTTTTATGTGTCGTTTTTAACATTGAGTGAACGAGTGTGTGGATTACCCAATTTGTGCGCCATTTTTAACAATGCAGAAACGATGTCTGGTGTTTTCAGAACTTTTTTTTGGCAAATCATAATCGGGTCTTTTTGGACCCTTGTACTGTACTGAGTGCTGTAATTGACAAACCATCTGGCCTTGAAATCTTTCATAAATATTCAACTCGAAACGTAGAAAAGATCTATGATAATTTTGGAATCTTTAAAAAACATTTTAGGTTACTTTTGCGACTCTTTTCATCATGTGAAAGCTCTAATTGACACACCATTTTCCTAGATTTCTGACAGCTCTAATTCTCAATCTATTTGCCCTAGAGCCTTGAAAGTCTGCATGGACCCTCCACTCGATATGCAGAAACGGTTTCTGGTGTTTTACAATTTTCATTACCTCCCTTGATACTCAGAGAATCATGTAATTTCTCGACACTAAAAGTAACAATCATTTTAAGTTTTTTTTAAGCATTAAAAAGAAGCAATTACAAATGTCAATTTTATAAGGTTTATTTATCTTTGTGACTATCATAAATTACAATATTTTCATTATCGCTATCCTATCTTCACCAGGTGTGTGAAATACCTAAACTAAATTTTTTTCAAGTCAAAATTGTTCCCTGTACACTTCTGGGTTGGGTATATACTAATATAAAAAGTGTTACTGGTTTGTAGGATGAAGACTTATTAAGTAGAAGAACTTTTACCCAGATTGGTTCACTTATACTTTTTATTTTAACCATCAATAACATCAGTAAGATAAGAAAGACAAACTAGCATTCGGAGGGAAATTATGAATCACCACCATCCATATATGCTGTGTTGGGGAGATCAATAAAAAAGTTGGAAAAAGGGGTGATCAATGAATAAGTTATTTCAATCACCTTTTGTTGGGCTGTAATCACTAAAAAAGGTCTGAATTAAAAAAAAAAAAAAAAAAAAAACACAAGCAGGCACAAACTAGTGACAAATTTAGCATAAACTTACATTGCAAACCTATTTAGGGGAAGAATTAAAAAAAACAAAAAACAATTTACCTACTTATTGAGGGGAGTGTGTGTGTGTGCAAAATTTCAAGTTTCTACTATGAACGGTTAGGGTTGAACGAAGTCCAGATACATATAAATGTCAGAAGACATGAATAACCTCAACCCAGCAATAAACCAGTGTTGTGGGTAGCAGTGATTAATAAATGCATCCAATAAAATGTTATTCATTTTCTTTTGTTGGACATCTCTACTTTTGGGTTGCTGACAAACTTATATTTATCACGCAGTTATGCAAGTCTAAAAAGTTACACTCAAATTCAATGCAAGATAACTTAAGCTCCTTAATACATACAAATCATTATAAGAGTCGTGTGTTACACTTATAGTGCCCCTCTGCCTTCCTACCATTTTATTAAATTACCTTTCTTCCCTTTTCCTTTCCTAGCCTCTTATTAAACATTGTTTTCTCCATTCCTAATGTGTGTCACACATAGTATCAGTAGCAGCCATCAGGCGAGCTTGTTGTTGTACACTCGTGATAACCGTCAGTGAAGCAACAGGGTCACGGATTAGTGAAAATAAGAAAATAAATAACTGTATTTAAGATTGTAAATAGCAGACTAGTTTCTTTTGTTACAACAAATGGATTTTCACTAAGGAATCTTTACATTCAATTATTCCATATTTTCTCTAGCTCCAAAATAGCTAGATCTAGCTTCAAAATAGCTAAATTGGCAACTAGTTATGGCGGCTCGGTTATAATGCAGTTGGCTTTCTTGAACCCACATTATACTGGGATCTACCGTAAGATCGCACAACGGATAGATCATCCACGGGCTGTTATCTTAGGTGGGCGTTTATTTGGGTTGAAGTTTTTGAAGAGGAAAATTTGAAAGCATCTATGTTTTAGTGTATGTATATAACAGTTCAGCCTCACTGTCGGAACATCCCCACAAGGGCGCGACAGACTCCCATAGCTAGCTCGGTTATTTGTCAGCAGAGGGACACTCCTGTCAAACCTATGACCTATGCCCCTATCTGCACCACTCCGGTGGCCCATTGGATGTAACCCTCGGGTTTAAAGGGTGGGGGGAGGGGTCGACCCTGGGCAAGTTGCACTGCACCTTAAAACTACACTGCTCAGGATGGAGGTTTACTCCGCACATTGGCCGCCGTCTATGGTCCAAATGCTGTGGAAAAGCATTCCCCAAATCTTTGTTCGCGACGCCAAGCAATTCATTCATCCATATAATGTACATATGAGAAATGGAAAAAAAAAAAAAAAATTGGACACCTTGAATACTTATATAATAATAAAGACATCAAATCCAAAATATCTTATTTTCACTAGTCCGTGACATGTTGCTTCACCGCTGGTTATGACAAGCTCGACTGATGGCTGCTACTGATACTATGTGTGATAGACACGTTAGGAATGGAGAAAAGAATGTTTAATATCAATTCCCTATATAAACAAAAAGTTGCTTCAAAGAAATTAATGATGGCCCTGGGCTATTATTTTTTCCCACCCAAATTTGGCTATTTTACCACCCTGAGCGATCTTACAGTAGATTCCGGTAACAGGGGATGCCTGTATCTACATTTTATAAGCTTGTTCAGTGAATCTCTAATGACTGAGGTAGATAAAGCATAGATATTGTGGGATGGACATAATGGTTCAGGTTTGAACCTCCCTCAGAGATCATTCTTTGTTCTATTTCTTACTAACTACAAGATGAAAAGGAAGAGCAATTCTTAAGGAAAAGAAATGGGTAGGCAGGATCCCATACTAACTCCTTTATTTCATTTAGTTTGAAATTTTGGGCATTTTGACTCCTTCCCCATCATTATAATCCAATTTGTATATAATACATTCAATTGTATAGCTATCACAGGGTTGTAGTATTGGTCCCAGAGAGTAAATGAAGCCTTATGGTTTAAGTGAAGGTCGGAAGGAAGAATGAATTCTTTTGGTGAAAGAGATGATGTAGCGTGAAGGGGTCATGAAAGTTTCTAGTTAAGAGAAAGACAGAATAGTAAAGACCATCACCCCCCCCCCCCACACACACACACCTTGCGGCCTTGTGTCAAACACTTGTATCAAGTGTAGATAAATAAAAAATCTTTTTAAAAAATTTAAAAAAAAAAAAAAAAAATGAAGTGGAACATTGTTAAGAAGGGATATAGAAATATAAAGAAACTGTCAGCTTTTCTCTCTGAAGTGCTGTTGACCTAATATTCGACAGAAGTAGAATAGCAATGTTAGTAAGCACTTGAGGTCATGTGTCTGTTAGAAACCAGCAACCAAAACTGTCAACTTCGGTTTCTTCAGTTTTTAAGCTGGTTTGGCTGGCTATGTCGGTATCATGCATACAGGCCACACCAATGGAGCTAGAGGGCTGAAAATTAAATGCAGTACATTTTTTTTTAAAGACTTCAGTTCTTTTTATTAGAAACTGTCAACCAAAACTGTCAACATAGGTTTCTTCAGTTTTCAAGTTGGTCTGGCTGGCTGGTTCTTATAAGATCACAGAAGTTAAGCATCATCGAGCCTGGTCATTACCCAGATGGGTGACCGTCTGGAAATACCAGATGCTGTATGCAGGAACAAGATTGTTCTATGGCCATCTTAGCCTATGCTCTGTCGCTGATTAACAGAACATCCGGACTGTGCACCCAGTCTCTTTCTCAGGCAGGCACTACTCCATGGAGGACACATGACAGTCTGCTCTCCTAGGAGAGCTGCCGTACTCGTATTGAGTGACAGTGATCATGTATGTGTAATGAAATACACCCAGATCGTGTTACCGGTAGCCATTGGAACTGGCCAGATTTGAAATCTGTGTTAAATTGCATACGTGACAAACTGGACAGATCAGGTTACCGGAAACCATTGAAGGGTGCTAGATTTGAAAAGAGGAGGGATTGTATGACCAGTAGCAGTTATAAGGGGCTAGATTGAAACGGTTAACAGCAGTTGGGGTTGCGAGCTGAAGCAGTTAGCAACAGGGTCGACCAGGAGGACCACTCCCTGCCAGGGAGGGTGGGGGTGAGAGTCGGTTAGAAGTGGTGACCAGTTTGAGATTTGAATCCGGTGTGACAGGTCAGAAACGAAATGGCTTCTTCCACCTGGCTGGGTTGAAGAGGCAATAACCCTTGATTTTTGTAGTGGTAACTCTGAAAAGTGACCAACTCTTTTAGAAAACCAAATGCAACAGAATTTCTGTACCTCGATGAAATATGCAAACCGGTCCAAAAATGAACCTGTATATGCGGAAATAAAACCCCAGATTTCAAATTGAAGATCCGTGAATTTTGTCGTCTTTTCTTTCCACACACGTGGGAGAGCCTTTCTACGAAATGATTTTCCCTCCACAGAAAGATCAGCTCCCGTCAACAGACTCAGACAGAGTCATCATCATCCCCGCAGCCCCGGAAGAAATGATTGTCTCTTTCTCTGAATCATCTCTCATTCCACTCTCTCTCAACATCTCTTTCCCTCACAGTGAGTATGCTACATATGTATGTAGCGTACAAGCCGCACCAATGAAGTTAAAGGGCTGAAAATTTAAACATTTACTCCTTATTATGTCTAGAAAAAAACATTTTGGAAAACTCCACTAAATAGGTTTTTAGTGGGGGGTTCAATTTGCAATATAAGTTTATGCTAAATTGATCCCTTAGTTTTTGTTTTTTTTGTTGAAAGTTCAGATCTTTTTAGTGATCACTGACCAAAAAAAGGTGAGAGAAGAAACTTATTCATTGATCACCCCAACACGGCATGCTGCCAAAAGATGTTGGTCACATGACGGTTTCTATTGAGTGACTAACCAGACCTGTTTTTGTTTTATCTACTATGGCAGTAAAGCTATGTCTATTCATATAAAGCTTTATGTAACAGAGAATTTACAGTAATAAGAATCAAATTCAGCAAGAAGACATGTTTTGTTGATCATTAACCCTTTATGCGGCAAATGACTATATATGATCACCTGTCAGCCACATGCAAATACAAAGACAACATAATCCGCCCCAATGTGGTGGTCTGCAAGCTTTGAAAAGTACACTTGTGCTTGAACAAAGACAGAAACTGTTTTGAGGCAAACCACACTCCATTAAATCAAGCTTGTTTTTGGCCCGCACAATAAAATTTTAAAATCAACTCAGGTGTTATTTTTTGGTCAATATCAATTTTTTGTATCTATTCATTATATTGAATGTTATTCTTTAATTCTATGTTTTATTTAACTTTCTACTTGAATTTTTAATGTTTTTATATTTTCTATTTTTGGGTGAGGCACCATATATGATCACTTCATAAGGTTTTGATATTTTTAGGGGTGCCCTATACAGGATTAAACAAGAGCATTAACACATTTAATGAAAACAAACTATCAGTAACTGGATTCATAACTTCTGTAGATATTAAGTGGTTATATGTGAAATGTCATTTTGGGACAGTAAGATGAAGGATAATATAAACAATAAAAACTGGTAAATATTTAATCAAAATATGACCCATTTGAAGTAATAACCTTTTCCCAACAATCCTCTAATGATAGTATACCATTTCTATAAAATTCTTTAGAATTTAGTGGTCACAAATTCAGTAAAAGCATGAATAATGACTTCCTTATTATTGGACCACTCATTCAGCAAAAGCACTATTATTGGCTTCTTTTAAGGGTTCAAAACCACCCAATAATAACAAATTATATCTATTTAATCTGCAAAAACATGCAATTACATAAAGTAATTTCTTTACTTTTAGCTTTAATCTCTATGAAGTAAAAAAAACAAAAAAAAAACAACAAAAAACAACATTTCATGTGTAACAACCTAATAGGTAAAGTGCCCTGTCTCTTAAGAGACAACATCCAATGGAGTATGGAGCCCAGTAAACGAAGACCTGATTTCTGTTGCATTCGTCAGCTTAATGATCCTTGCAAGTCTCAAGTCTGGTCAAAACCAGGACTTTATTCCTACAAGTTTTTATGACCACCCCTAGGCAGGATCCAAGTCCACCGAAGAGATACCTCCACCCTAATAACTCAGCTTAGAGTGTACTCAATTAGCTGCTGAGTGCACAGGAAAATGTGTCCAAATGAAGAGTTTTCCACACTCTTCGCTCATACCGGGAATCAAACCCAGGACCTTCTGTGTGTGAGGCAGATATGCTAACCATTACACTACACTAATAGACTGGATGAAGCAATAAATTTTCACCGACTGGATGAAAATGTATTGCTTCTAATAAATAATGACTGGTGAGGAAGGAAAAGTTCACAGCATTTGATTAGGCATTGAAATTTTGTGGCAGGCCCGGTACAACATCTGCTTAGCATCATTTCAAATTTGATCCTAGTTATTATAGCTGCCTACAAAAGTTCTATAATATTTACTGGCCTAACAAGATCTCCAATAAGGAACTGTATATAAGGAAAGACAGTAGGAATGTCTCTTAAAATTAAAGAAATTAGGTTATGATGGCTTGGTCATGTCCTGTGGATGCCCAATGAAAGAATACCTAAAGTTGCATTAAGATGAATCCAACTGAGAAGAGAAAGAGAGACAGGCCACCTGACAGAGAACAGTGATGATGGACTAGAAAGCGATGGGTCTCATATGGAGCAGCACAAACCAAAGAACAAGACGGGTGGGCAGAGGGTTCAAAGGTGTGGTATGATTGTGCCCTTGTGTCCCAACTGGGACAAAGAGGTTTAAATAAAAAAATAAATTAAAAAGACTGACTATCGATCCTAACGGGTGGGATAAATTGCAAAAGAATTACTAAAATAGAGACATAGATGGAAATCAGATAGTGTTTAATTAATCACCACTACCCACAACACTAGTTTATTGTTGGGTTTAGATTATTTATGTGTTCTGACATTTATATGTATCTATCTATGTATCCGGACTTCGCATTAACCGTTCATAGAAACTTGAAATTTTGGGAAAATCTTTTCTGGCAAAGGTTCGGGTTAGCGATTTCTTTTAGAGAGGCTACATCAAGAGCAAAGTTTATGCAACAAGATCAATAAAACTTTATGAACTCTAGGCAAGAATTAGAGATTGTTGTGCAAACATCTCACTCAAAATGTTTGCTGATGTTGGGAATGCCTGTGTCAATTGCTGGCTTGGCTGAAAGGTTATGAAGAAGTTGGCTCACATGTACAAGTCTACCAGTTAAGTGATTTGTATTTGAACTTGAACAAATTTTAAATACAAAATTCTTACCACTTTTTATTAAATTTGACTAGTTTTTTACCTTCATCCTAATTTTAGTTGTTTTTATACAACTTATTAATTCGGGCCACCATTTCTATGGCAACGAATAACAATGCAATCGGAAATAATGAGTTACTTTCATACAAGTAAAATTAGGATGAGGGTAAAAACTAGTCAAATTTAATAAAAAGTGGTATGTTACAATACTTCATCCAATAATAATAAAGATTGATTTACAAAATTCTTAGTTTATATGTACCAATTTTTAAAAAAAGAAAGTTTTTGTCTGTTTATCATGAAAAAAAAAAGAAAGAAAAAAAAGAGAAAAAAAAAGAAAAGTGTATAGTGACTGTTTAGACAGCCTGTAGTTAAAAAGGAATAATTAGTAAACTCAAATCAATTAAGTGAAAATTTCAGGATGAGTTTTCAGAGGATTTTATAAAATATAGATTGAGTATCCAATTTCCAATTTAGGTGGTATAATGGATTTTAGTTACAGGTTTCCCTCACTATCTGAAAGAGCGTTTCTATGAAACCTTTCATGAACCGAAATGGAGTAAAGCGAAAAAGCAATTACCGTTAATTTATATGTGAAAGATTTTGAGCATTCCCAGACCTCAAAAGTAATCTTCTATGTCTGCCAGTTTTATGCTAAGTGTAACACCCTCACAAGCTCTCTTAGGTTTTTCTGATACCTTATAAAATCAAGATAAAGCACAGATGCTCACACAGTTCAAAGCTATGGCGGCTTGAGGTCTTTTGTAGAAGTGCAATGACCTAAAGCGAAGTTTCACTAACAAAAGATATATTTAAAACCACAAAAATAAATCAATTCTTTGTTATTGTGTATGCAGCAATTTGAACAAAGAAGAAGATGGTATATAATGAAAATTGTTTAAAAATGGAGTATAGTGTTCCTATATGAAAGTGGATCAAAAAGTCCATAGCCTGACACACAGTTATTAACTGAATTTTGATTTGAAACTGTCACTGTATAATGTTTGATCTATGTGATTAATATTCACCACTGAATTAAGTGCATTGACAAGATAGGCGAGCATGTTGAATAACAAGACTAGCTGCTGCAGGGTCAAACTCCACTCCTACTTCTATTCCAACTGAAGATGATTACTGCAACTTTTGTATTGTATATACGATGATGAATAAAAAAATTATAAAAGTATATTTTTGTTTTCTATATTTATGTATTAGAATGAAATAAGCCATGTGTATCTGAATGATAAATTTTTGTTAATATCTTAAGACTTGACAATTTAGCTCAGTCAGTAAGACACCCAGCTAGCGATCACTAGGTCATGAGTTCAAATCACGGTAGGGGAATTTTCGTGAGGATTGTTCATGTTACGGTAGGAAAAAAAAAGTCAACTCCTGATTTTGTCGTCCTGGGGTTTGACAATAAATATTTGTGTAAAATGAATGCTTTTTTCATCATTAGGCTGTAGACATTGGTGCGCCTGCATAGAGTCAGTCCTGGTGATCTTAGGCACATTATTTACTCTCCAATTAGAGTGGACAATAGATTTGATGTTGACGAGGATAACAGGTGTCCACAAATAACCAAGGCTAAGCAGGCAGCATAGATTCAGACACCTGCAATACCAAAGCATGTACAAATACCTACCAACCTACCCACCCAAATGTCTATCAGCAATTATTTGAACATTTACAATATAAGCTTATACCAAGAATACTACAGGGCAATTCCACTGTAACTGATGCAATAATCAGAGAGAATTGATCATGTTCATGTCTCGGTTTCTCCAAAAGTATTTGGATAAAATACAAGTGTCTTTCTTGGTGAATTGCATTCATTTAAATAAGAAGCAGAGTTTCATAAAAAGAAATTTGCAGATAGCAAAAAGAAAGGTCTGCAGCAGAGTTATCAAATTGGACTAGTTTCAAGACTTATATTCATCATTTATTATGAAATGTTTTTGCTTGATACGTTTAAATAATTCATTAAATCTTTTGCATTATGTTATCTGTTAATGAATAATGAATGAACACACTGGTCAAAACATTGTAACATCAGAAACTTGAAAGCACTCGGAGAGTGCCAATGTCACTACAAACTATACAATTTGGTTGCAGGTATCAGGTTAAGCTGTGACAAAAGATTGTAATAATTATTCAGAGACATCCCTTTGAACCAAATTTAATCAATTATTTATTGGCCCATGTCCCACAAAATGTCATTTGACAACTTTTGGTGATATTGTGTGGACAAACAGACAAACAAGAAAACATGGGTGAATACATCACCTCTGTCAAACTTTGTTGGTAAAGGTAATACAGGTGAAGAATATTCGTATTTATATATACATACATGTATGCCGAATCAGTGAAATTGCCTAATTGGTGAAATTTACTTTTCTTCTTTTTTTTTTTTTTTTTTTTTTTTTTTTACACAAAAATATAACTTTCATTACATAAACTTTTGATTCTAACGAAAAAGTTGTTTTATATCCTTTGTTTTGATTAAATGAACTTTTAATCAAATTAAACGTATGTATTTATTTTTTGTAAAAAAGTTAAATTTCGCCAATTAGGCAATTTCATCGATTCAGCATAGCATATACATACATGCGGCAAGAAATTTCCCATATATTTTAATAGCAAGATGTTGATCAGATAAGCACATTTGACAATACATAGAACTTAGCAAGTCAAAAACATTTAACAATTATAAATATTCCAATGCTAGTAAGTATAATACTTTAAGTAGTGAATAGATATTAATCCTAATTAATAAAATGAGTAATAAAGATAAGCAATAAGTAATGTTACACAAATACATCCTGGGCAAAATAAAATGTATACAGTAATTACATAAAGAGTATTGTTTGTTCTGAATTGGATTTGAGTGTGTTCAAAGTGGCTCCTGAACTGTTTTGAATAAGAAAGTAAAAAATGACTGGATTGATGATTTTGAATTGGAGGTGAGT
>VCCN01006563.1:881739-904479 GCA_006491835.1 Architeuthis dux
ATATATATATATTTATTGAGTAGCTAGGATGTGAAATTTACATACATATATTGAAACTAGTTTTCATAATTTTATTTTGTTGCATTCAAATTTAAATTAATCAAAAAAAAGTTTTTAAAAATTGGTGAATATGAATGCTTTTATTATCTAAAAAAAGCTTCACAGAAATTAGAGTTCATAGTATTTCAGCATTCATAGGTTATTGAATTACCTTCTGGTGACTGGGCACAAAGTACATGTGCATTACAGTGAAAGATAAAAACAAAGAACTAAACATAGAAATGCCTTGTCAAAATGAACAGAAATAAAAAGTTCAGCAACTTCCCAAATAGAGTTAGAAATTGAATCTTATGAAAATGAAAAATTTGTTTGTCTGGCAACTTTATTCATTTTGAACATTTTTTTTTGCTCTTACTGCCAAAAAATTTGAATAAAAATTTTTCTTGATTACATAATCTTGAGAATATATCTGGTGTTGTTTATTTTAGACTTGTGCAGTTCAGACATTAATCCAAGGATGTCACAATGTTGAGCATGTCCATATATAGCTGGTATAATTTGATTGATTTGTTTAGCGGCATATCAACCCTTGATGGGTCATTTAATGCCAAAATCAGTTTAAAATTCCGAAAGTCTTGTGACTTTGGTGAAAGAACAGGTGGCCCCTGTTTGGGGGCGTCTTACCCCTCTGCAGGGAATGCAGTCAGTGTATTCTAGGTCCCAGCTGACAGGGCCGTGATATGATTTGATAATAATACTGCCAACACGTATCACTTTAATAATGTATATGTTATGGGTAGCCCATTTTATCCAGAGTACATCATTATGTGCATGCATGAGCATACACAAATTTCTTTCGCAGCTGGGTAGCTCTCATGTAAAAGAACATGTTAACTTATCAGTGGAAGTTAACCTATTAATGACAGATAACTGAAATTTCAGTCTGACGGAAATTTCCATAAGTTACGGATGACTTTTTCTGCTTGTTTCTCTGTGCGTAACTTTAAGTGGAAGGGCTCATTGTTTACAGAAAA
Organism: Architeuthis dux; assembly: GCA_006491835.1. Taxonomy (NCBI): domain Eukaryota; kingdom Metazoa; phylum Mollusca; class Cephalopoda; order Oegopsida; family Architeuthidae; genus Architeuthis; species Architeuthis dux. Next base: position 882,774 of record VCCN01006563.1, read on the forward strand.
TATAAAATTTCCAGCTTATTTTCCACCACCCTGTATAATCAAAGCTACCACCACATTTATTTCGCATATGATCTCTGGGGATCTATGCTGTGAGTTGTGATGTCCAGCAGTTGTCTGACATTCTTGCAACATGGTCTGCCAATTGCCATTTGAGTTTTTTTAATGGATTCCATGATATCCGACTCCTGTTTTTTCTCTAATATACTGTGCAGTCTTGTGATCCCTCCATGTGATGCCAAGCACGATACTCTCCTGTGCACGTTGCATGGTTCTTAGAGCCAATATTTTGGTTAGGTTCCATGTTTCACCTCCATAGGTGACTATTGGGATGACATATTGGTTGTAGACCCTTCTTTTCAGGACTAATGGGATTTTTTTGTTTTCTTGAATGTTGAACTAGCTAGATATTCCCTACTAAATCATAAACCAAGATAATATAAAAGTATACCAATACTTCGATTAACAAAATTAATATGTTCCACTTTTTTTATTTAGCTATCAGAAACTTGGTTATCAGAGGAAGGTAAAACAGTTTGTATGCAGATAAGTTCTTTTAATTATTGATAGAAATATACATTTAAAATATGGTAGACCTACATATATAGAAAAAATCCAAATAGTTCTTCGGATGATTGAACTCCTTGTTGTTCGTGTTGTTAACATGACGTTTCGGCTGATCCATTCTTCGGCCTTCCTCAGGTGTACTCTCTGAATGTGATGGGGTAAACAGAAGATTTTAATTTCAAAGGAGTAAACATAAGTTTTTAATTTCAGAGAAGATAACCGTTATAACGTAGGATTTGGGCGTTTCTTTATCCTTGTCTGACATCACAAACAAGAAGGAGTTCAATTGAAGTTCGAAGAACTATTTGAATGTTAATGACCCTTCTCAAAATAATAGAAAAAAGTCTTTAAAAGAAAATTATATGTAATTCAATGGCTTAAGTTTCAAGTCTCCAATGGCATTTGCTCCTAACAACAATGTTTAGCTGCTCTGGTGCCTTTATCTCATCCTTTGAGGAATTGTTTCTCAGCCTTTTGGCTAAGATCAAAGTGTAGTATAGATATCTTGGCTGCAGCTAGGATCAAAGTGGATTATCTGTGCTTCGAAACGCCATGGCCTCAAAGTTCAGAGAAACACAGCCCTTCGGGGTTCCTTGCGGCATGCTTGGGTATCTTCATATACCTGGGAGAAGTTGCACAGGATATCTTGGTCAGGAGGCGATCACCATTAGCACACTCGGGATTCATCCTGAAGAGCTTTTGACCCATCCCGGTCCTCGTGGCATTTGTCTCAGTGACAGGGATTTTGGATTCTCCCCCTCAGGTCTCTAGTCACGAAGACATGGGATCTGCACCCCTCTGCATGTTCACGTGCAGGCCGACCCCACATTAAAAAGACTTCATGTCAAAATTTGACGCCATGGGGAGGTAAATAAATAGATCAAAGATCAAAATGTAGTATCTGTTCTTCGAAACCCCCATGGCCTCGAAGTTCAGAGAACCACGGCCCTTCGTGGGGGGTCCTTGTGGCATGCTCGGGTATCTCCGGATATCTGGGAGAAGTTGTACAGGATATCTTGGCCAGCTGGTCGGGAGGCGATCACCATTAGCATGCTCGGGATTCATCCTGAGAAGCTTTTGACCACTGACCAGCTTATCCCGGTCCTCATGGCATTTGTCTCAGTGACAGAGATTTGGGATTCTCCCCCCATCTTCCCACCTACTGAATTCGGCACTAAATGACCCACCAAAACAATCAATCAATCCTTGAGATAAAAGTTTTATAATAGATAAATGTTACCAAAATAGCTCACATTTTTTTTTTTAAATCCAGTACTTTACAAATTTGCTACACAAGTGGTATGATGTAGCATGAGCAAAAACTCCTGAACGCAAAAATAAACCAAGTGTGACTCCAACTGATCGCTTTCTTTTGTGTGGACCATTAAAGCAACAAGATGTTTCCTCATAAGAAAATTCAAATTTAAACAGGAAATTCTGGGGAAATGCTTAGAGATACCACAAACAAAAGAAATGATGCTCTCCAAAAGGTCTATATGTGTGCTAAAGGATAAAATAATACAGGTATACCTTGATTAGTGGGGTTAATTCATTCCAAAGTTTTCCGTACTTTTCAAGGTCTATTATGTTGTTTTTTTTCAGTTTATACTTAGTTACATTAATTTGTACGGAAATATCTTAACCGTACTACATAAAAACTGCACTATTTAAGGTATTGCCATACACACGTACACTAGATGACTAAAACAGGCCAAACATGAAAATGCTTGAGAAATTGCATTGAATTTATGTAAACTTAGTACAAATTGCTCTTTCCACATAGCAGTTAATTACACCAATAAGTGGTTGGCTGAAAGTATTATAAATTGTTACAATTTTCAAAAAAAAAAAAAAAAAAAAAAAAAAAAAAAAAAAAAGAAAAAAAAAGAATGCATGCATACTTTGCTCTAACTGGAAATAGTCAAGAGAATACTGTATATGCTGGTATAAAAGATGGACATCTAATGTAAAAAAAAGATTTTTTAAATTACACAATTATTAAACTGTTATAAATCCAATGCTCTGGTATTATGAATGGGGTCCGGCTACCGAAACTTGATATAGACAGGTATAGGGCTTGGATGAATTGCAGTGAGCGGTACTCTTCCAAATACATATGTTAAAAATGTGTCTTAGTCCGGCATATACAGTAATTTACCAGTTTTTGCTTACGATATAAAATGAATTTGAGAGAAACCTTTTTAAAATACTTGTGGCTTTTCTTTAACCCATTAACTGTGGAAGGTGGTGAAGAGTAATAGTTATCCATTGCAAGATAACAGCCCTTGTCTATTGCAAGATAAAAGCCCTGACTCACAGATAGAACGGAGTTGTCATCAATCACAATACAACGAAAAGTTAGCCATACAACTGTAATGATGGAAATTTCCGTCATTCGTCATTTAATGGGTTAAATTACTGCATCATAGGATCAAGAGATCAAGAATAAACTTGGGCCAAGATTTAGATTTTCTTTTCATGATAAACCCATTTCTTTCACTGTGATAAAATCGTTTCAAAATAGAAACACTCAACCAATGAATTTTTCTATACTTTCATGGAGCAGAGTCTGCCATTAATCTTAACACCTACACAAGCACAGATAAGATGTTTCTGTACTCAGGGCAACTGAGACACACAGACATAATCCAACATTTTGTGGGGCTGGACAATAAGAAACTGCTATAAACAATTTATAATAGTGTCTAGTTTCTGGCTCGCTCAGATATTAACAGCATAAGATTCATAGTTTTAAAGTCTTTCAGTAGATCAGCAAGCAAGGAACATGTGCAAAACTCAAGCAACAACAAATTTCATAGCCCGGGACAGTGTCATTCTGTATATATTAAAAAAAATAATTAAAAAAATATCGCAATGGAACAGTCTTATAAAAAACAAAAAACAAAAAAAAAAAAACAAGTGAGATTTGTACATACAACAAAATTTGTATTGCACATAAAGACACCTGCACAAAAAGTAGTTATTTATTGTATATAAAGACACCTGCAAAAAGAAAAAAGTAGTTCTTAATAGTTTCTTTAGGTTATTCTCAAACATTTTGTGGGTTCAAATATTAGAATAGGTGTGAGTGGCAGAGTGGTTAACAACATGGAGAATGGAATCGGTGAGCTGAGAGTTTCCATTCACTTCATACTAATGCCTTTGGGAAAGGCATGAATACATCTCTCCCCCCTGCCAACACTTCATGGCCAGCATGGCAGGTTAAGGACCCCCTATGTCTTGCACTTAGTTGGGGGAGGCCTATACCTAACAATGGACCTGATTTAAAAAAATAATGTTAGAATAAAGTGGGAAGATGTCTATAGTATTCTATCACCAGCACATAGATATGATTACTGAAAAAACATTATCTTATATTGAGATTTTAAAATTATTAAATGCACTGAATTATGATTTTCTTTTAGCAATGAAGAAAGTTTAAATACTATATACAAATTTAAGATTATTTCCTATAGCGTTTATTTGTAGCAATAGTTATGGTGTTTTTAAATCTTTCAAAGTGGTCATAGCTTTTGGTGACATTATCTTTTGCAATTTTCATTTAAAATTAATCCCTACTGAATGAGTTTTTCATTAGACCTAAAAAGAAAGGGCATACAACCCATGCATCCTCCTGATAGTAACCTATGGAGCTGAAACTTGGAACCTAACCAAAAGATTGACCCTCAAACTGAGAACCATGCAATGTGCACAAGAATGAATCATGGTCAACATCACATGGAGAGATCACAAGAGAGCACAGTATATTAGGGAAAAAACAGGAGTCAGAGATATCCTTGAATCCATTAGAAAACTCAAATTAGCAATGGACAGCAAGAATGTCAGACAACCATTGGACATCACGACTTACAATGTGGATCCCCAGAGATCATATGCGAAACTGTAGCTGGAAAAAAATAAGATGGTGTGAGAAACTAGACAAGCTCAGAAAGTATTGGCTCCGGGACACCCATGATAGACAGGTCTGGGAAAGGTCTCTGTCCAACGACAGATGCTAAAGAGTTGATGATGAAGAATGTGTTTTCTGATAAGTTTCACTAGAAGATAGTGAAATAAAACAGTAAATATGCTAAAGTTAATGTCGAAAAAAGTTTTATAACGGAAATAACATTTTGGCCAACCCTACGCAAATAACATCAGTGAAAGTGCTACAATGATAGCATTAGTTAATTATACAGTTGTAACAAAACTGAAATAAGAGTTTTATGTTGGAATCCTAATATCTCGGCTATTAGATGTTCCTTCACCGGTTTGTATGATAAACAACTTGATTCAACATACATCTTGTAGACAAGCTTTATAACAATGCCTTACAGCAGAACAATAAACCTTTCAACATATTTACTATTTTAATTCAGCACTGCAGATTAGAAATGTATTAAGATTGGGTTTATTTGGTGCTCAGGCTTGCTTTTAGTGCAAATCCATTAAATAATTTTAGCGGCCTTACGTTATCTTTTATCCTTTCTTCACAATTTTGTGATTAGTGACAAAGGAAGCTTTTCCAATACTAATGACTTCTCCAAACAGCTTTTAGTGTTTTCAATTTTTTTCTTGACAAACTTTCATATGGATCTGAAGTTTTAGGCTGAAAGCATGCAGAACAAATTATCGTTCTTTTCTGATTTCCCCATTCAAGTTTGCAGAAAATGCATTCATTTCTAGAATTGTCCGTTGATAGGTTAAGATGTTCAGAAGCATACAAACTGAAGCAAAACTTTTTGCATTTATGAGGTCTGTCCGGGAAGTACCCAGCCATTTTGAATATCGTGAGAACCAGTTGTGCAGTGTTGATGAAACTTGGTAACCAATCAGATGGGACCTTACTGCACATGTGCGAACAAACTCTTATGAGTTACTCGGTGGGCAGTGAGATGTCATTGAGTGAGCTTGTGTACTGTATGACCATTACATTGGCAATGACTGAACCAGCCCATTCTGCAGGTTCCTGCAACTTCTGGCTTTTCGACATTGAAAGGGAGGAGATTTGATGGCGATCCTAAGAGAGGACTTTGCAGACTGTTTTGAAAAGTGGAAGGGACACTGGGATAAGTGTGTGAGGTCAAAAGGAAGGTACTTTGAAGTGTACAATGGTGCCATCGCCCTAGGTATGCTAGTTTTTCATTAATATTAAAATGGCTGTATATTCCCTGGACAGACCTCGTATTCAGTTAATATATTCTTAATGTATCTACTCTTATACCACAAGTTTCAATTTGTATCTTCAAGTATATTGACAGGATGACTGAAAAGATTGAAATACGTGATTGACAGAAAGATCAGAGTAAAAAAATTTTAAAAATAAAAAGTCAAAAATTAATTATGGAAAATATCCTGATGATTAAAATTTTTAATCATCAGGACATGTTTTCCATAATTAATTTTTGACTTTATTTAAACAAATTTGTTTCTTCAATCTTAACTTTTGTTTATTGCAACTACTCAGACCAGTCTAGAGCAGTGAGTAAACAGAGCAGATCGGAAATAAAGAATAACCGCCAGGAAAGACTCAAACTGTTCAACCAGAATGAAACCAGATTTGTAATGCATTAACAAAAAAATAAATAAATAAAATAGATAAGAGAGAGTAATCTTCCATGACAAATTTTACAGACAAAAAAATAGACATACATGTGGTGTATTATATAAGATGTCAAACAAAAATTATATTTTATATGAGGTCTCTCTCTTATAATAGAAAAGAAAGAAAAATCAAGTCATCTTTATCCTTTTGGCTTTTAATTATTTTAATTAAAAGAACAGGTCTGGTTAGTCACTCAATAGAAATCGTCATGTGACCGTCTTTTGGCAGCATGCAGTGATCAAGTAAAAATTGGAGTTAGGGGGGGTGATCAAAAGTCTGGATTTTCAAAAAAAACAAGCGTGAATGCTGCCAGATAAACTAGTGATCAATTTAGCATAAACTTACATTGTAAATTGAACCCCCACTAAAAACATTAGGGGGGGGGGGTAAAAAAAAAAAAAAAAAGAAAAGTTTTTTCTAGGCATAAGGAGTAAATGTTGAAATTTTCAGCTCTCTAGCTCCATTGGTGTACTGTACACGTGATAAATATATAGGCAGACCAACTTGAAAACTGAAGAAACCTATGTTGACAGTTTCTAACAAAGTGTTTTTGGTATCATTGGTTTTCTACCACAGTAATTTACAGCCTAGTCAATAAGCCTGACCCATCAAAACTTTCCAGATAATCTGGTTTAGCTGACATTGACTTTGCATTGGTCGACCTAGAACTGTTTGACAAAGTCATACCAATGGACTATCACGCACGACACAGCTGGTTTTAACAAAAGGATCAAACACGCAAATCACTCACATGGTTACAGTTAATCTCATTTGTATTAATCCAGCTTATTAGTGAGAGCAGCAGTAGCTGCATAAATCAGACATAGGATTTAAGTCGGACTTCCGACACTTTGAGAGATACTTATTTGGCTCAGGGTGAAGAAAAAGAGCATTTTGAACCAAGCCACTCAATATTCCCATTATATTAATTTGGACTACTATTTACCCCCCCCCCCCTCTTAATTTTTTAAAATTTTTTTTATTGTTTTTGTTTTTTTCCACAACTCACCTCAGGACATCACTCTATGGCAGTGAGCAAACATTTGTAATTTTAAAAAAAAAAAAGAAAAGAAAAAAGAAAAGAAAAACAACAAAAGATGATGGTAAATATCATATTAGTCAAAATTAATATAATGGGTTACAATACTTCATCTAATAATAAAATTAAATAATAAAATACCACTCATTATTGTGTGGGACAAAACAGATTGTGATGCAACAACAAAATTTAACATACATTTTCTCTTTTCTGTAATCAAATTTTTATTGGATGTATATCTGTTTAAATTTACCTAAAGAAGGCAGTAGAATAGATCAGCTGAAACATTGTGTTAACACAAACAAAGAGGTCAATAGTCTGAAAAGCTGTTTGAATGTACATCTGTTTGTATGAAAAAGTAGTTTAAGTCACCTAGATGTACAAAAACTTTTTTTTAAATCAGCCTTTAAAAGATAGTGTTGGACACCTGCACACACTCAATGTTAAAAATGATGCATAAATAAAAAGAAATCTGCAAGCTACAAAAGCACTTAGTATGCGGTTCTTTGCTTTTGACCGGATGAAATACAAACGACCCCTGATACATTGCTGATATGCATGACCTCAGAACCAATCTGAGACCTGGAAGTAACTCAAAGCAGGTAATCTGTCAGTCACCAGAAATAACATTCCACTTGTGTCCATAGGTGCAGACCATGCATGCAAACATCTCAATAAGCAGATGAAGATCCACACTGGAATGATTGGAATCTCCAGCAATGCAAATGCTAGACAGAGATTCTTCACGGCTGTACCAGAACCGTCATGCCTATCAAGAGAGTTCAAGAGTCAGTTTCCTATTGGAAAAGTTGGAAAGAACACTGAACATCCTGAAATATGATCTCACTAGATCCTGAGGTAATTGACAAAAATCAAGATTGCCATACCGAGTCATGGTAACCCAATTACTGCTGAAGGTGATAAGTTGTGCTACATGATCACACATTCCTACGTCCTATAAGGGCATGTCCCACAGATCTTTAACATCGATGAGATTGGGCAGAAACTGTACAAACACTATTTGTCAGAGAGAATCAATGGAGAAATCATCCTCTGGGCACCAGTAAAGGAAAACAACAAAATGTTTATGAAAATCAGAGACAAAACTGTAGATCTGAAGCAGACCAAACATCTGTATGGCAGTCTGGTGGTCCTTACCCAATCTAATAGACTGATTGACCAAAAGCAGGCTATTGGCAACTATGGGTTCACACATACACCAAGACCACTATTCGCTCTCAATTTGGACATACTGCCGCGCACTGACAAGTCAAAGTTGATACATCTCCTAGAACAGTTGGCAAAGGAACACAGCAGATCAGGACAAACCACAAGATACAGGTGAAACTCCAATGGACACTGAAACTGAGCTCCAGTCAAAATTGCACTAGTGGATGGTATGATTGTTGTCCAAAAGCTGACAAAGAAGCTAGCAACAACAGTAGTCACAATCAAAAATTTAAGTTAATAGTTCTATGACAGACTAACCAGAGACTATGATGAGGTGATTCTGGTGAAGCATATCACAAGGGACAAAAGAAGGAAAGAATGTAGTCCAATATCAAATCAAAACATCAGGAACATTACAATGAGCCATTTACTTTCCCATGACCAAACAAAGGCTGATCTAATGAAGTATCTGGCATCAGAGCCTGTTGAATACAGCAAAAACTCCCCAAGCTTGTCCTTACTTCTGCTGCAGGACACACCTAGAGCAACAATCAATTGCACTTTGAAGGAAACAACCATGAAGAAGCAGACACCTTACTGATCCACTATGCAGTTCTGGCATCACATCACAACCCCTCAGATTCACAGCTCATGTTCTTCTCTCCAGACACAAATGTACTGGTTCTGGTTGTAGCAAATTATGAACTCTTGCTGAAAAATACTTATGTTTCAATGGTATCTGGGATTTGGGAAGTGAAACCAATATGGACGACTCTAGGTGCAATATTGGGCCAATGCTTTGCCAGCATTTCATGCATTTACAGGAGCAGACAACACTGAGCGTTTTTCTAGAATGGGCAAAGCAATCTGGCTGAACATCTACCTCAAAGCAGATAACCATGTCCTCAAGGCGCTACAGATGCTTTTGTGACGTTATGGTAGATGAGCCACTTTTAATTAAAGCCTACTTTAACGAAATTGGTAATCAAGTAAGTTAACATCAGAACACAATCTTCTCACAGCCAGGAAAAAGCATATATTTCCACTCCGGCTATTTTGTGTCAAAGGTCGAACTCATTGGCTCAGAATTTTAGTTTACCCCATGCCACGTGACAAACTCATTTCAGGTCATAGGTCAAGTAGTCTCAAGCAAGTGGCATCAACTAGAAAGGAATTTTACAGGTGAGCCCAGGGGCGATCTTATGAATTAGTGGACGACCTAAGAATGACACTTGATTAAAAGCAGATGTTTTTGATCAGGGATTTATTATGGAAAAAGATAATTAAGCAGAAGTAGGGACGAAGAAGGGGCCGGCTTACCACAGATCAAAGATTAGATTATAGATAAAAGATAATTAGCAGCGATAACCAGGTTTAAATAGGGACCCATTTTCATTGTCAAACAGAGAGGGATTTTGCCAGCCAACGGCCGTGTGAGGGACATGCGTTTCTGACATGCACGCGCTGGACAGATGTGTGTAAAATTAATTAGACATGACCAAGTTTTTAGTCTCTCTCTGTACTCGACTTTGTAATATATACACTCTCTCCCCCCCGGAGGAAGAAATGTAAACAGGCTGTATTTTGGAAACTGCTAGATGTCTTCATATGTCCGTTGACGAAAATAAACATCCTTCGATTGCACGCTGTCCTCTCCTGCATCTACTAATTGCATGTTTGCATGTTACGCAATACTAACAACCGTTGTGAAACACTTTCTCAAACCAGCACAGTGACAGAGGATATCTACATTAGCTAGCTTTGTATGCACTCCATACTTACCAAAGGGGATCCAAATTGACAAAATCCCTGAACTGAGATGGCATCTTTTCTGCAAGCACATGGCAGAAGGTGACAAGCTTCTACCCACACTTGGTGCTCTCAAGCAGCATGTCCTAAGAGCCCATATCCAGACCAGTGTGTGGCAGACATCACCCAGCAGGAGTTCCTTGACTCACTACAGAATGGATACCACGAGGATGACCAGCTGAAACTAATCACAACTTAGTCCCTCCCAGCACCAGAGGCCATTATTGAGATGGTCAGATGTCAATGTAAAACAGACTGCTCCACATACAGATGTTTGTTCAAGTCAGAGGATCTATGTACGGATCTATGTCAGTGTAACACTGACTGCCAGAATGATGAAGACTCTCAGGATATTACATTTGTTAGTGACAGCGAAGCCAGATATCTAGACAGGTCTACAGACATTCAGACATGGCAGTTTGATTATCTTTATGATAGGAACCAAGATAGGAAATGTAAAGTCATAACATCCAAAATGGTTACTCTGAATGTATTTTTGACCATCTGCACCTGCTTGTAATTAGCACCAGTGGAATCCTTGCTGCTGAAATTTTAGTTTGGCCACAAGAATCATGACCCTGGGTAATATAGGAGTCAAGAAAATGAGAGACACATGCGTATAAAATTTTTTTTTAAAAACACAAAGATGACCACCCATACATGGGTGATTGGTCATCTATATGTATTTGTAATTAGCACCATTAGATTCCTTGCACCCCCCCAAAAAAAAAAATGTAGATTTGGCCACTGGAATCTTGATCCTAGGTTATCTAGGAGTTGAGAAAAGCTAGTATTGGAATCTCACCATTTTTTAAAAATTCAAGATGGTCACCATACTGACATTTGAGAAAATGGAATCAAATATTTTCTAATTTGTTATCCTTTTTCAATAGTCTTCATAATCCCCACCCAAATTTAATGAAATTACACAAGGAACTGGTGAGTCTTCCCATTTAGGTGTATGAAATTGACAATTTCAAGAACAGATTTCATATCTTCATACTTGAAGTATCTGGCTGCCAGGTGTTCACAATGAATAATGCAATGAACAGGGAGAAACTCTGGAAAGCTGGGATCATTTTCTATGAGTGCAATTAATCCTGCATTTTTCCCCACCATTGCGGGTGATCCATCTGTTGCAACACTGACAAGTTTATTCATTGGAACATCAGCATTTGTTAAGAGTTTGTCAAGTGCATTTTTAATAAGTTTTTCTTTTAATGCTACTAAGTCCAACATCTCTTATTTCACAGTTACATAACGAACAAATACTGCCAGTTGTGGATTGTCTTGTATGTCTGTGGAATCGTCAAGAGCTAAACTTAATGCAAGGGAATTCTTTAAATCATTTTGCATGCAACATCAGCACTGATCTGGGAGATACGCCTCTCTGTAGTGTGGCATGAAACTGATGTTTGTGCTATTAGTCGCTGAAGTTGTGTGTTATTTGGATCTAACATTACAACAACTTCAACTATATTCTTCTTGCCAAATTCGCAATCAGAATATAGGCATTTAGCACAAGCAATATGCCATGAAATAGAACTACATTCAGTCATTGTATCAGCTTCCTTACTAAATGGTGTCAACAGTGTCTGCTGGCTATTTAGTGATGATTTTAACACAGTTAACTTATTTTTTCGTAATTTTGATTCAGGTAGATACCAGGCCTTGAAATTAACGCTGTCCCATTGACGGTAAAAATGTGTTCTGGATGAACAAATATCTTCCCCGGGACGGAAGTGATTTAAAAAAATAAAAAATAAGAAAATTTTTTTTCCTTCTAAATCACTTCCATCCCGGTGCCATCATGGGAAGATATCTTTTTTTTTCTTTTGTTTAAAAATTTGGTAAGGATTGTTTTTCGGGACAGTTCTGGGACGGTAGTGAATAAAGTTAGTCTGGAGCCCTGATGGATACTCAGACGAAAGATTTTTATGATGTGTTTCATAGTAACATTTCAAGTTACTGGCTTTGTAATGACTGTCACTTATCTGCAATGTGTCATTCAAAGATTTACCTCCTTTAAAAGGTAAATGCAAAATCTTCCTCTAGCTTAAAAATTCTGTGTTTGTCTTCATATGTTTGTTTATTACAATTTGATGATGCTATCTTCCTTCACAAAACTTTCAGATACTTGTAAACAACTTGAAGCCGAAATGTACAAACTAGGTCTGCACAATTCAACATCTAAGGTCGGGTCAAAGTGACCCCCCCCCCACCGCCGCCATACCCAAATCTTTAATCCCCTACCCATAACCTCAGTCCTCTAACCCTTGCTGACCTGAAATTTCTCCCACAATTGCTTCCCTCAGCACTGAAGAAAAATGAAAAATGTTCAACAGGGACTGACTGGGAGCAGGCTCTCTGGATAAGACTTGGATCCTGACTGGGAGCAGGCTCTCTGGATAAGACTTGGATCCTGATGTAAGCTGGTTCTTGCTCAAGTTATAAGGGCTGACCGACAACGTTACCTACTGGCAGAAGACAACAGACTTAAATCGTGACAGCCAGCTTTTATGCTGGTATATTATTTATGACAGCAAAATCAAGTTTTTATTTGCTTAATCTTTAATATTAAAGTTTTTGTCAACATGATGAAATTTAATAACATATAAGATTATTTTAGTTATACATAAAAAGATTGGCATCTCAGTTTACTACTAAACGTTAGTAAGAAAATATGCCAGGCTCTTACATGTATTCCCCCTACTGCACGCACTTTACCTGGAATGTATCTTGCATGCGGTACCAGGTTTTCCTGTACTGAAATTTGTTATACTTTGGAATACATTATAGTTATTTTGATGGTATTATTTAATAAAAAAAACAAACATTAAAGAATGCCTTTGTTTATTTGTTCAAATCTCACTTATATTAGGTTTTATACCATAGATGATGTTAGCTGTCTTTCATCTATTGCCAGCCCTTGAATATCGGCCATACCCGACCACCAGTTATCGCAGCTTGGATAATATTTGTCAACATTATGAAATCTTATCTGTAGAAAATATACTATAGTCAAAAATCATCTGTAAGTCTTTTTTTCCTCCCGTTCAAAAGGTGCATGTTTGGAATAATGAGAATGTTGCTCTTTATTGTGTGGAGTAGCCTGTCATAATTGTTATGTAAAATCATTCCGTCCATCGTATGAAACAACGGCTTCGAAGTATTTTGGCTATGTCTCTGTGTTGTCAATTTAGATATTTGAGTATGAAAATATACTATAGGAGGTCTACATAAGAACCTAATTTATGCTGCTTATCTAGGATTACCAAATTTTGATTGTGGCATCCATTATAACAGGGGATCCTGTATAAACATGAATGAAAGTGGTTCTAGGATATAATATATTAATTCTATATGAATATCTATATAGTATATCAGGAGGAATTTGCATTAGGAAAAAAAAAAAAAAAAAAAAAAAAAAAAAAAATGCACTAAAATTTCAAGTACTGAAAAAATAAAAATAGAAGGAAAACATTTTTTTAATCTCTCCAATGATAAAAACAAAAAAGCAAAGCAAAACAAAAAAAACAAAAAACAATGAGAACAAAAATTGTGCTAAAACACAGAATAAAAAATAAAAATGAGCCAAATTGTACTCGCCATATAATTCAGCAACATAAAACATTCATCCAGATTAGATTTTAAAAAATTAATTTTGCATCGCATCAAATTTAATTTCTATGCTGAAAATCTCATTATTATTCCAAGTAACACAAAAATAACATCCTTCTTTATAGGTAACAGCAAGAATTCAGTCAAAATATACATTTCCATCAACTTAAAATCAGAGTACAGAATGAAGAGAGTGCTTGCAATATAAGCAGCACGACTACCAGAAGAGGGCATTGTCTGGGAATATTTAGATAAAGCAAACGTATTATTCAAACCGTTTCTTGAGAAGTGATACAGTGAATAATTTTGAGGTACGCTATTACTAGTTTCCAAGAATATTTAGTTTAGAATAATGAGAATGCTGCTCTTTATTGTGTGGAACAGCCTGCCATAATTGTTATATAAAATCATTCCATCTATCGTATGAAACAACGGCTTAAAAGTATTTTGGTTATGTCTCTTCTGTGTTGTCAATTTAGATATTTGAGTGCGAAAATATACTATAGGTCTACATAAGAACCTAATTTACACTGCTCTAGGATTACCAAATTTTGATTAATACATTTTTTGTCTAAATGCAAACTAAATATTTATTTGGTGAAAAAAGAAAAGAAAAAGATAAAACTGTTGAAAGATAAACAATATAGCATGTGACACTTTACGCTCATGTAAAATAAGAAAAACAAAAGGAATAGCAACAATATTTCTGTCGTTTATTCCTTGGCCAGTTTCATGAAAATCTTCAGGAAGTTTAAACTTGATATAATAATGAGATGCTGTTCTTTATGATGTTAATAGCAACAATCAAAACAGAAATATTGTTGTTAATAGTAATAACAATCAAAACTGAAATTTTTTTAAATGCTGTTAAGTCATCTAATTTAATTTAATTTCATTCTATAGAAAAATTTGTCAGAAAAAACAATAGCCACAATATTTCTATCGTTTATTCCACGACCAGTTTCATGAGATAATGAGACGCTGGTGATGTAGTATATTCAGACAAAAAGCTATATCCATTTCAAGATGAATTTTTATTGTAAATCGAGCACCCCTTCATATCGAGAACTGTAAATCCAAGCGAATTCAAACTTAACACTGCAATGTCCAGTGCACGGTCCAACATAACTGGTGAATATCAGCTTCTTAAATTGCCAGTTCTCAAGTTATCTTGGTGCATGCATACGCACAGATTTCTCAAATTATAGTAAGGATTTAGACGACATCTAAAATTGTTTTAGCATATACATAATCTCCAATTTAAATGAAAAATATGTAGAGGGCTGATTCTAGATTATAATCTAGATTACAGGCATTTTAGAACACATTAATACAAGTCACCTCATCATTCAGCAGTGGATTGGCTTACTGAAGCAAGAATGCTTAGTACTGGTCTCTGTTTGCATCAGTTGTATCTAAAGTAAAAGATACAACTGATAAAGAGCGAGAGTGAGAGCGAGAGAGATTCATAGTTAATAAACTCAAATCATTACGGGACTAAAACCACAATTTTTAGATGCGGCCAATGCATCTCTATAAGACAATTTAACGTGGGGTGATCTGTCCCGAATATGTTAAATGATCAATTTTATCAGCTCTATCATGTTGGATTGAAATGGAACTTGGTCCAGACCTTCGGGTGAACCACCCTCATCTTCCTTCTGCTACTACCACAGATGGTGGATGCATCATTGAACTTATGGTTCTTGTTATTAAACAAATTTGATGCTGAAGAGTTTGAGTGAACTTTTGAGATGTCAGTAGAATCTCTTGAAGTAACTTTTTCCTTTCTTGAAGAGGAAAGACAATGTCCCAAAGGAATTGTGAGTAAAGGGTTATTATCAAGTAACACTATTAATATATTTATTTTATTTGAGGCAACAAGATACAAGCAAAGATTGTTTACTTTCAGCAGTTAAGATCAAAGCTTAAAAAAGTTAAACAAAATTCACAACGGAATAAAAATAGTTTTATCAGCTGATGAGTACAATTTTTTTTTGTACAAGTACTGGCTGTTTAATAGACCAATTCTAAAAAGCTTATACTCATCAACCCATGTGCAGTGAATGTGAATAAGTTGTAACATCTCAAACAAAAGCAACAATGCAAAATTAGTCCTTTATCCTAGAAAATTATTACAGCTTGGATACAGAGCACTATTTTACTTTACTAAACACTATCTGATTTGTATCTATCTATTCTAAATTATTATTTTTTGACAGTGATCTATTCCATCCGTCATTTTGATCCAGTACCATTCCTGTTCACCTAAAAATGTAATCATCATCAGCCGTTATAAGTCCACTGCTGGACGAAGGCCTTTCCCATCTCCTTCCATGACAACCTATCTTGTGCTAATCTCTGCCAAGTCTTACCGGCAAACTTTTCTATCTCGTCCCTCCATCTTGTGTCTGGCCGTTTCCTACTTCTTTTACTATCCCATGGGCACCAATCTGTTAATCTTTTCCCCCATCTATTGTCATCTCTTCTCGCTAGGTGGCCGGCCCATCTCCACTTTTGTTGCTTAATTAGTTGTATAATATCCTTTACTCTAGTCTTTTCTCTGATCCATGTTGATCTTTTTCTATCTCTCAGCGATACCCCTAGCATTGCTCTTTCCATGGCTCTTTGTGCTATTCTAAGTTTGTTTTCTGCTCGTTTGGTTAATTTCCAGGTTTCGCAACCATAAGTCATGGCTGGTATTATGCAGCCGTTATCTTACTATAATTCACCAAATGTATGTGCGTTCCTGATTGCAAAACAAGAACAGCTGGAGATATGGCCACTAAATTATCCGTAGTTACCAATGGGACTCCAGAGTAAGATTTTAGCAAGTTAAATATTGAACATTCCCATTCAAAATAAGTTATTAGGGAGGGGGGTCTGTTTGCAATCAGCTAAATTGTATGT
The DNA here is from genome assembly GCA_006491835.1 of Architeuthis dux. NCBI lineage: Eukaryota > Metazoa > Mollusca > Cephalopoda > Oegopsida > Architeuthidae > Architeuthis > Architeuthis dux. The sequence goes on from VCCN01006563.1 coordinate 899,492, forward strand.
TTGTACTCTTATAACTCGAGAACTATGCATCACAGGATATCAGCAGGTCTGAATTTATCAGCAGCACACATTGTAAGATCAAATTTTTTACAAAGAAATCATCAATTCGAATGGGGTCTGCATTCGTGCTCATCTAAAGAAAAGTCTATCTAAAAATGTTTTTTCTTTTTTTTATCGGGAATTTTGAAACCATATCAACATCAAAAGAGGAAGGTTTTTGTACCTACACATGTTAGAGCATCAAATTTATTTTTAAAAAAATTTTTTTTAATTTTATCTAATTTTCAATAAAGAACGATAACTGTTTGACTAGGAAACAGTTTCTGTCCACCTTTAATTTTTTTAATTTTTTTTAAAAGTATTTTTTCTAAAATAGGAAAAATGCTGCATTTCAAATTCAAAAAAGTTCTTGATTAAGAAAATTCTCAGAGGGAATGCAAATCCAATCTGGATTTTTAGAAGACGAATCGTAGACAGGAAATATATAAACTCAAAGCCGTACTACTAGTAATTAGTAAGCCAATGAAATAGCTCGACTCAATATGGTGCAACAAAATAAGTTACTCATGAAACATCTCCCCTCTTTTGGAAAACAAATGAATTGAAGTTTAATTATACTTAAAACTAAACTAATAAACCATTTATAGTGTGATGAAAAAAAGAATACATGCGCTCAGCAAAATATGTTATAATACACGTTAATTAAATTCTTAAATGTGTATCTAGCTATAATGAATATGGGAGTAAATAAAAATGAGTGATGTAGGCCTTCATCGGGTACATTGCCCTCTAGCCTACAGGGATTATTCTGCCCTTTCACTGCCATTGATGTATGATCTGTACTTGCAGTCTTTCAGGCGTCTTCACTATTCACCCCAAACACGTCTTCCTCACGGGTGACTCGGGTTGAGGCGTCCTCAGGGGTTGTTACTGTCTTTAGAGTTGACCTAGATATAGGACTGGAAGATTTGTGATTCCCTATTGTGCCCATAGATACCCGAGGTTCACTGGTTTTGATTGTAACCGAGGTGAAACAGAGGACACATCAATGTGGTACGACCTTGTGACCAATTTCTCGATTACTGTCGCTTTCCTCCATTTCTTGGTGCCCTTCACATGCGGTTTGACCTGCACAACATCTCCTGCGAGAAATGGTTGTAGAGATCTGTTCTTCTTATTGAAGTAGTATACCTGATTTTTACTTTCGCCCCGTTTCATCACCTCTTTTATATTCTTGGAAGTTTCGGTTCTCAGTAAACTATCGGTGGTCGGGAGTAGTGTTTTTGTTCTCCTTGACATCAGTTTTTGTACAGGCGACAGAAGAGCCTTTTCCGTCATGTTCCTATGATCTAGCATTGCTATATACTGGTCAGCATTATCATTTTTTGCTTTCCGAAACAGGTTTGCCATTTTCACTGCCGCTTCGACTTTGCCATTATATGGGCTGGTAGGTGTGTGCACAAAACACCATCTCTTGGCAAATGTAGCAAACTCATGGCTACTAAATTGAGGGCCGTTGTCACTGGCGACTTGATATGGTATCCCAAGTCTTGCAAAATGTTACTTGAGATTTGTGATCACTGTTTTAGCTTGAAAGCTGAACAGATGATTAACCTCCCAGAAATTGCTCAAATAATCCACTATACAGAGATAATCTCTGCCATCGAACATCAAGAGGTCCACTCCAACCTTAGCCCAGGGTCTTTCTAGAATTTCATGGAACAAGGTGGGCTCAGCAGGGTTTGCCGTCTCAAATTTGTGACATGTAGCACATTTTGATTCAAAGTCTGTAATGTCACTATTCATGTTAGGCCAATACAGACACTCCTAAATGAGAGGAATGTACTCACTTTCAGGACACTGCGTTGGCTTGTGGGAACGACCACATGACTGCCTCTAAATATCAGACCATCCTGTATAGTCATTTCATCCCGAAAGCTAAAATATGGTCTCACTTCCGGGTCAAGGTGACCTTCATCTTCAGGCCATCCACTTAATATCACATGCTGCATGGTCCTGTCTTCTCTTGTGGCTGCCCAGAGTTCTAATATTCTATTCAACAGGAAGATAATCCATTTCCCTCACATCATCATCGCACTGAACACTTAATTATACACTCAGAGTATTGGCTAGGTACATTTTTTTACCAGGATGGTAAATGATGGAAACCTCATATTTCTGCAATCGCATCAACATATTTTGCAGACGTTTGGGACAATTCACCAGGTCCTTCTTCATTATAGCTTCAAGAGGCCTATGATCACTTAGCACAGTTATATGCTGACCAAATGTATATTCACACGAGTAGACAACTGCTAATAGTTCTTTCGCGATCTGGGTGTAGTGGGTTTCTGTGTCAGTGAGAGCACAACTAATGTATACCAGGGATTGACCTTCTTGGAGTAGAACAGCTCCTAGGCCCTTCTCGCTAGCATCACATCATATGAGCAAGAGTTTTTGTGATCATAGTACCTTAGCACAGGTGCTTCGCTCACCATCTTCTTGGCCTTCTCAAAGGCCTCTTCCTGGTTTTCGGACCAGGTCCACAGAATTTCAGCTTTTGTGAGGTTTTGAATAGGAGCCATCACATTCAAAATCTTTGGCAAGAATTTTGTCAAGTAGTTCACTAAACCTCCTAGACGTTGTACTCCAGTCACATCTGTTGGATGTGGCATCTCTCTTATTGCAATCACCATATCAGGGTCAGGACGTAAACCTTCACTGGTCACCACATGAAAGACAGCAGATCCATTTTCTCTGGATTCAGGTATATTCCACATTCATGTAGGAGCTTCCTCAGCCTTGTATTATGATCTGCCACAGAATGGTCTTGTCCTTTCCACATACCAGAAGATCATCGGCTTTGTTCAGCACGCCTTCAAGGTCAGAGACATTATTATACACAGCTTTCTGAAATATTTCAGGCACTGGGGCGATCCCAAATGGGAGAACTTTCGAAAGGAATCTACCAAATGTTATCAAACGACTACTGTCATCATCGAGCTATTTGTGCCAAAAGCCATCACGTAGATCCAGAGTGGAAAACACTTTGCCATCGGCCAGTTCAGACAGTAACTGGAAATGTTCTCTTTTAAGAGCCCTGTTTAGCGGTCTTGGATCTATACAGACCCAAAGCTTACCGTTCTTCTTGATTACCAGTTCTAATCCACTCACCCACTTTGTCGGCTCACTTACTGGTTCGATCACATCTTTCTCAATTAGGTTTTCTGATTTCGGCTTGATAGACACTGGTACTCTCTTGCAGCTGCTATATGTGGCGTAACATTGGGACCAATTTCTAGGTGCACTGTGCCAAGTAGAAAACCCAACTCATTTTCAAACACATCTTTGAATTCATAGATAATATTCTCATTTTTAAAACTTATGCGACACTCCAGCAACCATCTTAAATTTATTTTCATCGTCTGTAATGAGGCCTATTTTTGAATTGCTATTGTGCCAAGTAGTGGGAGGAGGTCTTCTTTCACAATGACAAATTTCACAGCACTTATTACCATTCTTGGGATTGATCATTTTGACTAGACACTTGCTCAATGTCTTCATCTCTGCTCCATTCCACATTCCTAGAGTTTTGTGTGAGGAGTCAAGGTCCATCGCTTTGACATGCTTTATATTTAGCAGATTCACTGTCACTCCACTGTCAAGCCGAAATATGATTGGCTTGCCCTCTACCTTCATTACGGGTTTAATCATCTTGTGTGCCAGACTGTTCACTTTTGTTGTGACACTATCAATAGGCTTATAATCAGAGGCACTACTGTAGTCAATATATTGCACTCTCTCTACAACATGGATACACTTTTTTGAAGCTTTACATTTCGCAGCGAAGTTGTTTTTTTCCTTTACATTTCAAACAAGTTTTTCGAAATGCAGGACACAACTCTCGCTTCAGCTGATGGTGCGACGTACAAAACCTACACGCTTTGGCCTGTTTCACCTGTTTCGACAGTTTACCTCTCGTTCTTGCATGGATTTTATTCACTGCCTCTGGTCTCAAGGCTCGAGATATTCTGCATTTTCTGACAGTTTACAAATGTCTATGCATCTTTGCAAATCCAAATCTCTCACTTTTAACAGTTTGGCTTGTCTTGGACAATTGCGAATTCCCAGAACAATCTGGTCACATATAATTAAATTTACACAAAAGTTACAAGTCTTTATTAGTGTTCTCAGAGCTGCAATAAATGCCTCCAGCTTCCTCTTGTTTCCTCATATGGAACACATAACGCTCATATATAATATTTGTTTCACCCACAGCATATCTTTCAAAATACCGGATTATCTCATCCGGGATCTGTTGATCATAAGGTGTGGCAAACTGAAAGCCATAAAAAACTCTTAGCGCCTCGTCACCTAATGTCTCTAGTAACAGAGCAGTTGGATATCGAACAGGCTGCCAAACGAGATATGTAATTATAGCATAATTATGCCACTTCTGCTTAAATAATTTCCAGTTTGCAGTAAAATCTGCATCAATACACAAAGGTTGTGGTGGTCTTATTCCAGCAGTAGGATGCTCTAAATTTTGTTCATTAGCCTCACATTGGGCGCCATTTTGTCATGAAAAAATTCCCACATATATATGAACAAAAATGAGGAGAAAAAAAAAACAGTCACTTCTTCGGCCTTGTATTCAGTAAATCCTGATGTGTGAACAGAACACAAAAATGGGGTGTAAAGTTACTTATCTCAGAAATGTTTGTGGAGAAAGTTCAGTTATTTTAATCCTTTCTGTGCTGCCAGCATGTTTCAATCTGTATTTTAGAAGATGGGCCATAGACAGGAAATACATCAAATCATGTAAGCCGTACTGGTAATTAGTCTGCACAGCTTTATTAAACAATGTAATTATACAAAAGAAATAACGCTATTCAAATGCATATACTAATAAGTCAATGAAACGGCTTGACTCAATACAATGCAACAAAATAAGTCCTCATGAAACAAGTATACATATAAATATATAT
>VCCN01006563.1:911848-928432 GCA_006491835.1 Architeuthis dux
GTTCCTGCTGTCATTATGGAGAATGTGTTGCCACTTAAAATAATAAGGCAACTTTTTATCACTTAGCGCTGCCTCTATAGAAAGTAAATATTGTATGAATATATAAGTTAACATTTACAAATAAATAATGATGAAACAATAAATAATAGCCAACATAAATTTTCACTAAAGTCAAACAAGTTCAGAAGAAAGGCTATTAAAAAAAGGTAATTGATAAATGAGGCTAAACAAAAGCGATGAATTCAGCCAAGTTGAATTTTAAGTGAACACAACAGGGAAAAAGCATGAGAAAACCACTAAAATTGCTAACACACTGCCAGCATACATTGCTATGTGAAAGGAATTTTTGCACACCAAGTGATGCCATCTTGAACTATATTCCATTCGTCTAGCACACAATTTGTGTATATGTGTGTTACCCCTAAAATCATGTCAAAACTAGAGTGCATACCTCTGCCAATGCCATGGCCACCAAAAACTGAATGAAAATCAGTTCATTATATATATATATACACTGGAAGAGGTAACTAAAAAAATTCCTGGATCCACCTATAAATTTAATCAATCCTTCCTTTAGCCCATGGTCCACCCTTCCACAATATGTCATTGAAATTCATTGAGAAATTGTGGAGATAATGTGTGGGCAGACAGACACAAGTGAATACTTCAAATTTTGTCGGCAGACGTAAATCAAAGCAGAACAAGTAAAACTAGAGAGCACATAACTGCCAACTAAAAGCTGAATGAAAATCATAGCTACGATGCAGGGGAGGTAAGCGTGTAAGTTTAAATTCTCAACATATCGGACTGTTGTCTTAATATATGAAAAATATCTCTCGGTCCAAAAATAATCTGCCCCGAAATTTGGTGAATTATAGATACCTTTGAGAACTAAAGATAATGAAGGTACCTTTGAGAGATACAGACGACATGACTAGAAAATTTATGAGGTTGACATTTTGGGGACATCATGATTTGACAAAAAGACAACAAAAAAAAAGAAAAAAAAAAAAAAAGAAAATAGAAAAATGTTTATTTTTTAGTAATGCCAAACAATAATGACTTAAATGAAATCAAACTCATAGCATTGCTATATCTGTGGCCATTTAACTTTTAACCTGGTGGTACATTCTAAGCTGAAAAGGTCCTAGAATCACACATTTATTGTTCTGTGAATGAATATTAAGGTCACGCATATACCTTTGATTTTGAAAAAGAAAGAAATTGCTGCTCCATTCTGATAAAAAAATTGAAAAAAAGAATCCCGTCATTTTGACCTCTGAAAGGAAAAATTTTAAAAAAGAATTTACACCCAATTTTGACCACTAAAAGTGGGAAAAGATTTGCCCTTTGATTTTGACCTCTGAAAGTGGAAAAAAAAAGAACACTCTTTGTCATAACTTTTCTTCAAAAAGACATTTTTGAATACATGTGATGACGTAGATCACGTTCATTACTCTGTCATCCCTATTGGACATAAAATAGGTGTTCAGTTTAGCATAATACTTGCATTGAGAATCGGACCCCACCACTAAAAACTCAATAGTGTTGAAATTTTCAAAAAACAAAATAGTCATGATTTCACAAAAAGACACTAAAAAAGAAAAATAGAAAATGTTTATGTTTTAGTAATGCCAAACAATATTAATGCCAAAACAAATCTAAAAAGCTGGAGCACAAAATAATGACTTAAATGAAACCAAACTCCTAGCATTACTATTTCTCTGGCCGTTTAACTTTTAACCTGGTGGTACATTCTAAGCTGAAAAGGTCCTAGAATCACACATTTATTGTTCTGTGAATGAATATTAAGGTCAGAGGCTGACTCTAAAGTGAGCAGGCATTTAGAGTCTAGTCGGAGTATTGTTTAACATATAAATAGCAGCTGTGGTGGATTGCACATTGTTGCTCTATGCAGCAAAGAGACTAGTCAGCGAAATTGAATTATAAACACAAGAAAAATAAAACACAATGGGAATCCAAAGTTTGGTTAATTTTCTGGTTAATTAATTCCAAGTGATTTACAAATTTAAACAAGTTTATACTATAATATAAGCAAAACTGACTTCAGCCGAACAGAACTTTTTGTATAGTTAGTTTTTGAAGAATGGAATTTCTAATATGGCATGTTTAAATTTAAAAATAGCTTGAAAGCACTCAGAGAGCACATACCACCGCTAACGCCATTGTCACTAAAAGCTGAACAATCAGGTTACAGATCCCAGACTATTCTGTGACAAAAGCTTGTAATAATTATTCATCAGAGACATATCATCAATAGTTTGAAAAACAACTATAATGCAGTGTTTCATATTTATTTATGAGGATATCACTGATGACATCATTACTGTGTTAATATTACACCCGAAAAACAGAAAATTGTCCTATTTGCAATGTTTTATAGCAAAGTACAAAGCACCATGAGAGCGCATACCTCCATCAACACCATTGTCACTATAAACTGAACAATCAGGTTACAGATCCCAGACTATGCTGTGACAAAAGCTTGTAATAATTATTCATCAGAGACATCAATAGTTTGAAAAACAACTATAATGCTGTTTATCATATTATTTACAAGCCTTATAAACTGTAATTGAACACAAAGAAGTAATAAAACATTTTTTATATCCGAAAAGCCAAAAGATTATCTCGTAATGTTAACAAAATAGAAAAAAAAATTCCTGGACTGCCCCAAAATTCAATCAATTGTTCCTTGACACATGGCCCACCCTTCCACAAAATGTCATTGAGAACTTTTGGAGATATTGTGCTGACAAACACAAATATGGGTAAATACATAAACTCTGTCCAACTTCATTGGCGGAGGTTACAATTTCCTTAAGCCTGCGTGAACTGTCTGCATTTGATTGATCATAGTTTAAAAATTGAGTCAGTGTTTGTCTTGAAACCTGGTATGTTAAAGACACTAGACTTCAGGAATCAGTGCCTCATTAAGTTTGATTATATTTTATTATTATTTCTCATGCGCAGCAGGGCGTGTGGAAATTAGTGACAAAGTCCCGATTTTCTTTGCATGTATCAGATTAGTGATCCTTGTAAGTTTCAAGTCTGGTTGAGACCTGGACTTTAAACTCACAAGTTTTTTTTTTATGACCACCTCCTTGGCAGTATGCAAGTCTGCCGAAGGGATACCTCCACCCTCATCTCATAGCGTAGGTACTCAATTAGCTGCTGAGTGCAAGTGCAAAGTTTTCCACATTCTTCGCTCATACCGGGAATTGAACCCAGAACCTTCTGTGTGTGAGGCAGGCATGCTAACCATTACACTATCCGAGCAGACAGATTAAGTTCTAAGAAAAGTAAATTAAAAAAAACTTTTAACATAGGAGCAGGAGTTGTGGTGGGCTAACAGTTTGCAGCATGGAAAATGGAACCAGCGTACCGAGTTCAAACTCCAGCTGAGACAGTTCTCATTCACTTCGCACTAATGCCTTTGATTAAAACATCCATCTCTTCCCGCCCCCCAGCTATGGGTAAATAGGGCAGACTGGGCTCTCTATCCATGGTTGGCAACTAGTCTAGGAGACAGACAACCCTGAATTCAAACTGGGAAAGTCCAACTCCTTGTCCAGTGTAGAGAACATGTTCCTGAAATGTACAGTTAACGGGACTCGGGTGAAGCATCGACAGGCCTAGCAAGCCGGAAGTGAATTATAATAAATTGCAAAAAGAAATAATAAAAACGGACGGATGAAATAAAGCAACCGCCATCTCCAGCTCCTCACGACGAGGAAGATTTTTTTAAAATAATACAAAAAATAAACATTTTCAAAAACAAACTATACTCTTTATATAAACAATGATTAAAAGTTAATAAAAACATTTTCAAAAACAAATTAGCACATTAAGGATTTTCTGCACACAAAATGTACAGTATCACCCATAAATAAGTACATCCCTAACACTATTTTATAAAAAAATTAATTTTCTTCCAAACCAAATATCGTTATAAGTCCACTGCTGGACAAAAGCTTTTCCCATCTCCTTCCATGATGACCTATCTTGAGCTAACCTCTGCCATGTCTTACTAGCAAACTTATCTATCTCGTCCCATCATCTTGTGTCTGGTCTTTTCCTACTGCATTTACTGTCCCATGGGCACCAATTGGTTAGTCCCCCCCCCCATCTATTGTCATCTCTTCTTGCTAGGTGACCAGCCCATCTCCATTTTTGCTGCTTAATTATTTGTATAATATCCTTCACTCTAGTCCTCCCTCTGATCCATGTTGATCTTTTTCTATCTCTTAGAATTATCCCTAGCATTGCTCTTTCCGTGGCTCTCTGCTATTCTAAGTTGGTTTTCAGCTCGTTTTGTTAATTTCTATGTTTCGCATCCCTAAATCATGTTCATACCAAATGCTTTCCAACCTATTGTTATGCATCATTTTATTTCACAGTCATGGTCTTCCTCTAACTTTATTACCTGTCCTAGGTAGATGTATTCATCGACCCCTTCTAAAGCCTCTCCTATCTTTATGACCTTTTTAGGGACTTTATCGTTGAACATGACTTTTGTCTTTGTTCTGTTCATTTTTAAGCCTGCTTTTTGACTTTCCCTATTTAGATCGCTTAACATGTTTTGTAATTCTTTGGATACTTCTGACATCATGGAAATGTCATCGCCGAATCTTAAGTGGCTTAAGTATTCTCCCTCTATGTTTATTCCCATTCTCTCCCAGTGAGTTTTCCGAAAGATGCTTTCAAGGCTCGCTGTAAATAGTTTAGGTGATATTGTATCTCCTTGTGTAATCTTTATCTTGTTTGTATCTTTATGTAGTCTAATTATTGCAATGCCATTTTCGTATATGTTTTGGATGATTTGTATGTAATTCTCGTTAACACCTTGTTCTCGCATTGCATTGAAGAGTCAAATGCTATATAGCAGGATTTTATTATTTCTAGTGGAACATTACACAATCAAAACGGATATTATCAGGTATTATTTATGACCAAACTCTACGCATTGAAACTGTTGCCAAAAATATGAAGTCGTCCAAAGAGGAGTACAACACTTCGAAAAGATATTTTTGGCAACAGAGTTTAGTCATAAATAATACCTGATAATATCCCTTTTGATTGTGTAATGTTTCACTAGAAACAATAAAATGCTGCTATGTTTGGTTTAGAAGACAATTTTCTATTAAAAAGTGGTAGGGGTGTACTTATTTATGGGCAATACTGCATATACACAAATATATGCATATATTCTAGATCCAGTTGTTTGTTTCAAGCATACAATCTAGTGAAGGCCATTTTGTCTAATAGCAATAATAACATGTTATTATATCAAGATTGAAAATGACCACATGTTGATATGATTATACAACAGTGCCCAGATGATATCAGCAGACAATGCAACATTCTGTCATGGACTTGTGTAACTAAAGATAAGAACCAGATATTATGTCATTGCCATATGCACAGTGGTGCTAATGAGCATGTGTCACTTGTGTTCATGGTCTGTATTTGCAATCAACTGGATCATATTTCTCTATCCACAATGATTTTAAATTGCAGCTCATATGTTTGGTAATAAAAGTGTACAGAAACAAGTTGAAGGTTACCAATTCTTTTGTAATTATCATGCATTGAAGCAATTTTAGTCGTTCGATTTAAAAAAACAAAACACAAACCTAAAAAACAGAACATTAACCAATTAACCACGGTAGGAACAAATCAGTTGTCATGTTCTAAATGTGGTAACTTTGATTATACAGGGTGACGCAAAATAAGCTGAAAATTTTGTATTTTCTGTAAACAATGGACACTTCCACCTAAAGTTACGGACAGAGAAACATCAAAACAAAGAAAAAAGTCATCCTTAACTGGAGGTGGAAGGGTCCATTGTGTAATGGAAACTAGAGTTAATGGGTTAAATCATTCATGGAACTTTACTAATCTATATTATGATCCAATTTCTGTTTGTTGCTATAACAGAGCAAAAAACGCTACATCTTTAGAGCAGTTTTAGTTAGCGCAATACTGTTAAAATGCTCCAACTTGGAGAATAAAGCAATTTTGTCTAATCAGGCCACCAATTTACAAGCAATTTTTAATTAAAAATCTTCAAGTCAACACTAAGGAGTTGAATACAAGATTAAGGGAGGTAAGAAATGAAATAATGAAAACAGAGTCACTCAATAGAAATGATCACATGACTAACGTCTTTTGGCAGCATGCCATGTTGATGGTGATCAATTAAAAGATTGGAAAAAGGAGTGATCAATGAATAAGTCACTTCTGTCACATTTTGTTGGATAGAAAAAAGTCTGAATTTTCAAAAAACAAGCATGAATGCAGCCAGACACAAACAAAAGGTACCAATTTAGCATACAATTACATTGCAAATCGACTGCTAATGACGGAAATTTCCGTCATTGTAGTTATGGTTAACTTAATAAAATTTTGGTTTTATTGTGATTGATGACAACTCAGTTCTATTTGTGATCCGGGGCTTTTATCTTGCAATGGATAACCAATACACTTCGCCACCTGCCACATTCAATGGGTTAATGTCTATTAGAAACCGTCAACCAAAACAACATATGTTTCTTCAGTTTTTAAGTTGGTCTGGCTTGCTGGCTATGTATGTATCACAGACATACAGGATTTACCAATGGAGCTAGAGGACTGGAAATTTAAACATTTACTCCTTATTATGTCTAGGAAAAAAAAAAAAAAATTTTACCCCCCCCCCCAAAAAAAAATTGTAATGTAAGTTTATTCTAAATTGATCGCTTAGTTTATGTCCAACAGCATTCATGCTTATTTCTTTTGGAAAATTCAGACTTTTAAGTGATCACTGCCCAACAAAATGTGAGAGAAATAACTTATTCATTGATAAACCCTTTTTTCCAATATTTCAATTGATCACCCCACCAAAAAATTGGAAAAAAGGCGTGGTCAATGGAGAAGTTACTTCTTTCGCCTTTTGTTGGACACTAAACAGTCTGAATATCAAAAAAAAAAAGTTGTGCACGCAGTCGAACACAAACTAGGACCAATAGCATAAACTTACATTGTAAATTAAATCCACTTCTAAAAACCTATTTTCAGGAGGAATTTCTTTCTAGACATAAGGAGTAAATGTTTAAATTCTCAGCCCTCTAGCTCCATTGGTGTGGCCTGTACGCATGATACATATATAGCCATGCAGCCAGACCAGCTTAAAAACTGAAGAAACCTATGTTGACAGTTTTGGTTGACAGTTTCTAACATGTGACAAGGCATATTGGGAAATGTTTATCGTGATTTGTTTATTGAAGATTTATTCATTGTTTCCGACACACAACCTTCTCCATTTCTCAACCGGGCTTGGGACCAGCTATGGTGACTGCCAAGTTTTTTCAGTCAGAGTTTGGACTCCAACTGCCCTGCTATTTATCCATAGTCGAGTGGAAAAATAGATTCATGCCTTTCCCAGGAGCATTAGTGCGAAGTGAGATGGACAGAAAATAAGATGGCATGACAATTTAGGCAGGTTCAGGAGATATTGGTGCCACAACCCCTGCCAGAGATCTGGCAAATCTTGAGGAAGGTCTATGTCCAACAATGGACATTAAAAGGATGATGATGATGAACATAAGCAACCTAGGCCGAAAGTAACTTGGTTTCCTGATGTTTTCCCTGCCAGTAACCGCTATGTCACTTGGCACCTCTGTCTATGATTGTAGTAACAATAGTAGATAATAAATAAGAAAATGTAGGAGCAGTAGTCATTAGCAGGTTTTTCCAGAATTTTTCCTTACTTTCCCCGGCTGCTTATAAAGCAGCAGCAGCAGCATGCTGTCCATCAAAAGGGAAAACACAGAACAAAAGCATTTGTCAGCAGACAGTGCAATGGTAGTAGAAGTAGTTACAACCATAATCAAGAGAATATTTTCAATTGTTTGAAACAACTATAGATAGGCGTTGATCATCTTTAACAAATTCGCAAATAATATTTAAGAGACTAAAAAGTTAAAAAAGAAAAAGAAATTACTGTCCTATAATAGTTGCTTCATTTAGTGAATGTGAATAATAATAATAATAATAATAATATGCAAGTCTAACATCTATTATGAGAGAGGCAGTATTAATTTAGACCAGCGGTGTTCAAACGTTTTTCCGCAGAACCCCAGAGTTCCATGAAACAAAGTGACATTTTCGCATATGCCTTTGTATTTTATTTATCTTGTGTGATAATTGTTTATAATGTTCTTAACACATTATGACGTAACTATATTTCAAATACTTATTTTTAACAGTTACATTAAAATTAAAAACATCTTGGTATATTTTCATGACACGGACGATGTTCAGTCAGTAGTCGTTCCTCAGTAAGCTTCATTCTTACTTTTCCATTTGAGTATGTATTTTCTTTTGGGGTTTATACAAATTGGATAATTCCATAAACAAGGCCAAAATCCAATAGTTACATACATATATATGTAGAAGGCAAGGTTGTTTGTTTGAAGGGGTTCCCTAGAAAATTAATTATTGAAAAGGGTTTCCCCCGAGTAGTTAAAGTTTGAAGACCACTGATTTAGACTGATTTGGGTCTAACAAATATAAAAATGATGAAACAAGTGAAAAGATTCCCTCAATTGGAGAGAACCATGCCAAATTATAAACACTAGCCTATGACCCGTTGCTTTGCTGGGGGTTATACTGAGTCTACAACAACAGGCACATCTAATGGCTGTTACTGATATGAGTGTGACAGACATGCTAGGAAGGGAGAAAGGAAGTTTAAAAAGATGGCAAAAAGGGAGAGAGGAGAAAAGAAAGGTAGTTTAATAAGAGTGTAGGAAGGGAGAGGGGCTGATGGCTGCTACTGATACTATAAGTGTGATAGACATGGCTCTTATGTATACTAGCATATACCCGGCAAAAATAATGGTGTTATGTATGGATCAGCAATAAGGAGCCAAAAGCAATTTTATTAGGTCATTTTTTTATTAACTCAAGTATCCTAATTTTCAGTTTTTTGAAATTTCAACTTAAGAAAAGTCAACACTGATATTGTGCGATATGAAAAGAGTCATGGAAAGAAACTTATTTTATTAAAAATATAACTTATTCCATTGCAAAATTGACCTTTTTAAAAAGCATTTGGTCATGAACTTTTTGGTTTAGCCATATTTAAATATTGAGCCATTTTTTGGGGGGTATGTGCTGAAAGTATTTGTATTTGGCAATTTTAGCAAGATTTTGGCCAGAAATGTCTCCAAGTATCTAGCAATTGCTTCCCACTTTCAACTGTTTGCTCACTGTAGGCAACATCAAAGAAGCCGAAAGAAAGTGAAAGGAGAAAGAGAGAGTGATGCGTTCTGCATTGCCTTGCCTTTATATGGGAATGTCAGGTGTCATTTTTACACCATTTAATTCTATTATTCATTGTACAGTCTATCTTATTTGGACCAGTCCATTATGAGTTGTAGGATCTCAGCTAGCAGACACTACAGACAACCAAACATCATGTAATCAATCAAACATACTCAATTGCATATTTTGGTTTTATATGCATAGATGATTACCTTTCTTGATTTTCACCAATTGGAAAATCATCTCAGAATCAGTTGTTGAATTGTTTACTATATGGGCTTACAATACCTATGTAGACCAGGTTTACCTATAAGGGGAAATAACCCAAACATTATCCCAGAGACTTACCCAACAGAGGCATTGGAATAGCATTGATTTAAGTCTCAGAGATAAAGTTTAGATTATTATCCCTCATGGCCAAATATGGCAACCCTGATATAGATAAAGAACACCCAAAGAACGCCGGATGAAAAAACGAGCAACATAAACGAGGAAAATAGTCTAAACCATATACAATGTTTAAAATGGATTCATGCCATTCCCAAGGGCATTAGTGCAAAGTGAATGCAAACTGAACTCAGGTCGCCAATCCCGTTATCCAAGCCTTTGACTGCCCAGCCACTTGCACCGCTCTTTAAATCTTAAGGTCATAGACCGCTTGATACCGCTCCTAATTGACAGTGGAACTCTCTGGCAGAAGCAAAATTTGTTAAAATTATTATGACAGATATAAAATATAATAATTTTTAAAAATTTACATAAAAGGTGAAAGGAAGGTAACTTTAATCAGTAGTTATCCCCTATTGATATTAACATTTCAATTTTCTTATATGAATTTAAGAGTTAAAGTGATAGACCATCTCAAGTCTCATTTGTGCGTAATTTTTAATGACATTTGATGCTCTAAAAACACTGGAAATTACATGGTTGCACTTGGAGGTATGCTTCCATCCCAGAGTGAAAGTTCCAAGATGGTGTTTTAGCCAGGCTTAGTGAGACTATACTAAAAAAAAATTTTTAAATCTAGCTTAAGAAACAAACAAAAATAAAAAATCTGATTTTAAGTCGGAGCAAAAAGCCCTTCCTCTTGTAGTTAGTCTCTTAGTTGTGATATCCACTTTATTATTCCAGGTTATGTTGATAAGCTTGTGTAATAAATCCACCACAGTGACTTGGAGCATTGGTAAGAAGTTGGACTGCTGCCCCAGAGGTCTGGTTTCAATCCTGGCTCGAGGCACCAAGGTACTTATAGTCAGTAGCCACACTGATGAGTCGTAAGACGACAAAACAGCGCTGTATGTGGATTTGACAATATATATAATCATATTATGTATACGCCCCCTCAATTTAGAGGTCGAGCACTTTCTCTTCGGAGAAATTCGAATTGAGCGCTTTCGTAAATAGATAAAAACATGAGTTTATATGGATTTAAAATTGCCTACAATCCTGGCTCGAGGCACCTTACTTATAGTCAGTAGCCACACTGATGAAGCGCTGTATGCGGATTTGACATATATATATAAATAAATAAAAATAACATTCGTTGAAATATATCAATTATAGTAAAAAGCAAAAGAACAAATTACACAAAAGCTCTTTCTGGTTCAAGTAGAGTAGTCCCTAAAAAGAAGTGCGGTCCCTCCTATAGAGCTAATATTAGAGCTTCATTTTTGTATGCTAATACTTCGATGGACTTCGGTCATGAATTACAAGCAGTAATTACTAATTTATTTTAAAACAATTCAAAGCTTTGCAATGAAAATGAATTCTAATCAGTTATTTATTTTAATACAATTCAAGGCATAACATACCATTGAGAAATGAGCAACAATATATTGTCAAAACATTTCCGACATATACGACGTTAGGGTTAGGTAATTCGTATATGCGAAAATAAAGCAATACTACTAGCTCTGTAGGACTAGAAGGAACAACCTTTATTTTTAGGGACCACATTACTTAACGTGTACCTTCTTTTCATTTATATCTCACTCGCCTAAGAGAAATTCGGGTTCATTCTGGTTGAACATCAACAAGAAAATGCAAAGTTTGTAATCTAATTTTCTTTATACAACTCTAATAGAGTGAATCATAGCTGATTTCTTCTAACATTAAATACTAGTTTAGTCACCGTCCAAAAAATAACGGAATATAAAATATAATTGCATTGTACTTAAAAAAATATCAAAAACATATTGCTCTGCATTTTCTTGTTTATGTTCAACCAGAATGAACCCGAATTATTTTACGCATTTGCAAAAAAATAAAATATACTACTCTATAATTAGCATTCAATAGTTATCTCCCTTGACAAATGTAACAGACAAAAAAATATAGACCATCACATGACGTTTTATATAAATAGATTATTAAATATTTATCAAAAATCACACACGCTCTGAAATTCTTCCCATGTTAATCAACCTTGATTTTTTTTGTTAACTAATCAATAACTCAAGTGGGGAAGAAAAAAAAAGTTAGAAAAGCGGTTGAGAGTAGGTAGGAAAAGAAAGTTATAAAACGGAGAAGCACGTGAAACGGAGAAGAGAGAGAGAGAGAGAGAGAGAGAGAAAAGAAAGAAAAGCAGTGTGTGGGAGGGACTGAGGAAATTTCCTAATCCAGCTGACATGTGTACAAGATAAAAACTCAAGGAGGATTTTTATGTACAAATACACACACACAAAGTGACCACGCAACTACCGATGCCGATAGTTGGTCGTTTAAGTTCATGACGTAAATTTTTCAACTACGTGATCCTACAAGTGTTTAGGCTGTGTTAGACAGACAAACGTATACATAATCAAAGTCTGTGAGAGTGAACTATAAAGTCGTCCCGAACCACTAAAAAAAAAAAAAAGTAATAAAATAGTTTTTGTTGTTTACAAATGAGTTGTATGGTTTAGTGTCATGTGTGTCGATATACATGCATTTAAACATACTCCACCCACAGGACTAAACAGTATTTTACGTTACGTTGCGTACCTATGTGGGGTGCTGGTGAAGTGTTTAGTTTCAAACATCATTTATTTACTTTTGATTTGAGTTCGTATATATCAAAAGTCCAGTAACAGTTGTGCTGCACTGAAAGAGAAATTTATGGAAGAACTACGTAGTTTAAATTTACCCATGCAGTCAAAAAAATGACGAGAGTTGAATAATTTTGCAATTGCGTCTGTGCTTAAAAAATATCAAAAACATTTTCTTGTTTATGTTCAAAACCACTGACCAGAATGACTTCTTTTTACGCAGTTGCAAAAAAATAAACAAATAAAATAAATGAGGGAGACTACTCTATAATTAGTATTTAGTCCTTTGACAAATGTTACTAACAAAAGTTTTTTGTCCAACATTTTTGTCAAAAAATATAGACAATCACGCGGCGTTTTTCTATAAGTAAGCTAAGAGCATGTTCACGACAATTACACAAGTAATAATAACTAAACTTAGAAAGGCCACAAAACAGGATCCAGAACATTCTTGTAATTTCGCATAAACGAAACCGTTTAAATTTCGTTTTTTGAAAACTGCTACACACAAAAAAGTAATAAATAGAATTGGCTACAGTTTATCGCTGTGACAAAGAAAAGGAACGAATGAAAAATAAATTTAGAGAAATTTGCAATTTTTTTTGAAGAAGGTAAGGACAACAAATTTTTAAGCCAAAGCAATTAATTGCCAATCTGCCAAAATATTTTTTTTAAATACGACGCAATAAAAACATTACATGAATTTCTATTAGAGTGAGTAGAGTAAAGCGTTAGAGATAAGTTGTTGATAAGTAAAGAGCGAGAATGTTCAAAAACATGGTACCAACAGCATAGAAAAAACAGACAACTTTTGCGCTCCTTTTAAAACATAAGAGTAAACTTTACAGTAATGTGACTGACTGCTGAAGAGAAAGTATTTGAAAAATTTCAGTGGCATGATAAAAAGATTCTTGATTAACCAAGCCTCGGTCAGTCCGTATTAAACGAGAGAAGTCCAGACGAGGACCAAAAATAAGTTTCAGGACGAAAACATTTAAAATCTAAAATCAGTAGAGGAAACCACAGTGGTGAACACGAACACTTGTTTTTGTTTTGTTATATGTACTTGTTTTTAAAAGTTTGGTGGCGAGGTAGTAGTTGTAGTAATGACTCGTAGGCTGGTGCCTTTCTCTTTTATTCTTTTACTTACAACACCTAAATGACTTTATGTTAAACTTTTGACAGCATGTAGGTGGATATTATTTTTAGGAAGTTAAAAAAACCTGATGATAATCATATGACCCGGAAACGGCTACTTTTCTGCTTGTTTTCAGTAAGTTTTACGTTAATGTGGTCACGTGATCAAGCAAATCTCCAAGTCCGGCTTGAACAGTTTTTCTATTGCAGCAGAATACACAGTTGGTGCTTGTCAAGGTGTTTGGATTATATTTATGAAGTTTTGTGTTTATTTTAATTTTTCATACATTTCGGATTTTTTTAACGACCTTGAAAGCTGATCTCATCAAAAAAATGTTTTTAAAGTGTACTTGCGATATTATTAGTCAAATTTAAAAAATATATATCACAAAAAAAATAAAAATAAAAACTATGCCCCCCCCCCACACACACACTTATTTGCCCAGTTGCCGATTTAACAAAAATATCGCAATTAAAAATACAGGCTTCGTGAAAAACATTGATTTTTTTATCACCTTTGCTTGAAGAATTTCAAATGTAGTTTCTTCAGCTTCACCAAATCAACCATCTTATTTTTTTAAAGTGTTAAACACAAGTCAATCAGAAAGACGAAAATATTGACTGGTTGACAGTAGTGGTTCGCTGTGGTTAAAAATGATTCAACTTGGGAAACTTTCTTTAATAAAAAAAAATAAATAAAAAATAATTCTAAACAAAGGTTTTTTTTGTTGTTTTTCATCACAACAACTTCGAATGAACCAAGGAAAATATCCCAAATTTGTAAATATTTTAGAAAAAAATAAAATTAACGAGCGCAAAAAATACCATCATTCAACAAACAGAGCAGTAAATCATAAATGGTTTCTTTGTAAATAATTTCCGAGATTATTTATTATTTAAATATTTTGTTTATAATTCTTCATCATAGGAGTTACACAACTGTTCATAGCAGTTTGTATGAAACTACACTACTTCCTGAACACGAAATCTAATAGCAAGGTTACTCAGTGTTGCCTCGAAAAGCACTTTACGTATAATCACTCAACAACATTCATTGGTTATTTTTCATTTCATCATATCTGCCTGTTTTGTTTTTAAATAAGAAAATGAAAGTGAACGAGGTCAGAAGAAACAACATGGAGAGAAGAACTGCTTAAAGTGAGCAGTATAAAATATTTTTCCACTTTTTAATTAACAAGATGCAACATTTTCATTTAAATTTTCAATTATTTCAGTTTAATGGTTCCCAAAGATTCATTAGGTGCTAATGCAATCGTGAGGGTTGGTGGTAGAAATACTTGGGAACGATGCACTATTGAAATAACCAATTAAAAATAGCCTTTCGGAGAAAAAGGAAAAAAAAAAGAAGTATAAAACAAGTCAAGTATATAGATCCCGCAAAATAAATTTTTTTTTAAAAAACTCGCCAATTTAAAAATATGTGAGGAGAAGGTCCCGATTGGAATTCAGCTGATGTGACGTAGACAAGACATGCGATCTGTCGAAAATTTGTGAAGCGAGGCAAACAATTTAACAATATAATTTATGTATTTACTTCTGTTTTTCTTTAATTTGTGCGCCCTTTTTAACATCGAGTGCGCGAAACTTTAAAATCGGGGCCACCTTCCCTACATTGTACCCATAATTCATTATGGATAATGTGTTAGACCTTGATTTTGAACAGGATTCAGTTGGGTGTTAAATAGTAAAACACGGCAAGACTAAATCAGTAAATAAAATGCACAGCTGAGCATGGCTTGTTTTAACAACATTTGGGTCCATACACGATCAGAATCAACACTAACAACAAATACATTGAATACTTTTAAATCCTATCAAATTAATCCTGTCCATTAGATAACAAACTGAATAATATCAATGATTTTAAATCTTTACATCGTATTTTTGTCGTTTTACAAGTGAAATGTGGGTGGGGACACAAAGAAAACATCTCTCCCTAACCGAGAAATTTCTAGGTTAGGGTACTATACACAGGTATGCTTAATTTGTTCCAAATATTTCAGTACTGTTCAAGGTCTTATAATTTAATGTGGATTTTTTTTCTCCAGCTTATGCTTAGTTACATTAATTTGTACAGTAAAACCATAACCGTACTACACCAAAACCCACACTATTCAAGGTATTATTGCGGTATCAAGTTAAAGCACCTTATTTCGAAAAAAAATTTTTTTTTTAAAAGTACAACCTTTGTCCCATAATAGTTGTTACATTTGCTTATATATTTCATACACTAAATGTAACAACTATTATGGGACGGGGGTTAAGGCAACTAAAAAAAATGAAGAAGCGTACACGGGGACTTCACACGGACTATGTGTTTGTTTATCTCTCTCTGGAGAGAGAAAGATACTAATTTTGAGGAATGTCTCGGGAATCTTTTAAGGGAATTTCTTATTACTCCATTTTCCAAAAGTACAAACACACTAGGAATCTCCTTTTTTCGTAATCTTTGTCATATGGGAACTTTCCTTCGCTCATTATCTGTCATGAACATCTCTCTCACACTCACACACTCACATCATTACATGTTTGTGTGTGTGTGTGTGTGTAAATTTTTCTCTGGGACCCGAGAGATTCCTACTTCAGTGTAAGTTGTAAGAATGTGTTCTAGGTTGGTATGGAGTAGGAGTCGTACATTATAGGCAAAAGAACACAGCTTTTCCGCTAGGGACAGGCGATATTTAGATCGCCATGTAAGCCGTACGAAGAGCGAAAAGTAAGGGTCCAGTTTAGTATTATACATTGTAAATGGAAACCCCTCATATAAGCTTGAAAAATTAACTTTAAAAATAAAACGGACACATTTCCTGACAAAAAGGTTTTATGGATTGAAATTACAAAAATGACTTGCGTAAGTTTTTTTTTTAAAGAGGCGAACCTGTCTTAATTAGTACCGATATTTATTTAATTTGTGATATATGAACAAAATATACACGTCTGCATTGTCATGTACCCAGATGTACAATGAATATCTTTGAACCATTAGACGTGTAAGCATACATTTTAGACAACCGAGGATGTAATTTAAGTCTCATGGTACGTACTCATTGTCAATTCTAAATTCAATTAT
>VCCN01006563.1:954237-964620 GCA_006491835.1 Architeuthis dux
GATCTTAAAAATGTATACCTGGTCTTATATATACCCTGAAAAGAGTACTACGAGTAGTTAGTGTAAATTTTAGTAATTTACGCTTTAAATATATTACTCGTTAAACTTGTCGTCTAGTTTATTATGATCGAAATATTTGAATAAAAATTTTTGTTTGTGCCTACATTTTCCGACCAACTCATTCCGTCTATTTAAAAGAAGTTGTTTGGAAATTCGATAATATTTAATTTTTCTCCCAAGCATAAGTATCATTTTTGCGCTGTGTTTTTACAGCCCGGTGTTGTTGTAATAAATTCCCATCTGATGATAGCTGTTAGATTTTCATTTTTCAGATTCAAGACATATTTGGACAATGATATGCTGTTATTGTAATTTATATTATTGAACGAAATCTTATGGTTGTTATACCTGATTTTAAATATACGACGCCCCTATATGGTTGTTTGATTTTGCTATTGAATCCACAGTCGCCAAGTATATTTCGTTCGGGGTGTTGCATTTGTATTTAATTGGGCAGGCGTCAATATTTCTGCATTTACAGTTAAGTGTGTTATTGTCTAAGTTTGGTCTATTCGTGATTATTTTATTGTTTTTTTTTAATGATTTTAGCTATGTTATTAATATAAGAATAGCTGAATTTAAGAGTGTTTCAACTGAATATCTTAAATGTTGTCGTTAGGGAAATGTTTGTCAATCATATTTAACAATGTTTTACAATATTGGTTTTTACTTTTAAATTGTAACGTGGGTTAAAGCAAATAATGTTTCATTTACGTCTGTTTATTTTGTTTAATTTTGGTTATTATTCTTGATTTGGGTTTAAGTTTTAAGGCATTTTTATAAGGTTTCTTTATATTATAGAATATTTCTTTATTTTTAGAGTTAATAGCGAGCCTTTTTTCTATTGAGTTAGGTATTTGTTTAATTATGTTTCGTGGGTGATTCGAAGCCGAATTTATGTATAGTGGTGTGTTATTATCTTTTCTAAAAGGTCTGTATGTGTTGTTGCATAGGTTTAAATCCTAATCTAATCCTATAATCCTAATCCTATCTAAGAAATTGACTTCTTTAAGTTGGGTTTCGATTTCTATTTTAAACCCTATCTCTTTAAAAAATTTGTACTTTCTAGTTTTGTCAGTTTTTTGTTTGTTGTATTTAAAAGAAATGATTAGACCGTCGTCTCTGTATGTGCCTTTGTTTTTTGGCAGTTATTTTGTGCATGGTATTAAGAATGTACATTCCAGTGATTTCTGAAATATCTGCGGAATCATACGCACCCCTAGCTACGTAAAAAAAAATTGTTGTTATTTTTTTAAATCCAAAGATCTTCATTTTGGTATAGTAAAGTTTTCCTGCAGTGTTTGATTATTTTGATGTCTTTTTCACTTATTTCTGTATGTGTTGTTGTGTAGGTTTAAATTAATATCTAAGAAATTGACTTCTTTAAGTTGGGTTTCGATTTCTATTTTAAACCCTATCTCTTTAAAAAGATTTTTTATTAATACCTTTCTAGTTTTGTCAGTTTTTGTTTGTTGTATTTAAAAAAAAATGATTAGACCGTCGTCTCTGTATGTGCCTATGTTTTTTGGCAATTGTTTTGTGTATGGTTTTAAGAATGTACATTCCAGTGATTTCTGAAATCTCAGCGGAATCATACGCACCCCTAGCTACGTCAAAAACATTGTTGTTATTTTGGTATAGTACGGTTTTCCTGCAGTATTTGATTATTTTGATGTCTTTTTCACTTATGTTGGTATCTAGCTTTGCAAAGTCCATTACTTTGTCTAATGTTTCTTCTTTAATAGATGGGTAATACTCCTTTATGTCGAATTGGATGAATTCAGAATTGTTTTTGCCATTTATGTTTTCGAACCAATTGATTACGTCTTTTGTGTTTCTCCAGAGGTTGAAGTTTAATTTGTTCTTTACATCTAGATTTATTTTCTCAAGTATGGTTTTGCTTTTAGTGGGGTTTATTAGACGGCAGTCTGGTTTGTTTATGTTGAAGTTTGTTTTGTGGCCCTTAAAAATGATGTATGCCAGGAATTTCTGTATCTTAAATCTTAAGTCGTAAATCTTTAGCATGTTGGCAATATCTTTTTTATTTAAAATCAGGTATAACAACCATAAGATTTCGTTCTATAATATAAAATACAATAACAATGCATCATTGTGCAAATACTGAGCATTTACAAATCACGTGTTATGACGACGTGAAATATTATTACGTATGGCAACAGGCGATTACATTTCAAACCCCTTCGACTTCCTTTCACTGTTGTACAATGCATATCATGTGGAGCAGTCCATTATGAGTTTTGGGATGTGTCAGGTGGCGGACACGACGGGAATCAATCAATCAAACATACAATCAACCATACAAATAAACATACTAATTAGCATATATGCCTTTTATATGTATAGATTATTTAAGGGGTCAAAAGTGAAGTCGAAACCTTTTCAACTTTTAGGGGTCAAAGTGAAGGACCACTTTTTTCCCTTTAAGGGGTCATAGGTAAAGGGAAACTTTCCCCCTATAAGGCGTCAACATGATACCCCACACCCTCCGAAGAAAATTCAAGGGATCAAAAATGAAGGGAAACTTTTTCTCTGTTGAGGGGTCAAAAGTGAAGGAAAACTTTTTACCCCCTTTAAGAGGTCAAAAGTGAAGGCAAACTTTTTTCACCCTTAAGGGGTCAAAAGTGATGGAAAACTCTTTTTCCCTTTTAAAGGGTCAAAAGTGAAGGGAAAATTTTTTACAAGTCTGAAAACTTTAGTCCTTTTTTCACACCTTAAATGTTTAACCTGGCATAGACGGGTACTTCAGTTAGTTTAATATAAAAGGACTGCTTTTAAATCATAATGAGTGATAAAGATATTGAATTGTACCTTAAGTCGGATGTGTTTGAAAGAGAAGCTACTATCAAAATAAACATATATGCGTGTGATTAAAATACATATAAATATAGCAATATATTAGGCGTGTGCTAAAATTCCAAGCGCTCCCCTATTTTGAAAACTAGAGATTGAAAACCGGTTTTGATTGTTTTGTATTCAGTGTTCATTTATCCTGTGTTGAGAAAAATGGTGATAAGATATATGTGCGGCACTGCATGTGTTCCCCAGCAGCAGAAGTGAAGAAGATGATTGATTAAGCCCATGGAGGAAGCAGTACATGTGAATGGTTTTCGGTTGACTTGTGATGACTTGCAAGCTCTTTTGTGTGATGACCCCACTAAATCAACGTTGGAATTGGCTGAAAAGCTGGATGTCGATCATTCAACAGTTGTAAGACTTTTGCAAAGTATGGGGGAGATTCAAAAAGCTGGAAAATGGGTTCCACATAAATTGTCAAAGTGAAGCATTGAAGAGCGTCTCACCGTTTTATTTCTTGTAAGACATAACAAATATTTTTTGTGGGAGGTTGTCACTTGAGATAAAATGTGGGTTCACTGCGATAACCCGAAGCATCGAAAGTCATGGGCGGATCCAGGACAGTCTCTAGCACCAACAGCAAAACCTAACCTTTTTGGAAAAAAGGTTATTGCTCTGTTGGTTGGATATGAAAGGCTTACTGTATTACGAATTGCTGAAGCCTGGTGAAACGGTTACTGCAAAGCGTTACAGTTGTCACCTTCGAAGTTTGAGCGCTGCAATTGGAGAAAAAAGGACTGGGTAGCCAGAAAACGTTCGTTCACACGTTACTCTGTTGGCCAAAAAACTTAATGGATTTGGGATGAGGAATTCTTCCTCACGCGGCATATTCATCAGACGTGGCACCATCGGATTATCATTTGTTTTGTTCATTACTTACCTGGTCAAAAATGTAACGATGTTTCATCGACCACTTTATTGTGTCGAATCCAGAGTCGTTTTATCAAGATTGAATTCGGAATGTTGGCGTAAGGACATAGAAAGTCACGGAAAATATTTCGATGATTAATAAATATATTAGGGGTACGAGAAAGTAATGTCGTTTTTATTTTAGCAAAACACAAACCTCTTTTATTAGGAAACATCTATAGGCTAAACAATTACATAATCGCCATTATTGTTATTAAACACAGTAATCCAACTTTTCGATACTCTCTTTGTAAAATGGAGCTAGCTTTGATGCTTGACCTCATCAATATTTCGGCGGAGGAACTGGTGTTTTATCTGGAGATAGCTATAAAACAAATTGAATTGTTTCTATGGAAACTCGCTGACAACACTACAGAACACAAACACAAAAAACCATAAACCTCCCCAAAATTACAATCACGATGAATCTGCTATCAGACGAAATAATACAACAATACACCTCTTCCGTTGAACCTGAAAACAGTTTAAAATTAATAATCTACTATAAAAAAAAGGTAAAACTGCTAATCTTATCATTAGCAACAACCAGACTCGACAAAAATCTTCAAGTAGTCAGATCAACGTCGTTTACGAGTTCACTTGCCCTTTGGGGGACTGTGTCCCCCTATCAAAAACAACCCATAAATGCCTACGGTGGTCACACAACTACCACCTTATCCAGACGCTTAACTTGCCACCTATCGGACCAAAGTGCCATAAAACAACATATCAATACGCATATGCCCTTCAAAAACCCCTATACGTGAAATCCTTGTAAACAACACGCGTACATTATACAGGGAGAATTGCAGAAAAAAAACTTACAATCCTCGAAGCATTAGTCATCAAAAAGAGGAATCCTAAACTAAATAAAAATCTTCTTTGGCCATCACTAGACCCAGACCACTACTACAGCAGAGTTCATTACTTACACGACCCCCCCCCCCCACACACACAAGGGCAATGTTGTCTCTATTTCGAACGATATGGGATTTGTTCATTGGAGATCTATTCATTGATTCTATAGCAATTAAAAGTTTGTACGGGGCTGGGGTGCCCCCCCCCCAGTAACCTTCTCTTAGTTGGACTGTCTTACAGGGCTAAAGGGCTCCAACTGCTCTGCTATTTACCCATTGCAAGGGGAGGGGGAGAAATGGATTAATGCCTTTCCAAAGGGCATTAGTGCGAAGTGAATGCAAGCAGCCTCGGCTGAAACACGAACTCATGCAGGTAACCTTTACGCCACTGCGCACCTCCTTATATTATTGAGATATTTTTAGTTTCAGACGAAAATGTCCACAACCGGCTAGCGAGACTGGTGCGCCATCCCCTGATCTATGTCATGTGTTTCAGTCTAATTTGACATTTATTGGACTGAGCTATCTTTGACGTCCCCACCACCGGTGCATGATCACCGGGGTATTTGCTAGACAAAGTCAACTTTGGCATAATACCATATTTGTTGAGCCTTTAGTGGTTTGCGAGACTATTTCGCTGACCATTGCACCAGGGCGACTTTTACAGTCTAATTATTGGTGCTCTGTAGGATGTGGTCTGTCATTAAGTTTGTACTGTAGTAGTCAATCTACCTTTAGGTGTCTACTGTAGTATGCGACCTACAGTTTGTTAGCAAATATAATGTTTTACTTGGGCTCACCAGTTTGTTAAGAATTGAGTTCAGTTGGGTTTGAAGGACTGTTTCAATGAAAAGTATCATCATCATCAGCAGCATCATCATCAGCCTTTTAGTGTCCGTTGTTGGACATAGACCATCCCCAGGATTCGCCGGACCTCTCTATCATTGGCCGTCGCGGAGCCATTAGTTGCTGTCTTTTGATCTCTCCATGTGATGTTGAGCATGATTCTCTACTGTACACGTTGCATGGTTCTCTAATGGATTCTATGATATCTCTGACTCCTGTTTTTTTCCTCTCTAATATACTGTGCTGTCGAGATCTCTCCATGTTATGTTGAACATGTTTCTACCCATGTGCACGTTGCATGTTTCTCAGTCAATCTTTTGGTTAGGTTGCATGTTTCAGCTCCATATGTGACTATCGGGAGGATACATTGTATACCCTTCTTTTTAGAACTAATGGGATTTTCTTGTTTTTGAAGGTTGAGCTTGCTCTACCGAAAGCTTGTCAACCTAGAGTTATTCTTCGCTTGATTTATTTTTCTTGTGAGAATTTTATGGAGATTCTTTGTCCTAGTAGTGGTAGATGTAGTGGTCCACTTTCTTTAGCTCTGCGTTTTCGATTTTGATCATCGTTGTGTCTTTGTTCTCAGCATGTTTGTTGCACATTTGTTTTGCTGAAGTTTGAAAGAGGTTAAAGACTGAATTTATAACATAACAATTAATTTATTTTGAGAAGAAACCACACAAGATTAAGTAATTCATATAAGTGGTTTGTCGAGTTCACAGGTTGATTGAAAGTTCTGTTGTATTAACAGAAAATATTGTAGAAAACACAAGACTAGACTAGACAAGGGTTTCTAAATGGCGAGAAACAATTACTCGTGTGACTGTAGGTGAGGCAGTATGTTGTATGAGTGTATAGATTAGCAGTAAGGCATGTTCATTACCTTAGGTGAAGAAAGGTTTACGCTAGTAGAGCGCACAGATTTTGGTAGAGCGTTCACATTTTGGTAGACCGCATACTACAGCAGCACCTAATTATGTATCCCGCTTGCTACCTATCGTAGAGCGATGGTTAGCAACCTCGTCTCTGTATCCCAACTAGCAAGTGTAGTGAACTCAATCCTCACTATCGCCCCTATGTTGTGGGCTTGTGTCAGACTAAGGTTAATAAATAGGTTTATGCAGTTGGTAGTCTGGAATTTGATTTTTCTGCTGTGAAAAAAATCACAGTCGATATCAATGCCAGGTTTAAAATCTACAGCGTTCATTACTATCTTAATTATTATTTGCCGGCTTATAAGACGCCTGATTTAAAAGGGTATTTAGGGGACCACAGCTCACAGCAACTCATCCAAGCCCCATAGCTGACTAATTCGTGATTTTAGACGGCTCCGTAGTCATAATAATAGCACATTAAACGCAGTGTAAAATTGCATAATCTTGTTTAGTTTTAATCTTCTGCATCATATCAGCACATACGGTATAAGTTATGTCGCTAGGCGGATACATGTATAAATTCTGTTAAAGAATCTATAAAACCTGTATATTCCAGATACGTCAAATATAAGATTTGCCACCGGTTAAAAATAAAAGTGATCTGCCCCCGTTTTTTGTCTGAGATTTCCTTCTCATTGGCAAGTTAGTTGTAACGATTCTCCCTAGGCAAGACAATTGTAATGAGGCTTTATGTTGTTTTTTTAGTCGCCAATCCTACACTTTACCACTAAGCTATTCTCGTGAGTGCTACACAGACATTCTTTACGGATATTTCTCAGCCTTTTTGTTGTGGGTCTCAAACTTTATTGTATGACGGCACACAAAGAAACATATTTGACTTTCAACTGTAAAACTGATATAATTAGACAAAAACATTTTAGTAGTCAATGAACCAAACTTTTATACCAGCATACTGATATACGTACTCGCAACTCCTCTTCCCTTTCATCTATGGCAAAAAAGATTCAGATCTCACAAAATCTAGTGATAAAATCACTAGATTGACAACTCGGAAGCGGGACATACATAATACCCGTACTGGAAACGTCCAAGGCTCGAAATACAAGTTTGCGTATTTGGAAGAATTTACGCGACACACCTGGGAGATAGTTGCGACACACCATTGTTCCGCGGCACAAAGTTTGAGAACCACTGCGTTGCTGGTTGTTATTCATTACAGCGCTTGCGCAGATTTAAAAAGAAAGAAAGAAAGAAAGAAAAGAAACGAATGAAAGAGACGCCGTAGACAGGAATGAAGCAAACAAACAAAATAAGTGAAAATGGAGTTTCCAATGTGTATAGTTTATTGTTTGCTATACTACTTCCAAAGCACTGGCTATTGTGGAGATTTATCAATGAGTCTCCCAGCCCATTCAGTTTGGTGTCGAGTCATTGATCGATAAGATGAAAAGAAAGGTAGTTTCTGGTCAGCAGCTCCCAACACTGAGCCAAGCAGACGATGACGTCATTAGTAGCGTCGTTTTTTCTCGACTCACGTCCGACTTCGACCAACGATCCACCTGACCGTAATTTTTGTATTTACTTTTTATGAACTTAATTAGAAACCGTAAATCAAAACTGTCAACGTAGGTTTCTTCATCCTGGCTGGCTATGTATGTATGTATGTATGTATGTATGTATGTGTCACGTGTACAGGTCACACCAATGGAGCTAGAGGACTGAAAATATAAACAGTTACTCCTTATTATGTCTAGAAATAAAAAAAAATTGTTTTTTGAAAATTGGCCCCTTAGTTTGTGTCCAGCAGCGTTCACGCTTGTTTCTTTTTGAAAATTTGGACTTTTCATTGATGCAACAAAAGACGAGATAAGTAACTTATTCGTTGATCACCCCTTTTCCAAAATTTTTAATTGATCACCTCCTACACGACATGCTGCCAAAGACGTTGGTCACGTGACGGTTGCTATTGATTGGCTAACCGGACCTGTTTGGGTTTTATGTTTACATTTACTGTCGGCCAATGTCTTCCTTTGTTCGGCCTGCACGCCCATATTTTCATCAAATTAGAGGCCCGCATGCCCACTCCAGTCGGCAAATTAGAGGCCCCAAATGAAAATCATTAGGGACGCTTCTGCAAATTAACTAATATGCACAACACAATATATAATAAATGTAATATATACATAAATGTGTTAAAATAAGATCTACTCTAATAATGAACAGTGTGATTTTCTTGGTTCGCTGTCCGTAACACGGGTCTCTTCTATTGGGAGGGGGGGGGGGGCTTAACATTTTGCTGAAAAAATACTTCCTACCCACCGTTTCTAACTATGCACACTCCCCGGTAAACGAATTCAGTATTTTTTCGGATCTCCCAGTATAGATGGTCTGATACCAACGCATGCTAAGTTAATATATACTTACATAATGAGCATTGTGACCTTTTTGTTTTTCTGTCCGTAACACCAGACTCTTCCACTCAGGAGTACATATTTTGCTGATAAAAATACCTCCCACCCAGCATTTGAAACTATGGATTCTTCAACTGAAACAAATTAACTATTTATTTTCCTCAAAAAATCGTTTCAGAGTAAATCAAATATATCCGTGAATCTTTTCACTGGGATTTTAATAATTCAAACTAGCATGAAATATCTTAAAACATGGATCTACACGTAAGCCCACCTTACATTCAATGCATTCGTATCTACTCCCTTGCCGCTTTGCATTTTGTAAACATAATTTACATATGTAATATGTATTCGCAAGTTGTCATATCACCAAAGTAAATATGCAAATTTCCTTCGTTTGCACCAGGAGATGCTGCCATCTTGCGAAAGAATAACACACTATCCTAAGACGAGTTATCTCGTACTGGCAGTGGACTGACGACTTGCTAAGACGAGTTATCTCGTCTGTTGCATCGAACAGATTAATGGCAAATATTATTTAACCCATTAACTGCCGAAGGTGGTGAAGAGTTTATAGTTATCTGTTGCAAGATAAAAGCTCTTGTCCATTGCATGTTAATCCATTGCAAGTTATCGATTGCAATCTATCCATTGCAAGATAAAAGTGCTGACTCGCAGATAGAACTGAGTTGCCATCAATTGTAATAAAACTGAAATGTTATTGAGTTAGCCATAGAACCGCTACGACGGAAATTCCCGTCATTCGTAGTTAATGGGCTAATTTGTTTTGTCTGCCTATCGGTCTGATTGTGTAACCCAGTCCAATTATTCAACGTTTTTTTTCTATTCACACGCTTTAACGATTGTTAGTGGGACACAAATAGAATGGGAAGTGGAATGGAGGCTGGCTTAAATGTTCAACAAACTAGCAAGTGCAGGGTGGGATAAGGTTGTTATTTAAGATACAGTAAACTCTCGTTGTAACGGCACTATCTAATGACACACGCGTTCTAACGGCACATTTATTTTTAATTTCTCGCAAGACTATTATCGGAGATTAGTTAGTAGCAACAGCGCATGAAGATTTCAGTGCACTATTTTTAAAAACTAAAATTAATAAACCCCGTCGGCTAAATTAATTGCTATCATTAACTTATTTTAAAATATATACCATTCCTTTATTTTTGCATTAAACCTTTGCCTGTATACGGTATTTTCTAAGAATTTACTTACTTGTTCAACAAACAATTAATTACACACCACTATATTATATGGTTAGCATAATTACTTTTTGGTTCATTCATTTTATTTGAAGATCCGTAACCTGTATATGGAACATTAGACTGTGAAAGGGTAATAAAAAGTCATTTTTGTCTGTACTTCTTGGTTTCTCATTATTAGTACACTTCGTAAAAGATACATCCGTTATGACGACAAATTCGTTATAAGGGCACTCCCAATGGTGCCGTAATAACGGGAGTCTACTGTATATTCAAATTCAATGAAAGTTGAAAAGTGTTCACATATTCA
>VCCN01006563.1:1035014-1046870 GCA_006491835.1 Architeuthis dux
GGGGAGAGAGAGAAGATAGATATATAGGTGGTTATCTTTATATTCCTATTCTGTATCACAACATGAAGAGTTTGAAATTTTGGTAGTGTCTGAGTCTTTCCAAATTCAAATAGAAAAATGGGAAAATGAATGAATTAAACAGAATGAAAACAGTCGAAATAAGAAAATTCCGTGATATGAAGTCCGATCTTTCAGGAATATTTGGCAGTTAAATACTTTCAGTCGTGGTGAGACTGAGAGAAACAATTGGCAAAGGAATTTTTCATGACTTTATTCCGATATATTTATTTTTCTCACCATACAAAATAAATACTATACTGAAGTTCAGCTTCCTGGGGGACCAGGAACTCAAGGACCGGCTCTGTTCGTAACTGCTTGTATGTTGTCAGATACTGCAATTATTTCCTTCAACGTGTTAGACAGTTCCCACTTGTCCTTCGCTTGCTAGCTTCAACAAGTGAATCTTCCATTTAGACGTCATTAAAATCCTAGAAAACAATTTAATAATGCTTCGGCGGCCACAGCAGAATTATCGTGATTTGATGAAAAATAAGCCATGGTTGGTTGTTTCGCCTAGAATTACCTCATTCTCCATAGCAACCAAGCCACAACAACAACGCCAGTCTCTATGGTGACCAATGCGCAAATGTCGAGATTTGAAAATGAGCGAACGAAGATATGGCTTAACATAAGGCATTCGTGCATTTTATTTCTTGATGATTTGTCCAATATCAACATCAACAATATATATAATTCGGGAGTGCCCGTCCGTGTGTTTGTTTGTCTGTCATGCTAGAAACCACCTAAACATGGGCGCAGCCTAACCAAATTCGGCAGGTATAATCAATGGGCCTAGGGGAAGGTTTTAAGGTAAAAGGTTTTTGGATTTTGGGAAAACGTTTTTGTGGGGTCTGCTTTCGCGCTCACCCCGATAATAATAATTCGATTTCCATCTATTTCTATATAATACTAAAAGTCTGAATCTGTTTATGTGTATGTGACCTCTAAGTAGCCGAAACGTAGCATTGTAGCCAGAGGTAGTGAATTAAATTACCCCTAAAAAAGCAGTTCTGAGCTCCCAATATGCACTCGGCATGAACTAACTGGAAAAGGGTTTTCAGCTAGATGATAAATAAAGCACAGCGTCACTAATATGGACCATGTAGTATGAAACATTTTTTCTGGTATAAGCTATTGTGTTTTTTTCTTTTTGTATTGATGTCATGAAACTAGTATTTGAATTAATAGGAAGTGCGAAGTAGCATAACGGTTATTAGCACGGAAACCAAAATCAGCAATCCGAGTTCGAATTTAGTTTGATGCTACTTGTATTCACTTTGCACTAATGCCCTTGGGGAACGTATGAATCCATATCCCTGTACTCTGTCCCACTGACAAATATCTTGACAAAAGATTGAGGAAGAAGTAGTAACAGTAAAAAGCTGTTACACTCATTGTCAACATTGACAAGGAGCTAATCGATCAATCATTTGAATTAATGAACATGCTCCTCAGAAGGACCCAAACGTATATCGATCGAAACTTTGTGATTGACCACAACAAAGATGAGGATACTGTACCGAATAATCTAAATGCTTCATCTCAAAACATAAAGCAATACATTTTGGCGAACTTTCCTGATTATTACACTAATTTACACTTGTCGTCAACCCCCCCCCCCCGAATTTTGGCTGGCCCCTAGGTTGGCCCACCCAACTTTCATACGCTTTAGTGTAGGGGTGTAGCTGATATATGATTGGTTATCTCAGATTTTCGAGGAAAACAAAACTATGCCGTAAAAATATAATAATTTTGAACACGGCAGCTTTTAATGTAGTGTTTCGGCACAAGAAGGGGAGACGACCTCCCTTCCCATTTGATAATCGCTAGGGAAGGAGAAAGCCCCCCCCCTATACTTATATTTTAAAAATCATTCATATATGTTGTGTATATCAACGTGGTGAAGTATAAAAATGAAGATTTCTCGTCACATGCATTTCGAGTCCGCCCCCCACACACACACTTTCTAAGAACTAGAAACGCCACTGCTTATAAGAGACCAAAAACATTATCAATTATTATTATTGGATGAAGTAATTGTAACATTATTTTTCATTTGACTAGTTTTTACCTTCATCTTAATATCAGTTGTTATTATTATTATATATCACTTTCAAATCGGGCCGTTATTTCTACGTCAATGAATAACAACGCGATCATATAATAAAGAATAAACCTTCGGTGAGAGTCGAACTCACACCTTCATAGCCAGAGGGGGTCTAGTTTAATGGAGAAAAAAAAACAATATGTTGCGTGGCATTTTTTTGTTTATGTTCAATATTTTCTGAATATCAAACTAAACTAAAAGTAAAATTAAGTAAAGATAAGATTCTATTCTACTAAGTTATGTCACCTGACGTCACTGATCACGTATGTCACCTGACGTCACTGATCACGTAAGAGTTACAGACGACAAATGCACATTGATAATTACTAGGTGTGTGGATGGATAGATGTGGATAAGCTTAGGAATTGGATAAAAGAATGTTTAGCATATCTTTCTTTCGTGAAGAAGAAAAAGAACAGACTATTCAAAACCTGCGACGTTGTATATACAATTTTTGACAGCATTTGTCAACATTTGTCAATATTTGCCTCTGTATTAAAACTATTTGTTTCCAATTTTATCAATTGAATCCTCGTTAAAATGTCCGAAACAAAAATAAATAATCATTGCATAAAAAATAAAACGAAAAATATCGTCTGAAATTTATATAATTCATTGGGAAATGAAAAAGATACTGAGGTCAATACACTACGGCCACCTACAGAACCCAGCAACACACACACACACACACACACACACACACACACAGGGAAATTCTCCAGTATCACTACTACCAAAGTTCTCCATTTAGTTACAACCCTCGGTCGATAAAGACATGAAAACTCGTTCTCTCTAATTTTCCTTTTGAAAACGACCTAATAAGTCGAAACATGTTAAGGTATTATAAATTTCTTCTAAATTATTCTGAGTCTCCACATCTTCCCAGCATCATTATGTCGGATAACCTTTATCCTTTTATACACTATACACTATTTTTCATGTTGAACCATATTACAATTTTTGTTGAAATTCCGATAATGTTATTAAATATGACAAGAACCCGAAGAAGGCCGGAGGGTACAATGGCCGAAATGGAGAGGAAGTACGGAAACCTCTTACTTCCTGTTGCAACGTCCATTCCATTGCCAGACCACGTGACAGTAACGCGGTCATATACTTTCGCATATTCATTATGAAAACTTTCTTTACAAGCAACAATCACTCTAATTCGAATGAAGTCAAATGAAGTTTAAAGAAAATTTAGGCCCCATTGATGACGTCATCAGTCATGTGACTTCCAGTAATTTTTAGAATTTGTGTCTGGTCTTAAATTGATCCTCATGACCCAAAGTACCAATTTCAGCTTTAAAAAGTTAGGTTAGGCAGTTGCTTAGATGGTTGGGCTTTTTTACCATGTCTAATAAAGAGTGTGTGTTCTCTGGTTGTAAATTGTAGAAAAGAACTTGCAATGCCGGCGTTGTTTCCAATAAATATACAGCAATTGATTTGTGTATCGGATGATTTAGAGAGAAAAATTCTCCTTGTCAAATATTTGAACTCAACAGCGGAAACTGATCCATTTTCCAATATCGCTCTGTGGATAGAACATAGTAAGGTATCGGAATTCTTTTTCAAAATACATACCGTATTTCCCAGTGTCAACAAGAAATAAGTTAGCTTAGTTCAACAAATACCAAACTGTGTGCTCTGAGTGTGACCTTGGGCCAAAGAAGTAGTGGGCATTTATTTGCCTCGCCACGAAGGCAAATGTGACACAGGGTCGGTTTAATGTGGGTAGGTCCCCATATACCTGTGTGTGGACTGTGGCGAACATTTGTGTTTGGCGTTAGATGGCATTAGGAGTGTTTAGTTTTAAATAACTTCATTCGGAACGATAGCTTCTGGTTGTATTGTGACAACTGTCAGATGAGCGAGCATCTGTAAGAAAATTGTTAAAATTCGCGTGTTTTTGTTTCGATCAATGAAGATGGAAAAAAACAAGCAACATTTTCCGCATATTATGATTTTTTATTTCGTGAAAGGTTAAAATACGAGTGAAACGCGGAAAAGAGATTTGTACAATTTATGGAGAAGGTAATGTAAATGATAGAACATGTCAAATTTGGTTTGCAAAGTTTCGCAGTAGAGATTTCTCGCTGAACGATGCTCCATGGTCGGGTTGGGCAGCTGAGGTTAATAACGATCAACTTAAGGCATTGCTTGCAAATAATCAATGTCATACGACGCAGGAGATAAGCAACATATTCAAAATATTCAATTCAATCGTTGATAACCATTTGCATTAACTTGGTTATGCTAGTCACTTTGATGTGTGACTTCCGTGTGCGATTCGCTACATAAACGTAATGAAAATGCTCCGTTTTTTAAACAAATTGTGACTGGCCATGAAAGGTAGATACTTTACAACAATGTGGAACGCAAAAGGTCGTGAAGCAAGCAAAATGAACTCCCACTTAACGTACCAAACGCTGCTCTTCCAAAGAAGGTGATGCTGTGTATATGGTGGGATTGAAATGGAGGCCTTTACGGTGAACTCCTTCCAGGGAATCCAACGATTGATTCGAACAAGTACTGCTCCCAATTAGACCAACTGGGGGTAGCAGTCGATGAAAATCGGCCGGGATTATTTAACAGATAGCGTGTAATGTTCCAGCCGGGTAACACTAGACCTAATGTTCCTTTAGTGACCAAGCAAAGATTGATACAGCTTGGCTTGGAAATTCTCACTCATCCACAGTATTCACCAGATATTGCAAATTCGGATTACCATATATTCCGACCTTTTCAGAATTCTCCCAATGAAGAAAAAAATCAATTTCCTCGAAGACTGCAAAAGGCACCTAGAGCAGTTCTTTGCTGAGAAAGATTAAACATCTTTGGGAGGATGGAATTATGAAGTTGGCAGAAGATAATGAAACAAAACTGTAAACATGTTAATCAATAAAGTTTATGTCAAAAATAAATCTTTTGTTATTTTCACTTAACCCACTAACTGCGGAAGGTTGTAAATGTGATAGTTATCCATTGCAAAATAAAAGCCCTTTCCATTGCAAGTTATCAATTGCAATTAATCTATTGGAAGATAAAAACCCTGACTCACAGATATAACTGAGTTGCCATCAATCATAAAAAAAAAACGGAAATTCTATTGAGTTAGCAACAGAACTGAAATGACGGAAATATCAGTCAATAAACCGAACGCATCATCTGGGTAAACCAATATGTGAAATATATTTATGTTATGCCCACGCGTCGTATATGCCATCAAATACTGGAAAACAAAGACTAATAGCATAAATATCAAGTCGATGTAATACCAGATCTCTTTTGAAAGCGTTCAGTGTAAACACGAAAAGAAAAACAAACTATAAAAAGTACAATATTCATTTCATGTATTGTATTTAATCTTAAGACCAAAAAACTGAGAATTCTATAAGCTGGCGGAAAGCATGGACAGGCCATAATTTGCCGTACATATGAGCACAGATCACACATTTACTGTTCTTTCGCTTTTGCTCGGTGTATGGTTTGTTATTTATAGCTAACTTCCATACATTTTAAATGTATTTAAAAGGGAAACAACTCTATAAAACAAACTTTGGAGTTGCCGCTCTTAAGTTTACAGTCAGCTGATTGGCTGATACGCATAGCTGTATTCTCTTCGACAAAATTCCATTGAAAACCTTTTGAGATATGCGTGGTGTGGACATATAGCTACGATGCAGGGGAGGTAACTGTAACAAATTCCTGGATCCACCCCAAAATTTAATCACTTATTCCGTTGCTGATTGCCCACCCTTCCACAAAATGTCATTCGAATTCATTGAGTACTTTTGGAGATATCGTGGACGGACACTCAGATAGACAAACGGAAAGACACGGGTGTATACATATAACTATATATAGGTAAATAAAGAAAACAAAGGCAACGTTTTGAAGAGCTTGAAGCGAAAAACAGAAGTGATGACACATCCGTACCTTGCATGGGATGATGTTTTATCAAGAACGCGCAGCGCCGTGTGTGAATTTTTTAAAAGCAAATATTGTACATTGACGGTATAATATACAATCCACACATTATCTGCAAAATACCCAGGGTATCTGAGGGGGTGGGGGCCTGGAGAGCCAAGGTGTTGCGTTGTCGCGGGTGTATATAATCGTATATACAGCCCTAGGCACGTATCTCGTCTAGTGGTTACGGACATCATTGGTTGTGTAAAAGGTTTTACTAAATGTACAACTCTTACATTGTCACCCTACTGTGTGTAGCTGTCGTGTCTTGTCATAACATCAATTGGGCGCGTGTCAAATATATGTGGCAGGACTTCCGTGGTGTGCGTACGTATGTGTGTGTGCATACAATTGTATATGTGTCATATTTCTTATGTAGTAGTAATCTGTAGCTGAAAGAAGATTGTCTCTCTTTTTTCAATTTATAACCCAGAACAAAGGTATTCTTTTTTCTATAGTTTTGAGAAGGGTCATTAATATTCAAATGGTTCTTCGGACGATTGAACTCCTTCTTGTTATGTGTGTTGTAAACACGACGTTTCGGCCTTCTTCAAATCCGAGTGTGATGGGTTAAACAGACATTATGCTTAAAGGGGGGTAGCCCTTATAGCGCATGGCCCGGGTGTTTCTGTATCTTTGTCCTGTCGGGTTTAGATTTGTGGAGAAGTGGTAGCCACATCGGGTTGAAATCCGCACTTGTCTGGCTAATGCATTTAGTCGACATTTTGATGTGAGCGGCCTCTTTGGATTTTACACTTGAAGAAGGCCGAAGAATGGATCGGCCGAAGAACCATTTGAAAGGTATTCTTATTTTCTATAACTATTTTATTCCAAGTACTCCATTTTACAAACTACTTTGAAAGTAGACCCGACTCTCTTCTATTCTTAATTCCGATCCCTTTTATTGACTGTTTTCGGAGATGATGAACGCAATCTTAACTATCTTTCCCAATCACCTGATCTCCTACGTATTTCCGAATATGTGGCCATAGCCACATTGCATTGTGTCATTCGTATCGTGGCGATCACGCCATTTTTTCTGATGTGGAAATAAATTACATCATCACCAAATTATCTGCAAATACCTAAAATTCCACTTCGTGCCTTGTTATTGTTTTATTTCTTTATTTATTATTAGTCATTTATTTTATTGAGATTTGACAACTGACAATATTTGACATTCTTTTCTCTTACTGGCTTATTCATAACTTTGTCTAATCTGGTACAGTTTTAAGTACTTACAAAAAATATTCGAGTCTTCTACAATCTAAAATACCCATTTACCCATCACTATGTAACAAAGGAAGGGCCCGATATAACCATTAATAAAATAGCTTTACTATCGTTTACCGGTGGTAATTCCAGCTCCGGTAGCGTATATTAAAGCTGTTGCGGTTAAAAATCTCGTAGTCCGAACTCGGGTTCGTGGTCGCTCACGCGGCCCCGGGCGGTGGCGCCATCGTCCATCGTTGACTTTGGCCGTCCGTTCGCATTCCCGGCCCTTTCCACGCATATTTTGGTGTAGATGGAAAGTCGAATAACATTAAACAATTGTGATATCATCAACCGACTGGAATGTTTTGCATAGAACGCAAACATTTTAATACAGCGAAAGAAATAGCAGATGTATCATGAAATATAATCCTAAATGAATATCCTCGAATTGATATATGAAGATCCGCAAGAGTTTAAATTAAATGTGCATGTTGGTATATAAGTTACTTCATACCTTGATTGAGGCAATACATATATATGAAGGCCACAAAGGTTGGTCGTTGGGAGAAACAGGAGACTGGAGTGTAGGCGAGCGTGGAAAAGGGGTGCGCGCTGACTCTATAACAAACGCTGACGGGGACACCTGTATGCAGACAGAAATCATTAGTCATGTAATTTGTGACTCAAATGTTTTATTATATCTTCCTTGTATACTGCGATGTGTCGTAGGGGAGGTGGAGACGGTGGTCTGTGGCTTGATGGGTCGCCTCTGTGACGGACATGCCATGGTACTCGAGCGTTAAAAGGAAAACCCCAGAACATCAATCATATAAAACTGACAGAGATTTATCTATTAATTTTCGAGAGATAAGATCAGAATTAATCAGTCAATTATGAAAGCCGCAAATCGGCGGTTCAGGAATCATTACTGTAATTTGCCTTAGTGTCTATGTGTTGATCGAGTTTCCCCTGCCGGCAACTATCTGTTAGCTTTCAAAAAATATGTATTTCCCCTGAGTAATGTTTTTAAAGAGGCCTGACGCCAATATTTCGTGCTATTCTCAACGTTGATTATCTTCATTTGACGCTATACGCTAACTTAACGATTGTACATGCCTCACCACACTAAGGCAATTTGACACGGGTTTAATGTGTGTATGTGGGTAGTGGCAAAAATGGCCCACTGGTTTTTGCCACAGGCATCAGGGAGTGTCCTTGATTCTGCATCTACAGTGCGATGGTGCTGCCTAGGATACGGGTCAGCTTGAACTAGGTTCGCTTCATCTGTGACGTGTTTCGCCTAAAAAGCTGAGACGACTGATCCAAGCCAAAACTGTGTTTATGGAATGTGGCACAAGGCTTTTTAAGTGTGGGAAACCACACACAAATGTTGGTTAAAGGTTTAAAAAGATGAATATTCATTCATATTGGTTTTAATAAGCTCCTTCTTTTTTTCAAATGCATGTGTCCCCATCTAGCCGAAGGTAAACATTCTGTAAGCCAAAATGGCGTAAAGCAAAAGGAACAAAAAAATTGAGCGTTCCCAGACCAGAAAATAGTGATGATGATATGTTTGGCTGAATCGTCGGAAGTTGGGTTTGTTGGAGGTACAGGAGACTAGGATGTAGGAGAGAGAAGACGAGGTTGCACGCTGCCTCAATAACGGCTCGCTGCAAATCATTCTGAACGCTATTTTATTACAGAAACAAATATTGATAAATGTAGCCAAACGCTATCAAACATTGTATAAACAACGTCGCAGGTTTTGAACATTTGTAGCGTGGTCACAAGAAAGAAAGAGAACAAATGCAAATAGAAAAATAGAACTCTCGTGACGACATGCAACTCCGTATTGCCTATTACTTTGTGAAGAGTCATATACATTCCAACTTTCTTTATAAGTATGTATAACATAAATATACTACCCCTGGCAAAATCTATGGAATCAACACACTTAGAGGATGTTCATCCAGCCTTTTTACTTTGCAGCAAATAAATAAATCACAGATATGACACAAAACAATTTTTGTTTAATATAATCCAGGTGATATGTGCCAAATTTGAGACGAATCGTTCACTTTTTCATAAAAAACATGAAACTTGGTACACCTGTACAGTTTGGGGCTCTGAACATTTTCAGAAATGTGGACATTCGCAAAAACACATCTTGGCGGCCATGGCGGCCATTTTACTTTCAACCATAACCCAATTGTGTATTTCGCATCATATTTCCTGAACCAAACAACCACAGAATAGGTAATGTTTATGTTTTCATGATCAAGAATTACAATGACACCATATCATCATCATCATCATCATCATCATCATCATCATCATCATCATCATCCGTCCACTGCTGGACAAAGACCTTTCCAATCTCCTTTCATGACGACCTATCTTTGCCACGTCTTACCGGCAAACTTTCTATCTCGTCCCTCCATCTTGTATCTCGTATTTTCCTACTGCGTTTACTTTCCCTTGGGCACCAGTCTTTTCCCCCATCTATTGTCATTTCTTCTTGCTAGGTGACCAGCCCATTTCCATTGTTCCTGTTTAATTATTTGCGTAATATCTTTCACTCTAGTCCTCTCTCTGATCCATGTTGATATTTTTCTATCTCTTAGAAATTCTTTTTTGCAGAGAGGATGCAGGGCACGAAACCCATTACCGCCCGTTTAAACAGGAACAAGCTCCCGCTTTTCAAAACACCTCCAATAAGAGGGCAATCGAAGACAAAACTCGCTGAGAGATCACTGAAAATGACTGTGCACTGTTTTCCAGACTCTACATCGCCTGTCAGACCCATGATGGGAACCTAGAAAACTTCTTCAAACACGAAAATCAGGTTTACCCTCCATCACTCTCCCTTCATAGTGGACTATGCTTCGGAAACAAGGTTGATATGTTAAGTTGCCTAGAAAACAGTATAAGCGGTTCCCCAGACAGTGCCTCACGAAACAGTGCCTCACGAAACAGTGCCTCACGAAACTTAAGGTCCAAATACTAGATGGGTCAGCAGTCATCAACATGCTGAAACCAGGCAAAGCTAAAACCTTCAATGACTTTTCCAGGAAGATCTTCATACCTTATATTAAAGAGAAACTTAAAAGGTCCAACGGAGTGGATGTTGTATGGGACTGTTATGAAGCTTACAGCTTAAACTGTGGACTTTCTCGTTGCCTCATGCTACACCAGCTGTCAATGATGACAAGCGGATCAGCAGATAGTCTTGATTCAGTGTACTGGTTATAGGCTATTGCCGTCAGGGTGTGGAGACTACTGGCAGTTACTTGATGTACACGCCTTGTCCGTGTGACATTGGTCGCTTTCAGGAAGGAATCTCCCTAGTATCTAAAGAGGTGCCAATTAATTTGCAGTAATTTGCAGACAATGACATCTATGCACCCGCTGCTGGAAACGACTTCATTGCAACGATGATATCTGCCTCGGTCGCCGTGTTCGTGAGGCAGTTTGGCAATCCAGTTACAGAGTTAGATAGATAGATAGATAGATAGATAGAGGGGGAGGAGAGAGAGAGAGATGAAATTTCTTTCATTTTTAAACGTTAAATTTTACATTTTTATTTTAAATATTCAGTTTGTTTTTAAAGAGTGTGTGTGTGTGTGTGAGAGAGAGAGGGGGGGGAGAGAGAGACGAAGAGAGAGAGACGAAGAGAGAGAGAGAGAGAGACCAAGATTCACTTTCAATTTCATTGTTGAATTAATGTTTCTTTCATCTTTTTTTAAATTAGAGTTGTACATAGGGAGAGAGTGGGAGAGAGAGTGGGAGAGAGAGCGAGAGAGAGAGAGAGAGAGGGGGGTTCACGTTAAATTTCATTGTTAATTGTCAAACTCCAGGACAAAGTCAGAGTTGATTTTATTTTCCTATGCAACAAGAATAAGAACAAGAACAATCCTCACCAAAAATAGAAGAGTAGACCGATATGTAAAATCCACATTCCCCTATCGTGATTTGAACACAATTCTTTCTGGTAAAAGTACCCCCATCTCAGCTTTTGAAACTATAGACTCAACTGAAACAAATTTTCTATCATTTTTTCATAGAAATTTAAATATATCTGTGAATGTTTTCACGGGTATTAACTAGTGATGATGATGATGATGATGATGATGATGATGATGATGATGATGACGATAATAATAATAATAATAATAATAATAATGATGATGATGATGATGAAGATGATGAACTGTAATTTCTATTTAAATTCAAATAAACAATAGCTGAGTTCAGTTCAGATTGTTCTGCAAAAATATTTCCAATGAATTCAAGTAATTACAAATGCATTACGAGCTGATGTCGTCGAGATCTGCAAAGGTTAAGAGCATGTTGTATCCAACAGAGTTTGCGAGCATGCGCAGAAAGATAAGGACCACCCGGAACGCCACACTTGAACATGCTCAATTCTTTTTCGATCACAAGATATTTTTCCCGAATTCACGAATAACATTTGTATTTCTACCAGATGATTCTTTTTTTTT
>VCCN01006563.1:1052262-1063197 GCA_006491835.1 Architeuthis dux
GGGGGGGGTGCACAGCATTTCCATTAGATCACTATAACGCTCTTTTTCAAATATTTTTCGTAATAACTTTAGTAAGGTTAAATTTTCGAAATAGATAATGATAATGGATTCTCTGGAATATACTGTATACCGTACACTTTGGTTAATGTGCTATGTGTATGAAAATGATATTCTACCAGCTCCGGCAAGTAGCTACCAGATGAGATACACAGCACTAATCCATTCCAGGCTCAACAGCGACATCACATATTTTAAAACGATAGCTGTCACTCTCTCTATTTATGCTATGTTATAATGACCCAGTATGGCGCTGTTTCGTTTAGCGCTTCATTTTTTAGGATCGTATCTGGAGCACTAACTGAGGTATTACTGTGAAAACATACAGATATCGTGATATCACTTGATTAACCCAAGACTATTTCATGGCATATCATATAATGACCAAAATCATTATCAATAGTTTGCAGGATCCCAATCAGCA
Organism: Architeuthis dux; assembly: GCA_006491835.1. Lineage (NCBI taxonomy): Eukaryota > Metazoa > Mollusca > Cephalopoda > Oegopsida > Architeuthidae > Architeuthis > Architeuthis dux. The sequence goes on from VCCN01006563.1 coordinate 1,052,744, forward strand.
CAGCGATATGATGATTGCTTAAGATGGTCGATTTATAGTGGAGATTTTAAAAGAATTTATTTTTTACATAAGTATATGCTTAGAGCCGTGTTTCCCAACCTTTTTAGGAATACTGCCCGCTTTTAGAGCATACAGTATCGCCCATAAATAAGTACACACCTACCACTGTTTTATAGAAATTTAATTTTTCTCTAAAACCAAACATATCAGGTTTTTATTATTTCTAGTGGAATATTACTCAATCAAAACGGATATTATCAGGTATTATTTATGACCAAACTCTACAGCATTGAAACTGTTGCCGTCCAAAAATGAATACAACACTACGAAACAATATTTAGCCATAGAATAGATCGATCGAAACCTTGTGTGAAAAACAAAAATAACAAAAAGACTCTTTGAATATAAACCTTAACATTTATTGGCCTAGTGTAGCTTCTATGTTAAATAAACCTTTATAGAGTATCGCCCATAAATAAGTACACCCCTAACACTTTGTAATAGAAAGTTAATTGTCTTTAAACCAAACAGAGCAGGATTTTATTATTTCTATGTACAGTATCGCCCATAAATAAGTACACCCCTAACACTTTGTAATAGAAAGTTAATTGTCTCTAAACCAAATATAGCAGGATTTTATTATTTCTAGTGGAATCAAAATGGATATTATCATGTATTATTTATGACCAAACTCTACAGCATTGAAACTCTGTTGCCAAAAATATTTTTTCGTAGTGGTGTACTCCTCTTTGTACTCTGCTGTGTTTGGTTTAGAAGAAAATTAAATCACTATAAAACATTTTGATCCCACCCCCTACTGAAATTCCCTAATGGCCCCTGCAATCTTAGGGAATAAAAACAGATTGTGTACTTGTTCAAATACTTATGAGAAATACTTTTTTATCAATGATAATTTATATATAAAATTAATATGTTAATAATTACCCACACGAGGAAAATGTTAGGCAACTTAAATACATTAAGCATGTTTACTGACACTCGAGAAATATTATTTTAGGTTAAGCAATACATACAATCATACATACATACATACATACATACATACATACATACATACATACATACTTACTTACAGTATCGCCCATAAATAAGTACCCCCTACCACTTTTTAATAGAAAGTTAATTTTCTTCTAAACCAAAAAATATATATTATCAGGTATTATTTATGACCAAACTCTACAGCATTGAAACTCTGTTGCCAAACATATGAATATGTTGCCGTTCAAAGATGAGTACAACACTACGAAAAAATATTTTTGGCAACAGAGTTTCGATGTTCTATAAATAATACCTGATAATATCTGTTTTGATTGTGTAATGTTCCACTAGAAATAATAAAATCCTGCTATGTTTGGCTTAGAAGACAACTTTCTATTAAAAAGTGGTAGAGGTGAACTTATTTATGGGCGATACATCCATCAAAGCCTCCCGTAATGTCGGTCAAAAATGATACGTTGGAAATTAAATTTTTAATAACTTTTTTTTAATAAATTTAAGCATTTATGTTTTACCAATAAGTATAATTGTAAAAAAAAGTATTTAAAAGTATTTGATTAATTAATATAAAAATAAATACCGTGAAGGATGGACCCGATGTAATGAGACTGTTTTTCCTCATTCGGTTCAATATTAGTAAGCAATATCCTTACATCACCCGGTTCGACTATTTGTAGTCCAAATAGTTCTTCGGACGATTGAACTCATTCTTGTTGTTTGTGTTGTTAACACATTTACAGGAGATAAAGTAAACTCAGTTGTTTGCTGTAAATGTGGAAAATTCTACACTGGGGAAACAGGACGCCCCCTCAAATTCAGACTTGAAAAATACAGAAAAGCCATAATCAAGTGCCAGATAGAAAATTGTGGAATGGCTGACCATATCTGGGGAGAGAAGAGACTACTTTCCTCTCTGGGAGGAAGTCCGGATTATTAACAATGTTGGAAGCAGAGAAGAATCAAAGAGACAGCTCATATCAACATGAATGCATTAGTCAGACAAGTGCGGAGTCAAACCCGATGTGGCTACCCCTGCTCAACAGGCCCGAACCCGATAAGACAAGGACAAAGAAACACCAGAAACCTACGTTATAAGGGTGACCTACTTCGAAATTAAAAACTTCTGTTTACCCCCCATCACATTCGGACATTACACCTGAAGAAGGCAGAAGAACGGATCGTCCGAAACGTCGTGTTAACAACACGAACAACAAGAAAGAGTTCAATCGTCCGAAGAACTATTTGAATGTTAATGACCCTTCTCAAAACTATAGAACTATTTGAATGTTAATGACCCTTCTCAAAACTATAGAAAATATATTTGTAGTAGGTTTCCATTTTTCGTCAAAAGGTCTGCAATGGCACAAAATCCACGTTCAACTAAATATTACAATGAAAACGCAATTAGAGTAAATATATCTCGACCATTTGAAACAATTCCATTCCAGTAATTATGATATTTTAGTTGTCAACATAATACCAGCCATGACTTACGGATGCGAAACATGGAAATTAACACAACGAGCTGAAAACCAGCTCAGAATAGCACAGAGAGCCATAGAAAGAGCAATGCTAGGGATAACTCTAAGAGAAAGAAAAAGATCAACAAGGATCAGAGGGAGGACTAGAGTGAAGGATATTATACAAATAATTAATCAGCAAAATGGAGATGGGCTGGTCACCTAGCAAGGAGAAACGACAATAGGTTAGCACAATCTAGATCGTCATGGAAGGAGATGGGAAAGGCCTTTGTCCAGCAGTGGACTTATAACGGCTGCTGCTGCTGATGATGATGATGAGTTGTCAACATCCATGGAATTTCCACGTGTCCAGCTGAAAATAATTATATTTCTTAGCTCTTTCTCTATTTCTTTATACATATACGCATATGGACAGTTGTAGAATTCAGTTCATTCGACTCTCAATTAACAAACAGCTAACACATTTAATCCCACTCGCCCCCCAGTGATGGATTTAAATGCTTAAACGTAGACGTTGCCATCACATTTTGATCCCAAAGTCAGAGAACAACTCACTTAAAGATTTCAAGTGCCATGTCAAGACGGGACTCTCAGGTCGTACGTGCCGTTTGGTTCTTCCAGAGGCACAGGTCTCAATTATTAATAAGATGCATATAAAAAGAACAGGAAAGAAAACAAGAAAAGAAGCCTCTGATGCTTCTAACATAAAGAAAAATCTAACAGTCAAACATAAGCGCATTTCATCCTTGTAATTTTAACAAGACCAACATTATGAATAGTATATTTAACTAGTGTACCATGCCGTCAAAAACGGCATATATGAAATTCATCAATATACACTGCGTTTTATATATGCTGATAATAGAAAGAATTATGCAAAGGACACAACCCTTCTATATTATCTTTAAGTAGATTACGTCCCTTTAGTAACAATGTTTATGCAATTGATTTGTAGTATTACAGACACACAAATATACAAATACATGTGGCGTATCATTATAGTAGAATATATTTCTTTGGTTATTTATTCGAAAATATAAAAACTCTAAGAGATAATAGACCCCATTCGAAAAGTATCGTCACCAGTAAGACATGTACCAGCACCAAATTTTAGGCGATAATCGTATAATTCAACCCCCAGACACACATATCTATACGTATACATACCAATGTCACAAAATTTGTTGGTATGTATGTTTGTCTGTTCAGGTCTAAGAGTCACGGTGGAAACGGAGACATCAGCTTTAAAGAGCGGAAGACAGTAAACGTATGTGACTGACTGCTGAAGCTTCATGTCTGTGTGTAAGCGTAGCAGCTAAAAATCCTATGTGGGCAGAATTGGAAAAACAAAAACAACCCAGCTTTAAAGACATATCTATACATATAAATACCAGTGTCACAAAATTTGTTGGTATGTATGTTTGTCTGTTCAGGTCTAAGAGTCACGGTAGAAACCGGAGACATCAGCTTTAAAGAGAGGAAGACAGTAAACGTATGTGACTGACTGCTGAAGGTTTATGTATGTGTATAAGTGTAGCAGCTAAATATCCTAAAAGAATATATATATTTTTTAAAACGAAGTTTAAAAATAGAAATATTTAAAAATATTAGTCTATCCAAAGATAACATAAAATAAATCATGTTATTTTTTACGGGTACCATAAGACCACAACTCTGTTGACACTGAAGAGAATACGGAGGAAGGTGCTGGAAGTTTGGGAAGATTTACTGTCACTTGATTCCCATTCAGAACGGTTCCAAAGGCCTTTGCGAAGAGCGAGAACGCTGAGAGTAATGCTGGAGATTTGCTTTCACTTGATCCCCATCAGATTCCTCAGGTTTGAAAATGCAAATAATAATAATTAGAAAGCACTCAGTGAGCGCATACATCTGCCAACACCGTACACTAACTAAAAACTGAATGAAAATAAAATATTGAAAAACAATGTAGAGAATTTAAATGTACAACTATAGAGTTACTTCACTTGAAATTGAAATTTAGCCTTTTTTAAATGTTCATTTTTAGCCTCTTTTCCTGCAAAATAATAAAAAATATATCTCAATCGAAAACAAATTCGTGGATCCGCCCCAAAATTGAATAATTTATTCGGTAGCTCATGGCCCACATTTCCACGAAATTCATTGAGAACCTTTGGAGATATCGTGTGGACGGGCAGACGGACAGTAGTGAATACATATACGTCTTTCCAACTTCGTTGACAGAGGTAATGATGTATGCATGTTACATCTTATTCTCTTTAAATAGTTTCATTCATCAACCAATCCAGCTATGTGTTAATGTAATTAGGTTAATGTAAACGTTGTCAGCATTTGTCGACAAAATCTTTTATTCATACAGTAAGTATGTACAGTATCGCTCATAAATGAGTACACCCTAGCACTTTTTAATAGAAAGTTAATTGTCTTCTAAACCAAACAGAGCAGGATTTTATTATCTCTATGTACAGTATCGCTCATAAATGAGTACACCCCGACCACTTTTTAATAGAAACTTAATTGTCTTCTAAACCAAACAGAGCAGGATTTTATTATTTCTATGTACAGTATCGCCCATAAATGAGTACACCCCTACTACTTTTTAATAGAAACTTAATTGTCTTCTAAACCAAACAGAGCAGGATTTTATTATTTCTATGTACAGTATCACCCATAAATTCCTAGTGGAATGTTACACAATCAAAACAGATACAAGAAAAGTGACTGTCCTCGTAAAAAAAGCCCAAAATCAGACCGATGTAATTAGGTTAATGTAAACGTTTCGCAACTGATTGACGTGAGTCAACTGTCAATTTTTTCGATTATCAGGTATTATTTATGACCAAACTCTACAACATTGAAATTCTGTTACCAAAAATATGTTTTCGTAGTGTTGTACTCATCTTTGGACGGCAACATATTTATATTTTTGGCAACAGAGTTTCAATACTGTAGAGTTTGGTCATAAATAATACCTGATAATATCCGTTTTGATTATGTAATGTTCTACTACTTATAAAATCCATTCTCTTAGTTTTTGATATTTTTCTAAGGCTTGTAAACGATGTACTACAGTTGACTGATTTCACAAGCAATAAAGAAGTATAAATTAGTAAGATTTTCCTAACTAAATGTGCAAAAGATAGTCCTGGTAACCTTTGGATCAACCTAATGCAGTGGTTCCCAACCAGGGGGGAATTACCCCCAGGGCGGAATTTGGGTGGTCCAAAGGGGGAATAAGGCTATTAGTTAAAAATAAAAGCCAGTCTAGAGATAGGGTTTTCTGCACTTATATATATCAAGTCGATGGCTCGAAATAAGCTCCAAGTTGAGAGTGATTTACGATGTGTTCTCTCACTAATAGGCCCACAAATCGAAGAACTTGTAGCAAAAAAAAAAAAAAAAACAACAACAGAGATCACATTGATGTATATATAAGTTACGATAGAAAGAAGTCTTATTTCTTTTTGCAATGAACTGGAATTTCAAATAATGTGTTTTCTGCTTTCTTTGAGTTACAAATACACAGCAGCAGCTATACAATTATAAAATTAAACTAATTCTTAGTATGGAGCTGTCTAATTATACTTAAAATAAAGTTATTATTTGAAATTATTCTTTGTTGCAACTTAATAAATGGAAGGGGGGATACTAGTAATCTTATTGTCAAAAGTGGGGAATGACTCGAAAAGGTTGGGAACCACTGGTCTAATACATAAAGACGTGAGGGAGAGGGAAATTTCAAGGTCGATAGTTATTTGCAATTTAAGCTCTGAATTGCAAGCTCTCGCTGGCCTAGACTTGTTTTCTCTGGGTGTAAATCACAAGCGGACAGACGGGGGAAAATAACAACAGAAGTGGTCGACTTAAGAAAGTATACAAAGGTATCATAGTTTATGTAAGCAATTACATTTTATTTATTACATCTATGGGGATAGAGGTACCATTGATGTGGTATTTAGCCGCGTGGTCGAGGCTGTTTACGTTCACTTCGCACTAATGCCCTTGGGAAAGGCACGAATCCATCCACTAACGTAAACCTAGCACTCCGCCAACCTTTAATACACTCTAAAAGAACTAAAACCAAACCCCACCCTTATCTTAAACCAACTCTATACTAAGTGTAAACTAACCTTAACATTCGTTCAAATTATTGCAACTTGTAACGAAAAATAAAAAATAAACACTCAGAGAGCGCATACATATACCACTACCATTGTTACTACGAACTGAATGAAAATTATCCCATTAACTCTTTATAGGGCACCCCTAGAAATATTTTAGATATCAAAGCAACCTTTTTGTATGTTAAACTAGACCTAATTACAAGATATTTTCAGTTGCAAGCTTTCTGAAATCTTTTGTTTATGGAGGCAAAACCCCCTCTGGTGAAGTGATCATATATGGTGCCTCGCTCAAAAAGTGACCAATAGAACCAATAAAATAGTTTAGATATCAAAGCAACATTTTGTATGTTAAACTAGACCTAATTACAACATATTTTCAGTTGCAAGCTTTCTGAAATATTTTGTTTATGGGGGCAAAAACTCCTCTGACGAAGTGATCATATATGGTGCCTCGCCCTTTTGACCAATAATGAAAAATATAACAAAATTAAAAATTAAAGTAGAAATTTAAATAAAATATAGAATTAAAGAATAACACTCAATAAATTAAATAGATACAAAAAATTGATATTGATAAAAACAATAACACCTCCGGGTTGATTTTAAAATGTTATTGTGCGGGCCAAAAACAGGCTAATTTAATGGGGTGTGGTATGCCTCAACAGTTTGTCTTTGTTCAAGCAGAAGTGTACTTTGCAAAGCTTGCAGACCACATTGGTGCTCATTATGTTGTCTTTGTCGCTACAATATTTGCATGTGGTTGACAGGTTCTCAGGTAAACATATATAGTCATTTGCCCCATAAAGGGTTAATGGCAAAACATTCCCTGATTCAACCCAAAATGTAATCAATTCTTTCTTAGCCCCTGGCTTATCTTTACGTAAAATATTCATTGGGAACCTTTAAAGATATTATGTGGGAAAACATGTTTGATTACATAAATGTATGAAAAATATCTCTCAATCGAAAAGAATTCCTGGATCCGCCCCAAAACTTTAATTCTTTGAGAACCGTTGGAGATACTGTGTGGACAGACAGACACGAGTGAATACATCTACCTCTTCCAACTTCGTTGGCTGAGGTAAATAAACACTGAGTGACTCGTGCGAAATATGAAAAAAAACGAAAATATCTTAGAAATATTTTCCCTAAATATTTTCCCTAAATCACTAATGAATTTAGTCTGATATCAAACACTCTAACCCAGTGATTCTGAAAGTGGGGCTCACATCCCAGAAGGGGGCAATTTGAATAGGGGGGCAATTTTGAATTTGGGTGTGAAGAATGAAAATCGTTTCGTGGCTCAAAACTGAGCCGTGTTTAGGCTTAACTGATTAATTAATTAATTAAACAATACTATTAATTATTAATTTTACTATAGATTTCATAGTAACTAATGGTTTAACTGATTAAGTTTGTAAGGTATAAAAGCAATGAGGTAATTGCACTGTTACTATAATTCACATAAAGAAATTACAAAGAATTTAGTAAGTGACCTAAAGTTCATATATCAGAGTTTTTATTTTTATTTTTTATTTTTTAAGAATTCGCCATATGATATATAATTAAGTTTTTGTTATATAGTAAGGGGGGCATCAAATTCGTTGAGCTGCCGAGATGGAGCACGGGGCAAAAAGGTTAAGAACCACTCCTCTAGCCTTTATGACATACTTGCATGTCCAATTCAAATTTCTGCAGGTTGTTATATAAGTACATTTTGCACTTTTTGTTGTGAAACACACTTAATGGCAAATTCTTTGTTGTTAACTGGAAGTAGGGCATTAACTTTTAATAGCCTTGCATGTCAGCTTTAAACTCTCACGGATGACTGGGAAATTCAAAACTAAGTGTTCACTGCACTGAACGCCTTAATTAGGCGGGAAAAAGTGGCATTTTTCTCTAGTTTAGAAATATGACTGATAATACACTTCTCGGGCAAACACATAGACACTTTGCACTGGTTTTATCTTTGTATATTTATTTTGTGTGAGAGAATGTTATATAAGAATGTCTTGACTAATATTGATCTCATTTTGTTAACATCTATCTATCTATCTATCTATCTATCTACCCATCTATCTATCACTGTTCATATCTACCTATCCCAGTCTGTTTATATCTATCTATCTATCTATCTATCTATCTATCTATCTATCTATCTATCACTGTTCATATCTACCTATCTTAGTCTGTTCATAGCTATCTATCTATCTATCTATCTATCTATCTATCTATCTATCTATCTCATTCCATTCGTATGTATTTGACATATATGCTAGTCTGTATGCCTGATTGTATGTATGTATATCTATCTATCTATCTATCTATCTATCTATCTATCTATCTATCTATGTTCATATCTACCTATCTCAGTCTGTTCATATCTATCTACCTATCTATCTATCTATCTATCTATCTATCTATCTATCTATCCGAGGCTGGATGAATAAGTCCGTAGCCTGACACAGTTATTATCTGAATTTTCGGTCTATGTGATTAATGGAGAAGCGATAAGTCAAGTGCATTGACAAGAGAGGAGATTATGTTGAAAAAGATTAAATAAAGATTTGTTCTGTAAAATAAAGGCTTTTTTCATCATTAGGATCTATTGATGTACATATTCGTTATTATTTTTCTTTCTATTCATTATAACCTGTTACAAGTTTAATTTGTAAATATTTGCATGGCTTCAAACCACCCTATTAAATAACGAGCCTCATATTCTATCATGTTTGTCTTTCGTTGAGGAAGCTATTTCGCGCCTTAAGTTATTAGAGCTTTTGGGTAGCACCACGTATTCAATTATACAAATATATATCATCATCATAATGATGATGATGATGATCATCATCATCATCAGCAGCAGCAGCAGCCGTTATAAGTCCACTGCTGGACGAAGGCCTTTCCCATCTCCTTCCATAACGCCCTATATTGTGCTAACCTCTGCCACGTCTTAACGGCAAACCTTTCTATCACGTCCATCCATCTTGTGTCTGGTCTTTTCCTACTGCGTTTACTGTCCCATGGGCACCAACCTGTTAGTCTTTTCCCCCATCTATTGTCATTTATTCTTTCTAGGTGACCAGCCCATCTCCATTTTGCTGCTTAATTATTTGTATACTATCTTTCACTCTGGTCTTCTCTCTGATCCATGTTGATCTTTTTCTATCTCTTAGAGTTATCCCTAGCATTGCTCTTTCCATGGATCTCTGCTATTCTAAGTTGGTTTTCAGCCCTTTTTGTTAATTTCCAGGTTTCGCATCCATAGGTCATGGCTGGTATTATGCAACCGTTGTATACTTTACGCTTTAAGCACATTGGCAAGGTGCTCTTCAAAATGTCTCTGTTCATACCAAATGCTTTCCAACCTATCGTTATGCGTCGCTTTATTTCGCAGACGTGGTCTTTCTCTAACTTTATGTTTGTTGTGTGGATGTAAGGGAATCCGACAGAATGGTATATTTGATTAGACAATGTGGGAAAGAAAGATTGAGAAAAGCGTGTTACATCTCAAACATATTCATTTGAAAATGAAATGAGGTATGTTTTGTATGCTTGGGTGACCTAGTTTTTTTCAATGGGAAGTTACTTATGGGGCTGTGGGCTGGTTGTGGTTGAACAAACTAGGTCACCCAAGCTTACAAAACACATCTAATTTCATTTCCACTACACAGCATGGATTGCCACACGACTATGCTATGTTCAAATCTCTTCTGATGAAGTTGTTCACAACGACGAAATGCATAAAGATTTATCTTCATGATAATAAATATGCTTGAGACGTAACGTAACGCTTTTCTCAATCTTTCTCTTCCACATTGTCTAATCAAAT
>VCCN01006563.1:1108561-1120209 GCA_006491835.1 Architeuthis dux
TAATTGAATTCTGTTATTACACTAATACCACGGATAGCACTCCAGGTGCGTCCCTAAAATGCAGCGCTAAATGAAACGGCGCTATACGGGGCCTTTATCACAAAGCATAAATAGCGATTGTGTCAGCAACTATTTTAAAATATATGACGTTATTGTTGAACCTCAACAAAATTAAATGGATTTGTGCTGTGTATCTCATCTGGTAGCTACTTCCCGGAGCTGGTGAAATATGATTAGGTGTCGGTATATATCGATACATGATAAGTTATTGTGTATGTGTATGCATATGTATTCATTCTCATACATTTCAGTGTATGTGTATGCCTGTGTATGTATTCTCATACACGTGGCACATTAACCAAAGTGTATAGTATACAGTTGAAGACTGTCCATGATGCTGTCTTTTATTATTATTCATTCCGGAAATTTAACATCACTAAATGTATTACGATAAATATTTGAAAAAAGTGGTATAGCGAATTAGCGCTAATCGGATTTGCGCTAAGCGGTGTATTAGTGTATATGGATTAGTGAAACGGGAAACAAATGCTAAGAGAAATGCTCTTCAAAAACATTCTGTCAATATTTTCATTTAAATCTTTTAATGTTGTATAAATTGAAACAAGATTATCAATGAGATGTTACTAGTTAAAGCGAACCAAACGTGAAGATCAATTATTTGTTCATATGATTTTGTTAATCCCTCTATATAAAAGCCAGTGTCCATTGCTTTGTAACACATAAAACACGCTATGCTTTGTTTTTGTTCATATCTAAGAGTGTACACAAGATACGCCTTTCCTATTTTACAGACATAACTCCAAAATATGTCCGCATAAAATGGTATAATTTTTATGTTGTTCATCTCATCTAGGTAGGAAGGCTTGTATGAACCGATCATGACAGACCAACTGTAAAATAATACGGGCAGGTACGGTAGTAAACCAATCAAACGCCCTTCCACAGGGTTTTTGAAATCTCGCGTTTCTGATTGGCCGAACCGTTAGACAAAAAGTTTGATTCTTTTCGGCGGTAAAATACGTTGGACTCGAGAGTCGACAATGAATCCTGGCTAAAGGCAGACGTGGTCCCTGGCTGTGGGGGGAGGGGGCAAACAGAGAGCGAGAGAGTTAGCTAGACGTTAAAGTGGGAGAAGTGTGGCTGCTAGCCAACGATCCATTACAGCAGTTGGCGTTTTGCTGAAGTGTCGGAATCCGCACCATGGTTGCATCCTAGAAGCGATTCGAGAAATAAATGAATCAATTTTAACAGACGGACACTGTCGTTTTATTTTCTCTTAAGATGGAGAAGCCCTGCGTAATTTGCGTTTTTCCCCCACAGGTATCCACCAGGAAGATATGGTATGTTCCCCGTATTTTCCCTCGTGTTCGGTGGGGCATTTTGGGGCCACGAACCTGGTCGCCGACTTCGATGCGTCATCGTCTTACCTGGGACCGATCGGCTAAAGACTGCTGCAACACACACATGCACGAGGTGCACGTCATCATTCATCGGTAGTGGTACACATTTCCATCTCCCAAATCTGTCATTAAGCTTAGTATGTGTTCGTGTAAAGCAGGGTGTGAGACTATGCGATGCAATTGTAGAAAGGAAGGGCTTCAGTGTGCGGACATGTGTCTCTGTGTTAATTGTAAAAATGATGAAGATGAGGATAATGATAATGACAATTCTACATGATTGTATGTTTATTATGGAGCTTTCTTTACACTACGCTTAGTTTATTTAGTCCTGCTGTCTTTTGTGCCAATATTATGTCTGTAGTCCCTCCACTTTTCCTTCATCTTTCCTCGCCAACAAACATTTATTCTCCCAAAATATCACCCAAATACTAGTTTCCCTCCAGTTGGAAAAAGCCAGTTGATTGCTCAACAATTCAACAGCATCAGCTATTTGTTAATCAATGAAAACGAACCTAACATTTCATCTCCGTGTGAGCCTACCCTATTTCGTATATATATCAGACGACAGACACATTTCGTCAGTCGCGACCTTTCTGCCTGAAAGCGTAGTCGTTCGACTCACACACATGTATTCACCTGTGCGCTCAGGCAAGTAATGACTCACATATACGCATATATGTACGCAAGGCATTTCTCACATTCACCACGGCAAACAAGTAAGTTACTGATTTGACACCCACACACACATACATTTGCATATACTCATTCACACATGCAAACACTCATGACACGACAAGTGTTAATTACACATATGCATTACACTCACGTAATGACTCTTTCGTTCCAGTCAAACTGAACATTTCTCCTCGTATTCCATTCAACTAATGAACACTACACATTATGAATACCATAATAATTCACGATGCAAGAAGCATCACAGTCTTTCATTCTTTCATTCAATCGTTCATTGTTATTGTTCTTCAATAAATTATATATGTTATATACATTTGTCTATTCATTTATTTCATTGAACTTTGAACAAGACCGAATTTATAATTGTAGACAGAGAGATATGTTCTGCCATATTTCTCTATGGACTCGTGTCCCTACAAAGGGGAGACACAAGTCCCTATATGTCATTCAATTGGCCCGAATTAGGACCAATGTTGGTATTGCATATTTCCTTAGCCTTGCACTGTTTTGTGGATCCAACATTATATTTGATTGCAACTTTTTAGCAGGTGCCTTTATTGTTGTCTCCATCTTCAACTTAGTAGCATGTTCAAACAGTTTTAACCCTATTTGGGCATTGGAAGAAATGTCATCATTAATAGGCGAACCAAATGACATAAATAATTTACGACATCCATTTTTAAGAATGAAGTTGTTGTGTACCACCATAAAAGCATTCTGTTACAAATTTTCAGCCTTTTCTGTTGACGTGTTAGTTTTTACCATATTTGGGCATATTTATCTATGACGTCATACGTAATGGGCCAAATAGAGCAAATGTTGGAATTACAATTTTTTTAAAAATTTTTTTTACTTCTTCACTGTTTTGGGGAGCAAATAATAGACTTGGTTACAAATATTCAGCTTTGTAGCTTATATGGTTGTTTTTAACCATATTAGGGCATAGGGATTTATGACGGTATTTTTGTCTGGTCTGTAAAATACACAAAAATCATTCAAAAAATTGTAAACATATCGTATCTGTTTCTTTGTGGCCGTAAGCATTCTAAAAAGGTATAACACTCCCTTCTACTAAAAAGATTTGAGCGGGATTACAAATCAGCTCCCACTATTATAACATAATTAAAAGTACATTTGTTTACAGCGGGTGTCTGTTACCTGTCAACTCAGTTCAAAGCTCAACCTTTCCTTACCCAATAGGTGATGAAATCCCACTTAAATTTACGAGCGTCTCATAGTATAGCTGACGTAAGGATAACCAGAAATACCAAACCTGACATTACCCACAATGGCAACAGTATATTAAAACAAGGTCATATGACGGGCAACACACTTGTTACACAAATAACCCTATTTTTTAAGTAAGACTTAATTACAGTATATGTAACAAAATAGACCAGATCAGGTTACCGGTGGCCAGTTGGGATAGGAACTACGTGACCGCAGACCAGCCCAGAAATTGACCTGCATGGTACGGAAATAAAACTTCGTAAAATGTTAAGATCCGTGGATTTTGTCGTCTTTTCTCTCCACACACGTGGGGGTGTTTTCTTTGTGTCCAAAAATGAATTTCCCTCCACAGAGAAATTTGGCTCCCGTCGGCAGACCGGACAGAGAGACAAAATCATCATCATCGTCGTCATCGCGGACAGAGAGACAAAATCATCATCATCGTCGTCATCGCAGTCCGCAGCCGCGGAGGAAAAATGATCGTCTCTAACTCTCTCTAACTCTCTCACAACATCTCTTTCCCTCATGGCGACCGTTATGCTACATATCGCCCATAAATAAGTATCACAATTTTATAGAAAGTTAGTTTTTCTTCTAAACCAATGAAAACGGATATTATCAGGTATTATTTATGACCAAACTCTACAGCATTGAAACTCTGTTGCCAAAAATATGAATATGTTGCCGTCCAAATGAATACAACACTACTAAAATATTTCAATGCTGTAGATTTTGGTCATAAATAATACCTGATAATATCCGTTTTGATGGTGTTATGTTCCACTAGAAATAATAAAATCCTACTATGTTTGGTTTAGAAGACAATTAACTTTCTATTAAAAAGTGGTAGGGGAGTATTTATTTATGGGCGACACTGTATAATAGCCCTATTTTGTTAGTAGGACTTAGTTAGTAATTGATTTTAAATTAAATGCAGAAAAAAAGGAAGAAAAAGGAAAGAGAGAGTGTATGAAAGAAACGAAAGAAATGTACAGATTCGAGGAGAGATTATTTAAAAGATGAAAGAAAGAAAGAAAGGAAGGAAGAAAGAAAGAAGAAAGAAAGAAAAGAAAGAAAGATAGAAGTGAAAGAAGAAAAAATCCATAAGAAAAGAATTGTGATACGATGTATGAAAAGGAGATTAAGAGAGAGAGAGAGAGAGAGAGAGAGAGAGAGAGAGAGAGGGGGGGGGATAAGGCTTAAAATTAAATAAAAATACAGTTCAGTTATCTTTAAAAATACTCTTCAGAAATTTAAACGTATAACATGTGTTTATAAGGTTCCAAGAATAATTTTATTGTTGAAATTAGCACTGCCAACACTTATTTACTTAGTTATCCCGGCTCTGATAACAATTGCAACTACTTACAATCTTAATAGGTACATCCTTAGCAACAAAATCAAATGTTAAAATGTTACAACATTGCAAGTTAATGGTACCACCACTTTACATCGAACGGTGTTTCATTGAAAATGCAAAATATACATATGCACACACACACACGCCGCGAACACACACGTACGCACATGCCAACGCATACCACATACACACATGCCACATATGCACACACCTACTTACATCCACATGTGCACACACAGGCCACACACACACACTCACACACATACAGACATGCACACTCATACACGCATGTTTGCATGTGTGTCTTCGTGTGTATGTGTGCTGGGCCAGGGGGAGCTGGTAATAGGACCAGGCCAGGTGGGAAATGTAGGCCCCGTTATATAAGTCCACTGCTGGACAAAGGCCTTTCCCTTCTCCTTTCATGACGACCTAGATTGTGTTAACCTCTGCCACGTCTTACCGGCAAACTTTTCTATCTCGTCCCTCCATCTTGTGTCTGGTCTTTTTCTACTTCGTTTACTGTCCCATGGGCACCAATCGGTTAGTCTTTCCCCACATCTATTGTCATCTCTTCTTGCTAGGTGACCAGCCCATCTCCATTGTTGCTGCTTAATTAGTTGTATAATATCCTTCACTCTAGTGTATACGATGTACTTACTAATAACAGAACAGAATATAAGATCTAGAACGATTTATAAAAAAACGTAATGGTAAGCAAGCAGGCCTCCTCAAAATCATAGGCCCATGCCAACTGCCCCCCCCCCCAACCCCTACCTGTGTATGTGCGTGTGTGTATTTAGTATTTTCGACGAAACGTCGTTCGATGAAGAGGTTGTGCCATGCGAGTTAAATGTTATATAGAAGGATGAGCATTGTTGATACGCCCGAGCGTTTCTTGAGTCAGATAACATACGTCATAGAATACTGCATTACGTCATTGAAATGTTGAAAAATAGGAGATCTCTCTTCCGACACTCGTCAATGCGGAATATCCGCCTGCTAAGAATAAACCAGCTATTTTTTAATGCAGGCATCTATTTATAGATGCATTTCCCAAACGTGCGTGCTTATTATTAGCACTTTTACATCAACCGTCATTCAGCTAGTACTCCTGATTCATTTAGGTTGCCGCTTGAGTTGAAATTTTATCACACTTTTTTCTTTCTAATTTTAACGTTTAGAATGAGAACGCGTTTCCTATTTGAAAACTTCACGCATTTTGTTCTCTGTGAAAGAAGTGGCTTGTATGGATGTGGGCTGAAGAGAAACTTAGACGCACCTTCTTATCACAAGTACATATCTAGGTGAGTTACAATAACATCAAAGTGATATACAAAACCGTAAGAGCAGACGTACTTAAAATTGTGTTAACCAGACGGGTTATTCGGCTAGTTTTAAATGAAATAAAATATATATTAATATGAAATATAGAGATTTTGAGGCAATAAATATAGAGTCATAAGTCAAACCTAAAATAAAAACAACATAAAATGTACTTTAAATATGTATTTTGAGAAAATGAATATACAGATTCATAAGTAAAACCCAAATGTCAGTTCGACATAACCTCTGTCGGCTAATCAATAATTTTAAAAAAAGCTTTTCGACGAAACGTCTGTTCGCGTATACGAAACGTTTGTCGGTTAAACGTCCGGACACGGTTTCATTGCATATGTTAGTTTACATATACTTACCGTAGCTCAATTATAATAAGGATTCACTTGAGCACACACACGTTTCCTTCGCTATCCGAAAGTATACTACTCCCCCCAAAAGCAGTAATAGCGAATAAGCAATTATCATTACTTTATATGTGAAAAGATTTGAGCGTTCCCAGACCAAAAATGGTGATGTTAGGCTGAGTCGTCAGAGGTTGGGGTGGTGGAAGGTACAGGAGACTGGTGTGTAGGAGGAAGAAGAAGAGTGTGTGCGCAGCCTCTATAACGGCTCACTGCAAAACAAACGCTGGACACTATTTCCGCTTTTCACCTTTTTTCATAAAAACGAAAAAGTGGCATATGGCGAACTTTCAAAAAGCTAGGGATACCTGTATATAGGAAAGTATTATGAAACATTTGCTAGTATATGTTCAAGTGTGTACGCGTACAACATTCACCGACATTTAGATGTATATGAATGAATTGGTAGTGTTGTACGTAGAAAACCGAATACCATTCTTCATTTATATCGACTATCCCAACATGGATTGTAGCACTTTTCTGCAGTCTTCAAACTTCTTCTTCTGATGCCACTCGCAGCGGCGAAATGCATAAAGGCTTATCTTCAGAATAGTAAATATGTTTCAGACGTAACACGCTTTTCTCAATCTTTCATTTCCACGTAGGTACATCAATAAGTTCGCAGCTTAATGATAAACAAAACATTTATTTCACCCAACAAATATTTATTTTTCAACATAAACTCCTCCCTTGTCAATGCACTTAATTCAGCGGTGAGTATTGATCACATGAATCTAACATTATACAGTAAAGATTTCAGGTCAAATTTCAGCCAATAACAACGTTTCAGGTTACGGACTTATTGATCCATCCTCGCACATAGAGGTTTACATGTCTTCATAAACCTCTTCTCGTTTTCTCTAGTCTCTTTATTTAAACGGGAAAATTTCGCAAGCGTTTCAAATGATTACACACATAAATATTTTCAAAAATGAGTATCGTAATTGACACCATGGATTTCGAATTGGGATTCCACGAAAAATTAGTTCGTCACAAACTCCCTATTTTGACCCCGCAAGAAATATGCAAAATGTAATAGAATCTACTTATATAATATGCAACGTGTATGTCAATATTTTGTCTGTAACATTTGTCAAGTAAGATAACTATTAATTCTTAATTATAGAGTAGTCTTCCGTGCTTGTTTTTGGTAAATGCGTAAAAAATCAGGGTTCATTCTGGTTGAACATAAACAAGAAAATGCAGAGCAACATAATCTTTTTGATATTTTTCAAGTACAATGCAATTGCAAAATTATTTAAATACTGCTGTCATATTTTTGACGGCATGTGAACACTAGTATCTTATAAAATAAAATATGCCCAGATTTGATAATTTCTGACAACTTTCTTTAAAAAGCATTCTAGATTATAGTATAGAATAGTATATTTTCAGTCAGCTCTTGAGCAACTTCATTACTAACACCGAGGGCCTTGAGATTGCAAAGGTCACAAGCATGGAAGTCATACTCCACAAAATATATCTACACTGGTCATGTGGGTCTAGGACCGTTCAAAATTGTTTATTTTATGAATTAATGGTAATTGCTTCTTCGCTTTACGCTATTTCGGCTTACGAAAGGTATTTTATGGGAACGTTCTACTTTCGGATTAGGGGGGAACCTATATATGTATATTTGCTATCAAATAGCTATAACTTCATGCAGATATCGTATTTTACACGGGGAATAACTAGTTACAAATATTGCCAGGTGAAGGACCTTCTTTTCTCTTGGTTTGATATAAGAGTGTTGCTTCTCTGTATTGACGATCCGTAACCGAGCCATCACTGGTGGTGGAAACAGCTGATCTGTTGTCAAGCTGCAGTTCAAGTTGGGGTTGACTTTATCACCCCCCCCCCCATAACAAGAACAATCCTCACCAAATTTAGGGGTGTAAACTCTTCACTGTTTGTCTCGTCACGTTAAACAAAACCGATATATAAAATTAAAATTTCCCTACCGTGATTTGAAATCGCCACCAAGTGATTGCTAGGTGACTATCTTACCGACTGAGCCAAAACTGACAAGTCTTACATAAATACGAATTTATTTATTATATATACAATACAAAAGTTGGAGTAATCATCTTCAGATGGAAATCACCACCAAGTGATTGCTAGGTGACACTCTTACCGACTGAGCCAAACTGGCAAGTCTTATATATATACAAATTTATTTATTATATATACAATGCAAAAGTTGCAGTAATCATCTTCAGTTGGAAATCATCACCAAGAGATTGCTAGTTGACACTCTTACCGACTGAGCCAAACTGGAAAGTCTTATATATATATACGAATTTATTTATTATATACACAATACAAAAGTTACAGTAATCTTCTTCAGTCGGAGTAGAAGCACGAGTGGAGTTTTACCCTGCAGCAGCCAGGCTTGTTTAATATCAATTCGTGCCTTATGTCGGTACGTCTGCGCGTGCGCGAATGTGTGTGTGTGTGTGTGTGTGTGTGTGTGTGTCAGTTAACGCGTGACTATCAATCGGGACCTGTATTCTTCTCTCCTTTTTGTAAATTGATATTTGTAACTGGCTGACGTCATTTTTTTTGCTGTGCTGTTTGCACATCGCTGACATCGTTTCGAATCCACGGAGTTGCAGTTGCGCAGGTAGGAATTGTTTACACCAGTGGTTCTCAAACTGTGTGCCGCAATTATATCCCCCCACCCCCAAGTGTGCCGTGTAAATCTTTTCAAATATGTAAACATTTATTTCGAGCCTTGAACGTGTCTAGTACGGGTATTTAGTCTGTCTCGCTTCCGCCACCGAGTTGCTTAAATTAGTGGTTTTATCACTAGATTTTGTGAGATCTCAAATTTTAGAAAGGGAAAATGGTACGATGAGTATGTATATTAGTATGCTGATATTAAAGTGTTGTTCTCTGAATACTGAAATGTTCTTCTTCTTCTTCTTCTTCTTCTTCTTCTTTTTCTTCAATCTCTTCTTCTTCTCCTTCTTCTTTTTCGACTATGTATTCTCCTCCTTCTTCTTTTTCTCCTATGTCTTCTTCTTCTACTTCTTCTTCTTTTTCTTCTATTTTTTCTTCTATTTCTGCTTCTTCTTCTTCTTCTTCTTCTTCTTCTTCTTCTTCTATTTCTTCTTCTTCTTTTTCTTCTTCTCCTTCTACTTCTTTTTCTTCTATTTCTTCTTCTTCATTTCATGTTTACAGTTGCTGTGCCGCAAAAGTTTTATCTTAGTGTGCCGTCAAACAATAAAGTTTGAGAACCACTGATTTACACGATATATTTGAAAGTGGAAGCGTGCAAAAAGCAATATGAATTTTTAAAAGAACCTTTTTTCTACATTTAATTGAATGTGTCCCAATAGGCGCCCCCATCATAGTACCTCTTCTTTAGTCTTCTTACAGTATTTTAAGAGAATTATTCGTAGAGATTGAAACTTTATTAGAAACGCAGATTGTACCAGTATTAACAGGGGGTTCTGGGAAGAGTCTTATTGGTCTAAAAAGATTCTGTCTTTTTGGTCTAAAAATTCTGTTTTTAATCGTTTTGTTTACAACTCATAAAATTCTTCAGATGTTTTTAATCTGACATAATATTTTTTTCCCCGACAAATACATCCTGCTTACATTACTTTTATGTTATAAATCAACAACAAAACGATTATACGAATAGCAATGAACTTGTGTAATGATCTTACTGTAATTGTCTCGACCCCCCCCCCCTTATAGTGAAATGAGGAGGTGCTGTCCCGGGGTTGGAATCCCCAGGCTCGTCTCGTTTATCGAAGACGAGAACGACGGAGGATCAAATACTCCAAAGAAATTGTCAAAAAACAAGCGTGAAGGGACCAATTTAGCATAAACTTACATTGTAAATGTTTTTTCTAGACATAATAAGGAATACATGTTTAAATTTTCAGCCTTCTAGCTCCATTAGTGCGGTCTGAACGTGCGACACATTGAGGTTGGCAGTTTTGGTTCATTGTTTCTAACAGGGATGAAAAGAAATACGATTATATTGAAGATAAGATTAAAAAATAGGATAGGAGAAGTTTAGTTAACCAAGATTTTAATCACATTCACTGATCATGAAAAATGCTTTTGCCGACTTACTTAGTAACTGAGCACCCATGCGCTGGCTACGGCTCCCCCGCCCATGGCCGTGCTCCACATATCTGCATGCATTTCTCTGTATCAGCCCCGGTTTGCGCTAAGTGAAATAGACTTAGAGGCAACTAGCACCCGAAATGGATCACTCACTTCACCATAGCTGGATCCATGCCTTTCCCAAGGGCATTAGTGCGAAGTGAACACTAACTGTCCCAGCCGGAGTTTGAACTCGGCTCGCCGAGCCCATTCTATGTGCCGCTAACCACTCGGCCATCCCGCACCTCCAAATGCCTTTTCTACCTACTGAACAACAAGAACAATCCTCACCTAAGTTATTCTTCTTAGAAACCTGTTTTCGGGAGTAACTTTCATCCTGTGTTTTAAAATGATCTGCGGGACAAGTAGAGAGAGAGAGAGAGAGAGAGAGAGAGAGAGAGAGAGAGAGAGAGAGAGAGAGAGAGAGAGAGAGAGAGAGACAAAGGTCCTTAGTAGTTTATGAACACATTGGAATATATACAATACATAAGTTGCAGTACTCATCTCCAGTCGGAATAGAAGTAGGAGTGGAGTTTGACCCTGTAACAGCCAAGCCTGTTATATTTAGACTTATATTTGTAAAGATCAACTCAATACCGGCAAGTACCTAACAGAAATAAAATAAAAATATATAAATAGCAGAACAAAGTTAACATCAAAGACGAGCGAATGATGACGTCATGTAGTTACTCAAAATTCAATACTGAGATAAAATTCACATTCGCGGGATATGTTTCCGATTTCTGTTTTGTTATCTACGCATGCGCATCTTAGCCGTTGTTGAATGTGCAAATATGCAAAAGAGATTTCCGATTGAAAGATGAGATAAACACTGCATGCAATACACGTAATTGTACCAACACAAACAGGGCTAAGATGTAAAATCATTTTCTCTCATTTGCGAACTGAAGGAACTCGGTTCCCATCTATGCACCTTTGACGTCCGTCAGGGCCGGACTAAGGTTTTCATGGGGCTCCTGGCTGTAAGTCAAATAGGGACTCTCCCATTAAAATGATTACTAGTGTAAGTAAACAAGAATTCTATTGAATTGAATTTCATCCACATTATTATTATTATTATTA
>VCCN01006563.1:1163288-1176974 GCA_006491835.1 Architeuthis dux
GCCTCCTAACCTACTGGACATGACTGATATAACAGGTCCTGGATTATTTCCTAAAACGAATACTTTTTCTATATTTCTCCATCAATTCTAGGACATCCAAGATAATTTGTCGTAATTGGTTCCGCACAAACTCAGAAATGTAACTCAATCGATGGTACACACCGAAAATGCCAAAATCATCTTTACATAGCTTTATTCTATTTTAAATAATTTAGTTTTAAAAAACAAACTGGTTTGGGTGAGAAGAGAGGGAAATTCACTTAATATGGAACTGCATACGTGCCAGTATTTGACAGAATTTGTCGTACCCTACAAAATGACATAAAACCAAATTCACCATTAGGTTTTTACTTTTTCTGTTTCCGTAGATTTTATTGGATGAAATTTGTTAAAATTGTTTTTTATTTGTATCCAAAGTAATTTTGTGACAAACGAATAGAATTGAATATTGTGTATGTCAGTATGTGTGTGTGTATGTGTATGCATATAAATGTATGTATGTATATATCTGTGTATGTATATATACATGTGTGTATCCGTTTTTAGCGCGTGTGTGTATATGCAACCTATCAGCAATTGTTTATGCACCAACAAGTGAAATAATAAAATTGACGCACCTTGCTTTCCTCTCATGCCCGGATGTGTCTCGCATCCATTGCAAGATGGCGATAAGAAAGAAAGAGAGAAAGAGAAAGAGAGAGAGGGGGTGGGGGGGATTTTAAATAGATGGCGTACCAAGAGAGCGGAAGAAATGCAGAAAGATAGAAAGAAAGAAAGAGAAAGAGAGAGAAAGAAAGGAAGAATTACAGACAGAAGGAAAGAAAGAAAGACAAGAAAGACAAGAAAGACAGAAAGACAAGAAGAGAGAAAGAAAGATTTCTCAGTTTTGTGTTGTCCGGCAATCTTAGGCAATAAAAAAAGATTTTGAGCCTGTTCAAATACTTGTTATATAAGCGATAAATCACTTATATAAAAAGTATAGCTCATAAGTATTTGAACAAGCACAACATCTGCTTTTACTTACTGAGATTGCAGGGGCCACTATGGATTTTGAGCAGGGGGGGGGGTCAAAACTAACTTACTAGTTTGCCAACTCTTACATATAGCAATGTGAGTTCACTTTTTCAATCTCCTTAATCAATTCTGAACGAGATTTGAGAAGGATAGAAACAGAAAGATTCCAGCCAATCGGAGACCTTCTTTCACATCACGTGACATCCACGTGTGGAACACTTTACCTCCGTAGCATTTCGTTCATCCTTCCTTTACACACGGGACTACTAGTATTTAACACAACTAACTACTACTGTATTTTAATTATAATTATTATTATGGCTATTTTACATATTGTAAGACATTCCTACTTACACTTACCCTCGCCCATCACATGTATTCCTATCAATCTTACAATCTGGCAACCCCAACTTTATTTCATAATAGTCCAACAATATTATTTTATATTCCTCCGTGTATGTTGGAATTATGTGCCTTGTCACTAATATCCATGAGCACATATGCATTATGTCTTTCATTATATATTCATAAATGAAATAATGAATGTAAGTTGACATTTTTTAAAGAAAATGGTGAAAAAAAAACTTTCCACGTTTTAAGATTATACATACCGTCGCCAGTGGCGAATGAGCTTAGAATAATGACGTTATACTGACGTCAATCGCGAAGTGCATTTCCCTCAGTTGAAAACTACGTTTTATGATGACACCTGATGGTGGCCGCCTCTAGCCATGTTCTGAGTTCTATTTTTGTCACGAGAATGTATAGCTTCCTAATGAGTTTTTTAAATTGCATTGAATGTTGAGAAATGATTGTCATTGCAATGAAAAAAAGATGAAATGTCGGAGGTAACAAGGATGGGCACTTTTCGTTGTATCTGCAACAGAGAGATGCTTTACGGAAACAATGGTAGGATGTTCACTGAGGAGTGTCCGGTAGTTGCTCTTATCTAATTTTAATGCAACTGAACAATGAGTGTTAATTGTCAGTGGGGAAAATTGGTTCTTCACTGATTTCATTATATAAAACAAAATGTACACTTAGACGACCGCAAAAAAAAGCCAATGGGATAGTTTCGCTCTATAATGTTTCTTATGTGTGAATGCATTTAATAAGTGTAGCGTTTGCCCATACACTATTTCTTGTCTGGTTAGCGATACGAAGAGTTTTAAGATATGGAACAATTCTTCAAAGTATTCATCGAATCAAAACCGGAATCGTTATTCTGTGATATAATACATAATTTAGCTGCTCCGCTCGGACAATGTAATGGTAAGCATATCGCAGAAGGTCCTGGGTTCGATTCCCGGTATGAGCAAAGAGTGTGGAAAATTCTTCATTAGGACAAATTTCCCTTTGCACTCTCGGTTAATTGAGTACACTATAAGCTGTGTGATTATGGTAGAGGTATCCCTTCGGTGGAATTGAATCCAGACAAGGGTCATAAAGATTTGTAGGAATAAAGTCCTGGTCTCGACCAGACTTGAGACTTGCAACAGAAACTGGATCTTCGCCACAGGGTTCCATACTCCATTGGGTGTTGTCCCGCTTTACATAATCTAGCTGAAAGGTGGCGTAAATTCATAGACATCCAGGGGAAATAATTTCATGACTGAATAAGAATGCTCTGAATTTATATAAATAAAAGATTTTGTTAAAAAACTATGCTAGAAACTTTGGCATCAATCTAATTGATTCAATTTATCTTCCTCTCAGTGGCGTAGCTAGGGATTTGGGGGCCTGGCCTTACCCCCCCCCCCCAATATATGTATCAGTAGAAATGCTTTAGGTGAACTATACTTCATAAAGCTTTTAGAGGCCCCTCCATTGGGGGCCGGGGCGTTTTCAAATAGCCCCCCTCTCCTCAGCTACACCTCTGCTTCTGCTCTTTTATACATTTTCTCCGGGTTATTTTTGAAATGTACCGATGCTTATCAAATTCGGTTGCTATTTGTCCAGACATTAGAAATTGAATCCCACGTACACACAATTATATTGATTTCACATGGAAGATTCATGATTTTGTGAAAGAGGGAAATTAAATCGTGTTTTAGTTTGGAAAGAAATCTCCGATGATTTGTGCAAAGAAAAATTAAATGAAACCCCAATTAATTAAAATAATAATTATCTTGATTAAAAACAAACTCGTACTTGACTTTTAACGACTAAGAGTGAGCTGTTTCTCATTTGATTAATATCAAACTGTCACGGCCTGTTCTATTTGTGTGCGCATGCGCATAAATGTACACAAACTCACGCACATAGACATGTGTATGAACAAACAACGACAAATCTAATAATGCCGATTGTTTAGAATAATATTAGCGCAAATGTTATTGATGAAGAACTCTGTCTCCATCTTTGGTCTGCGTATTTCCTTGTCTGTTCTCTGAATTTGTTTTATGCACTGATTGTTTGCTTCTTTCTTTAAGTAATGCACCTTCCGACAGAGGAAAAAGAATACGGGTGGATTATTTTCATTTCACGCACACTTAGAAATCTTTCTTTCCTTTTTAAGTGAACCCACAGAGGATTTTTTTCTTCAAATATACAGTCATAATATGATATTATGATTGTATATTTGAAGAAAACGTCTTCTGTGGATTCACATTAAAAAAAAGAAAAAGAATCCTCTCTGGATTCACATTAAAAAAGAAAAAAATGGTATATTATTAATATGGCAAACAGTGAAACTAAAAACCAGGATGACGACAAAACATTGCCTGAATTCATGAATGTAAAGTGAGGCTACGGTCGTTGTTGTTATGCTAAAATCATTTTGATTTCTGTTACTGTGGACTATCGTGAATTCGTGTCTCTCTTCGGCCATTTGTTTGTGCTCTTGTGTGAAAATAACGTCATCATCATCATCAGAAGCAGCAGCCGTTATAAGTCCACTGCTGGACGAAGGCCTTTCCCATCTCCTTCCATGACTGCCTATCTTGTGCTAATCTCTGCCAAGTCTTACCGGCAAACCTTTCTATCTCGTCCCTCCATCTTGTGTCTGGCCATTTCCTACTTCTTTTACTATCCCATGGGCACCAATCTGTTAGTCTTTTCCCCCATCTATTGTCATCTCTTCTCGCTAGGTGGCCGGCCCATCTCCACTTTTGTTGTTTAATTAGTTGTATAATATCCTTTACTCTAGTCTTTTCTCTGATCCATGTTGATCTTTTTCTATCTCTTAGCGTTACCCCTAGCATTGCTCTTTCCATGGCTCTCTGTGCTATTCTAAGTTTGTTTTCTGCTCGTTTGGTTAATTTCCAGGTTTCGCATCCATAAGTCATGGCTGGTATTATGCAGCCGTTATATACTTTTCGTAAACTCACCTGCGGGAGGGATTTTCAGCTAGATGTATACGGTTAAAGAAAAAGATAAGGATTTGGTTTAGCTAACCTGGCGGACACTACGTAACGGTCCAGTCTAGCGTCATACTTATATTGTAAATTGAACCCCTTGCTAAAAACTTTAAATATTTTGGAATTTTCTATGCTAAAACTAATATGCTAAAACATGCACCAGTGTCCCATTAGTAAACATAGAAAATTTGGTGGCCATAGCTCTAGCTTTCCTATCATGCGATAACGGACAGACGGATACACATTTGGTGAATTATAGTAATATTTGCATCGAGAAAAATAAAGTATAATACGAATTCATTCAACTAAACTAAAATTTTCCGAGATGAAAAACATTTTTAAATGGTGTTCATCTAAAGTTTTGGGACAAGGAGTTATATACTGACGGTTTATTTAAACACGAGTTGTCATTTTTTTAGCCATGTTCATCGTAACGCTTCGATTGGTTGGTTCTCCTGACTGATGTTTCTATGTCTCATCGGTAGCTCCATTTTCTAATGATATTCTAGTGTTGTCAAACTCCAGTCCAAGTCTGGAGTTGACTTTACTCTTTTACCGAAATAACAAGAACAAGAACAGAGAACAATCCTCTCCTAATTCAGGAGAGTAAACTATTCATTGTTTGTCTGTTCCGGCACGTTAAACCAAACCGATAAATAAAATCAGCATCTCCTTACAGTGATTTGAAATCACGACCAAGTGCTGGTTAGGCGACTCTCTTACCGACTAGGCCAAACTGACGAGTATTACATATCTTCGAAAAATGTTGTTAGAAATACGCAAGGGCTTATTTCATTCCAATAAAAAAATACATTTATGCTAAAAAATGTATATTTTTATAATTCTAAGTTGTAGGAATCATCTTCAGTCGGAATAGAATTAGGAGTTGAGTTTGACTCTGCAGCAGCCAGGCCTGTTTACTATTAGTATTCAACGATCTGTACAAACACAACTTCCTCGTTTGGCAATCATGGATACGAGCAAACGCTAAACGTTCAAAACAAGTTATATTTTAAAAGATCAAAATTTGCGATGAAATATCATCTCAAAGGGTAAGGCCACCGGATGAAACAATAACATGAATAAGATTGGGGAAATAACTGGCTGAAATGTTGCATAAAACCAATTAAAAGTGATGATGTTAGTTCGAATAAAACAATAACTTATGATGCTATCTCATTGCAAAACATTTCGATTAACATCTATCACGTCATCCCATAAATAATAGGTGGAATAGTATTCAAATTTATTGGATAAAGCATTGTTAGAAAACGTCAACCAAAACTGTCAACATTTTCTTCAGTTTTTACGAGGATCTGGCTGGCCATATATGTGTCGCGCGTATCGGACCGCATCAATGGAGCTAGAGGTCTGAAAATTTAAACATTTACTCATTATGTATAAAAAAAAAACTTTTCTTTTTTTTTAACCCCCCCCCCATTATTTTTTTAGTTGGGGTTTCAATTTGCAATGTGAGTTTATGCTAAATCGGTCTCTTTTTTGTGTCCGGTAGCATTCACACTTGTTTATTCGAAAATTCGGACCTCTTTAGTGATCACTGCCCAACAAAAGGCGAGAGAAGTAGCTTATTCATTGATCACCCCTTTTTTAAAAATTTTGTAATTGGTCACCCCCAACACGACATGCTGCTAAAAGAAGTCGGCCACGTGACGGTTTCTACTGAGTCACTAACCGGACCAGATATCAATTATTAATTTTTTACTTGTATTTCTTTCGTTTCTGTTGCTTTTTATTGCAACACTTAGACCGCCATTCTACGGTCGTTATCATACAGCGCGGATCGGAAATAAAGAATAAGGTTCTGTCGAGATTTGAACTCACACCCTGTTGCCCCGTCTGCCTCTCCGGGACAGCTGCAAAAATAAGCCTCAGGTAAGACCCGAACTCCAAGAGGAATGCGAGTTTGTATCTCGACGGAGGCTTATTCTTTATTTCCGGCTTTCTAATGACCGTAGACTGACGGTCTGAAAGTTGGAATAAAAACAACTGATATCAGATGTGATAAGTTGATGGTTCTTTGTTGCTTACACGGATCGTGGTGATTAGTTTTGTATGAGAATTTACTTTGTAAATAGTAATCATTCGAAAAGATTAATGTTTCTAAGTTTAATATTGACTTTGTTTTCTTCCAAAGCTTTCTTTTAGTTGTAAAGACCGTTGAGATTCAGACGACGACCAGGGGTAGCCCGCCAATTAGGCGAACCTAGCTGATCGCCAAGGGCGCAACGGTCCAAGGAGCGTACTCCAAACCTTTTTAAAGAGTAGTCGTTAGAATACAACCGGTGCGCAAATTTTAAATCTCGCCTAGGGCGTATGAAACCTTGCACCGGCCCATATGACGACACTATTGCTTTGGTGACAGGTTAATTGCGTCCTGGATAGTTGTGTCCCGGTCAAATGCGTCCCGGTCATTGGGGTCCCTGGACATTTGCCTCCAGTATTTTTTGCGTCCCGTTCATTTTTCTTACAAGAGGTTGCCCACAACATGCATATTTTTTTTTTAATTTGGAAAATAAAATGCTTCAATACAAGAAAAGTGGGAGGCAAATGACCAGGACGCAAAGAATACCGCACGCAAATGTAAAGGGACATCAAAGATGACAATGATCGGGGCGCATTTGACCGGGATACAATTGTCCAGGACACAATTTAGTGGGACGCAAATGTCCAGGGACGCCAATGACCGGGACGCATTTGATCGGGACGCAGTTTTCCAGGACGCAAATGATCTAGTACCTATTGCTTTTCAAGTGTTTGGAGACATTCGCATATTCTCAAGTCTCTCTCTCACTTCCTCCCGCTATTTCATCTCTCTTTCTTTCGTTTATATTGTCTCTTATTCTTTTACCCTGTCAACATCACCTTTTCACGCGTGCTCCTGCTTTCCTTCTTTCTCTCTATGTCAAGCTTTCATCTTTCAGTGGCATTTCTCCTAATCTATTCATTGACCTTTTTTTGTTTTATCCTAAAAAAAGACAATTTCTTGTTAATAACCCACAATGTGTAAATGCACACCAATCCATATTTATACGTCTGTAAGTGAAAGACCATTTTCGCTTCCCTTACGGTAGACCATTAACATCTAATGACCGGACAACCTGTTTAAAGAACTTATTGATATTCACTTTGTTCAGCCAATTTGTCATTAGACGAAGCACGTCCATTTCTTGAAGACAATATACAGTAGACTCCCGTTATTACGGCACCTCGGGGATTTAAGGGTGCGTTATAACGGGTGGAGTATATACGAAATGTATAATATAATGAAAAAACAAAAAGTAATAACAGAGTAATAACTTTTCGCAGAGGATTACTGGTAGCAATAAATTCCATAAGTTTCGATTTGGCCTTTTTTAATATCGTACAGTGTAGACCCAAACCGATATTCGGAGATTAATGCACTTCTAACAACACCTCGCTCAAGACTTTTCTTTTGAATTTCTTTTCAGATTTCTGTCTTACTCAAGGCGGTATTATTTTAAGGATTTACTAATTTTAGTTTTTAAAATGATGCACTGAAATCTTCTTGTGCTGTTGCTGCAAACTAAGAATCACCCTAGGCTGGCAACCTTTCGGCAGAGCAAGCTCAACCTTCAAGAACAAAGAGATCCCATTAGTTTTGAAAGGAGGGTCTACAACCAATGCGTCCTCTCGATAGTCACCCACGGAGCTGAAACGTGGAACCTAACCAAAACATTGACCCTCAAACTGAGAACCATGCAACGTTCACAAGAAAGTGTCATGCTCAACATCACAAGACAGCACAGTATATTAGAGAAAAACCAGGAGTCAGAGATATCATAAGAAAATTAGAAAATTATTAGAAAACTCAAATGGCAATGGGCTGGTCATGTTGCAAGGATGTCAGACAAGCGCTGGCCAGCACGACTCACAGCGTGAATCATATCCGTAATCGTGGCCGGTAGACAATAAGATAGCGTGACGACTTAGCCAGGTTCCGGAGATATTAGCGCCGCGACGCCCACGATCGAGAGGTTTGGCGAATCCTGGGGAAGGTCTATGTCCAATGACGGTCGTTAAAAAGGCTGCTGCTGCTGATGATGATGATGATGATGATGATGATGATGATGCTGCTGATGATGAATCTCCGACTATAGTCTTGTGAGAATATAAAAACAAACGTGTCGTTAGAACGTATGTGTCATTAACCCATAAGAATCCAGACCCATTTCTACTTGAAGGATCATTTCTGGGTAGGCAAATTGACACACAGTAACATGACCGCACCAGGATGTTCATTAGATATCACTTAGTACACTTCATCAGTTAAAATCAAGGATAAAATATAATATTATTTACGAGACTGTGCAGATCAATTAAATTGTATGTGACACTGGTATCACAGTAGGTTCTTATGGGTTAAATAGTGCCGCTAGAAAGAGTGCCGTTACAACGAGAGTTTACTGTAGTATAAGGTGAGTCAGGCTGGCATGTCTGTTACAGAATTCAGTATTAGAATCCAATTCTTTCCAGAATCCAAACGATCGAGGGAAAGTTGCCATCAAGACATCTATTCCAGAGGTGGTCAATATTTTGGGGAGATACCATCAACTACTTGGCCAGATTAATCTATAATAAGGAATATGCCAGAATAGATGCCCTTAATAAAGGGCATCTATTCTGGCATATTCTGGAAATAATTGTTGTTACTACTACTTATGCTGATCCGGTTATTTTTACAGGTGACTAAAGTTGTTACTTGTCCACACTCATCGACTGGATCGCGATCGTCGTTGGGGGGCCTTTTCTAGAACGACCTTTGTTGTACTGGAGGCCCCAGCAGAGCAGAGCTATTTGAGTACACACGGAGGACGATTTGGGCGAAAAAGAAAGAGAGAAAATCCCCCCAACAAATACAAAGAAATATTTTTTAAACGAATCACAGAAAAAGCGATGTGTGGATGGCCTAACAATTAGTAGCACGGAAAATGGAATCAGCGAACCGGCTGAGACAGTTTGCGTTCACTTTGCCTTGGAAAAGGCATGAATCCATCTCTTTTACCTTCAGCTATGGGTAAATAGCAGCACAGATTGGGCTCTTCGGCCTTGGTTGGTAACGAGTCTACGAGACGAACAACTCTGAATTCAAGAGACCAACCCCTCGTCCAGCGTCGTGAGAGACTTGCAACGGTAAGAGTAAGGAACGAGTTCACGAAATGTACAGTTAACGTGGCTCGGGTGAAGCTTCGACGGGCATAGCAAGCCGGAAGTGGATTATAATAAATTGCTCAAGTAAAATAAAAAAGTAGAAGATGTTTAAAAAAGCGAAACAAAGACAGCGGAAAATGTAAGGTTTCGAGAAAAAAACGAGCAGACTATTATTATTGTCACACTTCAGGAAAAGTCAGAGTTGACCTTTCTACGTAACAAGAACAATAACAAGAACAATCCTCGTCAAAAATAGAGGAGTAAACCGATATGCAAAATCATCATTCCCCTACCGTGATTTGAACTCATGATCGCTAGCCTGGTGTGTTACCACCTGCGCTAAACTGACAAGTCTTACATACCTGCAAAATCTATAGTAGAATTACGCAAGGAAGTAGAAGTAGGAGCAGAGTTTGACTCTGGAGTAGCCAGGCTTGTTTCTGTTGTTGTTATAATCGCAGAATCAGTGCCATCTTTTTAGATGCGTCCACACATCTTTATAAGACACTTCTCAGTCGGTCGGTTGGTCCCTAATATGTTAAATATAAATTTTCTAAGCCATATCATGTTGGATTGATATGAAACTTGGTCCAGACCTTCGGGTGAAACACCCTCATCTTCCCCATCCTCCCCCTCCTCCTGCTACTACTACCACAACTAGTAATGTTAAATATCAATTTCCTCAGCCGTGTCATGTTGAATTGATATGAAACTTGGTCCAGACTTTCGGGTGAATTATCCTCCTCTTCCTCCTCCTCCTGCTACTACTACCACAACTAGTAATGTTAAATATCAATTTGCTCAGCCGTATCATGTTGAATTGATATGCAACTTGGTCCAGACTTTGGGTGGATAATCCTCATCTACCTCCTCCCCCTCCTCCTCCTGCTACTACCACGGATGGGGGGGGGGCGCATCGTTGAACTTATGGTTCTTGTTTCATCATAAGAAACAGATACGACCTTCCTTTCGAAGGTTGTCGATAACATAGCTTAGTATATACGCATAAAACAAGCAAACACATCGTACCAATAAAAACTGTCTGGTTGTGATTTAGATGTTGAATAACGCAGTAATTATTATCATAATCTATTGTTAGGATCTACAAAGGAATAGTGGTCGCCAGTGCCGGGGTAACTATGTAGCAAAATAGCATATACAACGGGCCCCGCAATTTCAAGGGCCCCGCGCTAAACGATTAGGTCATTCAGCACTTGCTCTATTACTATAGTACTATACTTCCTTCAACTTTTATGTTAAAGGCTAGCGATTTTAACTACCTATCAACTTAATTGGGGTTATTATTTTAACACAGTAATTAATAGGAGTGTGGTATATATGTGATACATATATGGGAGGATCAACGGGATCGCCACGAGATGCTCTCTGCATGATCCTCAGCTGTTTACGGCACCTGGTATTCCCAGTTGGTCACCCATCTAGGTACTGTACGTTGCTAACTTCAGTGATCGTATGAGAACCGGTGTATCCATCTCGATTTGACCGTAACTTATTACTTATTAGTCGAATGATTGTATTGTATTCTACGCATCTACTTTACCAGAACTAAGTTTTTATGACCACACCCATGGCAGGATGCAAGTCCACCGAAGGGATACCTCCACCCTAATCACGAAAGTAAAGTAAAGAAAAAAAAAAAAGAAAAAAGTAAAGCGACCATCCCAATGGAGTATACGCCCGGTGACGAAGATCCGGTTTCTGTTGCATTTGTCAGCACAGTGATCCTTGCAAGTTTCAAGTCTGGTCGAGTTGAGACCAGAACTAAGTTTTTATGACCACACCCATGGCAGGATGCAAGTCCACCGAAGGGATACCTCCACCCTAATCACACAACTTAGAGTGTACTCAATTAGCTGCTGAGTGCACATGGAAATTTGTCCTAATGAAGAGTTTCCCACACACTTCGCTCATACCGGGGAAACGAACCCAGGACTTTCGGCGTGTGAGGCGGACGTGCTAACCATTACAATATCAGAGCGGAGATCTAAGTACTTCGTTGAAATAATCCAGTGCTGTGTATTTTATTTTGCTCTTTCCATTGCTCTCTGTGCGATTCTAAGTTGATTCCCCGTTCGTTCTTTTAATTTCCATGTTTCGCATCCGTAAGTCATAGCTTCTATTATGCATCCATTATATACTTTACGCTTTAGGCACATTGGTAAGGTGCTCTTTAATATCCGAATGCTTTCCAACCTATAGTTATGCGTCGTTTTATTTATATATATATGGTGTGTGCCAAAAAGATAATTGCGTGAAATTGTGCCCACATGTGTATACATGCATTTAGGCATAACCAGATGAATGTCCATGAATGAATATATACAGACATTTCAGCTAGCGAGGAATTGCAGATTTCTTAAATGTTAGACTGACCACCATTATGAGAAATTGTTATCCTTGTACACACACACACACACGTATTATGCCGAATATGTTCCAACCTATCGTTATGCGTCGTTTTATTTCGCTTTCAATGTCTTTCTCTAACTTTATTACCTAGGTAGATGTATTCGTCAACCTCTTCTAGAGCCCCTACCTCTATCTTTAGGGTCTTTTGGGGGACTGTATCGTTGAAAATTATGGCCGTAACTTATTACTCGAATGATTGTATTCTACGCATTTACGAAAGCATTTCCTTGCAATAATTAATTAATTATCTAATTTTAATTTATCGGCCTTTTAAAGTCTGTTGTTGGATATAGGCCTTTTCCAATGTCGTATGGCAGTGGATGTGATCATGGTCGTCCGCTGTCACTTTTTTAGGGGAAGGGGATGAAAAAAGCATATATTCCGGGGGGCAAAAGGTAAGTTCATATATACAAAAGGGTATATTCGGGATATATCTTAGTGGCAACCCTGTAACACAAGACGTGATCCTGGGTTGACACGAGGGAATGAGCCCCCAGCGTATAATAATACAGTCTTTTTATAAGAGAACATTAATTTTGCATTACATAAAACAATTGTACTGCACCATTATCGTTTATTGACTACAAGGTTCCAACTTTCAAACCCCTTCGCCCTCGGTGAGAAGGCCGGATTCAGTGGGGGTGCCCCGTTTGCTGTCCCCCACCCACAGCGGACGCCCATGGAAGTGATGGGCCTTACCCTACCACATGTGTTGACATGGGGGGGGGTGATGAATACATGCCTTTCTCAAGGTCGTAAGACAGCGGAGATGATACGGCCTTACCACGCTGGTCCATGACGTGTCGGCAGTGGGGATGAGATGGATGCATGCCTTTCCCAAGGTCATTAGTGCGAAGTGAACACAAACAGTCTCAGACGATCCGATTCCCGTGACGTTAACCGCTCGGCCACCTCGCACATCCTATGTTTTTATTTGCACGCCTAATAACTATTTGTTTAAGTCGAAGTACGTTTTTTATACCGGTAAATCTGTTTGCATCTGTATTCAAACCGGTCTGTGTGGGTGGGGGTTTATGGCAGGTATTGGATGCTATAGGGAGAGAATCTGCTGCACGGAGATGATTGTTTACATTACACATAGGTGTGGGTGTGGGGGGGGGTGGAAAAGTGAAGAGATGAAGGAAGGAAGGAAGGAAGGTAATGGAAAAGAGAAAGAAGGACTAACAGTCGCAAAAGAAAATATAATAGAAAGAAAGAAATGAAAAGCAATAATTATTAAGCGAACAAAAATAAGTTTAAACAAAAGAAAACAGATATGAAAGATAGCTGTCGTGAAAGAAAGAAAGAAAGAAAAAAAGGGAGAAAGAAAAGGAGGAAGAAAGGAAGGAAGGAAGAAAGAAATGGAGGAAGAAAGAAAGGAAGAAAGAAAGAAAAAAGACAGATTAGCAGTCGTGAAAGAAAGAAAAAAGAAAGACAGGAAGGGAGGAAGAAGGAAGAAAGAAAGAAAGAAAGAGAGAAAGAAAGAAAGAAAGGAAGGAAGGAAGGGGGAAGAAGAAAGAAAGAATAGCAGTCGTGAAAGAAAGAAGAAAGAAAGGAAGAAAAAAGAAAGACTAGCAGTCGTGAAAGAAAAAGCACATTAACAAAGAACATTAGTCTTAAATGAAAAAAAGGAAAGAAAGAAAGATTAGTAGTAATGTGAGAGAGAGAGAGAGAGAGAGAGAGAGAGAGAGAG
>VCCN01006563.1:1183229-1198092 GCA_006491835.1 Architeuthis dux
ACAGTTGTACAGAGATCAATTTAATAGTGGCCTTGAGACATTTTTAAAACTAAACAACCACCCACCCACCCTCATTCAGCTTTACATTCTAGTGAACCCCTTCAAAAAACAACTTTCCCTTGGAATAGCCAAGCTTAGGTTTTAGATGTTTTTATTTTTAGTCAACATCTAAAACCTAAGCTTGGCTATTCCCTTTTTTTATTTAGCATAAACTTACATTGCATATTGAACCCCCCTCTAAAAACCTATTTGGAGGATTTTCAAAAAACAAAAAAAACGTTTTCCCTACTCATTGAGGGGAGTGTGTGCGCAAAGTTCTAGGTTTCTACTATGAACAGTTAGGGCTGGGCGAAGTCCGGATACATAGATACATATACATTTCAGGACACATGAATAACCTAAACCCAGCAATAACCCAGTGTTGGGGGTAGCGGTGATTAACTAGGATAATCAAATCAAATTATCCCATAAGCTAGTAGATCGTTGGGATCATTCATGCCATTTTGGGGGGCAGTAGTTACTATTTGGCGGTATCCATCTCTTCTCCAAATAACATGTGACAGGTTGTACACGGTTACGCAGCAGGAAGTATTCGTAACTTGACCTATTGGGAGAGGTGGATTCATGCCTTTCCCAAGGGCATTAGTGCATAAAGGACAAAAACTAACCACCTCAGCCAGAATTTGAACTTGGTCCGCTGATTCCATTGTCCGTGCTGTTAACCGTTAGGCCAAGTCACTACCTGAACAAGGATAAAGACAACTTAAACAAGACTGGCTGCTTCAGGGTCAAACTCCACTCTGACTGAAGCTTAAATGGTTTACCTTAAGTTTTGAAAATATTTCAACTTTTGTGAAAACAGTTTTCCTTTAACTGAAAATGATCTTTATATTTGGCCATGGAATGGGGACTTAATAAAGTAGTATCTAGATATATTTCTAGATAAATGACATGGAAATCTGGATGATTCTAGATATAATTTGAGGCAATTCTAGATATAATTTGAGGCAATTCTAGATATGAACCCAATTTTTCTTTATAAATCTTCTAGTGGGATTGAAATAAGGTTGCATGCCAAGTTTCTAATTTTGATGAGGGTCGTTGTTGTTGTCATTGTCATTGTCATTGTTGTTACCATGGGAAAATAAAGTCAACTCTAGAGTAAGGGTTTGGCAAAAAAAGAAACCTAGAGTCGTGTGCGGCGTACCCTATCAGATGGGTATCGTATATGGATTCCCCACACTAAAATCACTGACCATGTGCCACGTTCTGCCTTTGTGCATTGTCAAAAAATACTTTCTTCGTTTTGTGGTTCCAAAGATTTTTGGTTGCTAGAATGACTTCATAGATTCAAACATTATTCATTGTCTAGAAAAGTGGGCAAACATTATTCAGATAACAACATAGAACGCTTCTAAGACCTGTTAACTGCGTTTTATTCATTTAAAAAACAGTGATGTTTTTTGTTTGTTTGTTCTTTTTGTTTGTTTGTCTGTTCTTTGTTTATTTTTTCCAAGTTTGATTCATTTCACAAAGTGGGCCAGCTTGATCTAAAGATGATATTTTAATTCTATTTTATTAATCACCGCTATCCACAACACTGGTTTATTTCTGGGTTTAGGTGGGAATTCCCCCAACCTGTCTGGGTAGTCCAAGGGGGCGGGGAATAAGGCTATTAGGTAAAAATAAAAGTTCTGTCTAGAGATAGTGTTTTCTGCACTTCTATCTATCAAATCGAAGGCTTGAAATAAACTACAAGTTGAGAATGATTTAAGATGTGCCCTCTCTCACTAAGCTCTAACCGTTCATAGTAGAATCTTGAAATTTTGCACACGCACTCCGTTCACTGAGCATGGGAAAAGTTTGAACCCCCCCCCAAATAGGTTTTTAGAGGGCTGTTCAATATGCAATGTAAGTTTATGCTAAATTGGTCACTAGTTTGTGCCCGCTTGTTTTTTGAAAATTCAGACCTTTTTTAGTGATCACAGCCCCATTCTTTAATTGATCACCCCAAACACAGGATATATGATGCATAATTTCCCTTGGAATGCTAGTTTTATTTTATTTTATAATAGTTTGCCTCGACGAGGGGGGGTGACTAGTGGGATTAGCTAACGGCTAACAGCGCAGAAAATGAAATCAGCGAACCGTGGTAGACTGTGTTCACTTCACACTAATGCCCTTAGGAAAGGTATGAATCCCCCCTCTCCCGATAGGTCTGGTCAGGGTTACCGCCAACTGCTAGTACCATATAATCCCAGTACAACCAGTCGCCTGTTATTTGGAGAGGAGATGGATGCCGCCAGGTAACACCCCTCTCCCGGGAAATATCCTGAATGACCCAGCATAGCAACTTGACGATCTACTAGATCATGAGATAATTTGATTTTTTTAAAGCTAGTCTCGCAGAGCATTACTACGATAGTGAGTTGAAACCCCCCCTGGTCATGACTAAGCTAAGAAAATACCGATATTGTTTTGTAGAGTCATGGAATAGTGATTAGCAAACTAGTCTTGCAAACAGTTACTTTTGTGGTGAGTTTGATCCTCACTGGGCGTCCCACATTGAAAGATACTGTAATGCTGTCTGATTAGTGCCTTTGTTACTTGTTGTTCGTTTGTTCCTTTCTGTTTTTAGCTGTGTTTAGTTTGAATGCGTTTGGTTCATAACTGTATTTAGCGGTGCTTAGAAAAGAAGCGGAGAGACAGAACAAAGACACGTGTGTGCAGGGCTATTGCCTGTGAAGAAGAGAGCCTTCCCCGTTCTCACCAGCGTTTTGGGGACCGGAATCGGAATGGGGGCTGCTGGGAGCTTGCTTCGGTGTGTTTTTATTATTATTAAGCATAAACATTAATACATACATATATAAACATTACAAATACTTTTTTAAAACCTAGTTTAACACTAGTATAATGATTTTAGTAATATAATATGAAATTAGTAATTGAAAAGTAACAAAAAGAACGGGAGCCCTGAATTGAATCATTAGCATCTACGATTGCAACCTTTTTTACAGGAACACTTGGTGAGTTCATGACAGCTAGCTGCAATTGGGGGTAATGTTGACCAACATATCTGCCATGTCTCTCCTTTCTGTGTCAACCCCCAATCAGAAGGACTGTTGGTGTCTGGTCAGGAGGTAGTAGCCTGACCCCAGATCACCCCAGCCTGATAAGCAGCAGGCTTAGCATGCTCTCTGAGGGCTACATGTGTTGATGGAATTGCGTTGTACAACCTCTGTTTGCGGACAAAGAGATCCAGTCTTGCTTAGTCCACACCAGTGGATGCGCGTGACCTGTCAGACATGAGGACAACAAATCCCTCCAGCCGTTGCAGGTCAAGATCACTAGATTGGTGAAGGTTTCAGAAACTCCATCACAGATGTTCCAAGTCTGCCATGCAGTCTTCTTCCCTTTACCGCGGAGGGAAGAAACATCACACCCAGTGAATGCATGAAAGTATGGTATTCCACTGTCTTTCCAAAGGAAATCCAAATGTTCTCAAGACCAAGGTTCTGTAAGGATGACAGTAGATATATGGCTATGACGGTGACATCACTGCCATTAGCCTTGATGATGAGGAACTTGCTACCATCCGCTGTTGCATCCCCGGCATGTACAAATATTCGTGTGTCAGCTTCTTCATGTCAGCATGGAGACGCAACATCCTGAGACCGCTTTGTGTTGTTAATGGCATCTTCTTCTTTTGTGATAATGAGTTTGCTTGTCTTTGCTTCACACATCTCCGCAAGGAAGAGAAACAGCCCACCCTTATCGCTGTCATCTCGAAGAAAGCTTCTCCAGTTGTTTTGGGTCTTACTGGTTCCTGTCTTTTTCTCATTTCTTGTCCCCTTTTTGACATGGCTTGTACACATCAAATACTATATCCATCCTTTTGTACTTGGCACCGTAGGATTCCACCTTCTGGACGATGTCTTCTCTGGCATAAAGCTATAATGTCTTTGAGGTGCGTGGAGGTAAGACATTGATCAGTGCTGAGCCATCTATGATGACTGCATCTACTCTTGGCTCTCTGTCTGGAATGTTCAGTTGTGATTGAAGAATTTCAGCCAGCTGTGACCTTTGACATGCACAAGGCTTGCCACTTTCACTGAGAGATGCAGGATACGACTGGTTCTCATGCTTGAAGAATTCTTGCAAGTCACAATGCCTGTACTGGCATGGGATGAAGAGTCGTGAGAACAACTAACAATATATGGGTCTGCAATATTCTTCATGTCAAGCGCTAGTAGGTCAGCTGACACTTCTTGGAATGGGTTGCCCATCTCCTGCAACACGACAGAGAGCGCTTTCACCTTCTCAAAGAAAGATCTCTGGGCACCCAGTGCCTGCTCATGATATCTGCTGCCATTGTTTGCATCTTTCACATCTGACACAGCCTCGAATCCAACTACTAGACGATTCAATTCGGGTCCAGCCACCATCCACATACGAAGTGCTACCGGGTCTTCTGTCAATCCAATGGCTCCCCCGTCACCTTTGATGACTGAATTATTTTGTTCGTGGGCGTGGTCAATCGCCAGGCCAGAGAATTCTCTCTGAACAACAGGACTGCCCCAGTGAAACTCCCTGGTCACTTCTGGATGCTTTTGCTCAAGGGACATCATGTAACGGAGGTGAACTGGGATCCATCGTGCATAATTGACATTGTTGTTTGCAAAGAAAAGGGTCCAGTTCTGAGAGTGCTTCACAAAACAGGTTGTAGTATCCTTCTCTGAATGAGCGGATCAGGCTGAGGATGGTGAGCCAGAACCCGACTCCAGAACTGGAGCTGTGGACTCTCTAGCCTCCGTCGTTAACACCAGTCTGCAAGGGTAAGATCTGATCGGCCAGACTCAGCAGTGCTGTAGTCATGGTATGCTTCCTTCATCAGTTTGTACAGGATATATGCTGTGATCTGATGGACCTGTCTTGTGCTGGCGACACCTGATGCAGACAGGAAAGACTCTGCTATACCAGATGAGGTCACTCTACAATGGGACTGGTCCAACCGCTGTCCTGTAGTAGTGTTCCTAGTGATCTCAGTGCGGCCATTTCTATATGAAGGTCACCAAACATGATCAAATATTAGTCCTCCCCATATATTTCCGAATCAGGGGCATTAATGCTGAAATGTTACTTCAAATGGCTGGCTCCTCTTCTGTGTTGCATGGTGGGCTGACAATGTAATGCAGACTGCATCAGCCACATCCTCAGTGGGGAACACATCTTCCAACCAGGAACTGTGGATTGACAGATGCTGGGAATGGATGGCATACTACTGGAGGAGAATTCGGTTTCTTCGTAATGTAAGCTGGGCGGACAATTATGCTTCTGGAAGCGCTGGAACTTCCTTCACCTTCACGTCTGACTTCAGTTCACGTTCTTCACCAGCATATTCAGGGCTTGGATGTCAGAAAATGGACACACTTGTATCATGGAAGGATGTTTGAGCCGTGGTCGCAGTCGGATTATGGTCGATGTTGTCCACAGGTATCGAAAAATCCAGATATGGGTTTAAAAACCTATCGCTAGCAGCCTTGGTCCACTGGTCCACTGTCTAATCAGCTGTAATGTGTAGCCTACTCAGCAAC
Organism: Architeuthis dux; assembly: GCA_006491835.1. Lineage (NCBI taxonomy): Eukaryota > Metazoa > Mollusca > Cephalopoda > Oegopsida > Architeuthidae > Architeuthis > Architeuthis dux. The sequence continues at coordinate 1,188,824 of VCCN01006563.1, forward strand.
ATTTGCTGTATACGGTTGGAGCACACTTTTGCTGGACAAACTACGTGATGACACCATTTCTAAATGATCCCAAGCATCTTTTTCTGATGTTCTGTAAAAGAAAAGCTTTCATATTGGTGCAAAACGGACAACATATATGCCGATACTAATATACCTGATAGGCCTATATCGGCCGAGGTCGATTAATAAATCGGCCCGGCGCTACATAAAATCTTAAAAATCCAATCCAAAACATGGAAAACATAAGAATCGACGCCAAAATCATTCAAATCGATTAACAACACACATTTAAATGAAAAGAATCAACCAATTCAAGATGGCGGCCATCTTTTCAAGATGGCCGCCATCTTGAATTGGTTGATTTTTTCATTTAAATGTGTGTAGTTAATCGATTTTAATGATTTTGGCGTCGATTCTTATGTTTTCCATGTTTTGGATTTTCAAGTGGCCAATCGGACAGAATCATCTGGAGAACAAACACACCAAATTTCATGCTTGTATCATAAAGTGCACAATTCCCCTCAAATATTGATTTTATCTGCTCCACTATTTGGGGTCCTCACATATCTTTTGAGAACATTAACCCATTAACTGCAACAGGTGGTGAATAGTAATAGTTATCCATTGCAAGATAATCCATTGCAAGTTATCCATTGCAAGGTATCGATTGCAAGATAAAAGCCCTGACTCACAGTCATTCGCCACTGGTTTAGTCGATTCTCAACGTGAAAGACTTGATCAAGTGATACCAGATGCCTCATCGATCCCATGTAGGGCTGACAAAAGAAAGTTATCAAATGTACCAATACCACGGCCTAAAACGTACCAAATATTCCGAAAACGTACCAAACCCATAGTATATAATTATAGAAAATAAATATAAATATAAATATAGAATACATAGTCAATAAAAACTAATTATATAGAGATCAAAAATGTATATCAACAAGTTTTATTTTATGTATTTTTATTTCGTATAAGAAGATTATCTTTTGACCCCAAAACTTCAAAAGACCTTTTCGACCCCATTTTGACCCCCAGGCGTTTATCGACCCTTCCGATAGACCCATTGAACCCCAGGGGTCGATATCGACCATTTTGGCGACCCCTGGTCTAAAGTAATTCTGAATGCCTTTTAAACCATCACATATCGATTTATTTACTTGCCCCAAAATCAGGTGACCATACTAAAACAGTGATTCACAAATGATACCAGATGCCGCATCGACCCCATGCAGGGCTGACAAAAGAAATTTATCAAATGTACCAATACCACGGCCTAAAACGTACCAAATATTCCGAAAACGTACCAAACCCATAGTATATAATTATAGAAAATAATAATTTCGCTGCAACAAGAATCTTCTCAACAACTTCACCCGACGCACAAATAAAGAACTCAACAAAAAAATTAATGCCGACAGAATGATTAGTATTTCGCTTGCGTACTCATCTGTCCCTGGCTTAATACCCTCTGCATATTCAATATGTTCAATAGCACCTCCGGCGTTTCGTGATCGCCTGATTCCAGAAACATTCCAACTCGGTGCTACTTACTTTTATAAAAAGAAAATCGACCCGTAAAAATACGCTCAACAGAAACCGTTACGTGCCCAATTTTGGTTGCCCAACTCTATTCATTTATATATATAAAAAAAAATACTATCACAAATATTTGTATGTCTTCTCACGCCAATAAAACTTGTTGATCTTTTAATATGTTCTTGAAACTTTCCTATTTTAGATGCCGGAACGTTTCGTCTCGTCTCTAAAAAAAGTCTCAATTTTCAACAAAAAAATAAAACAAGCGTGAATGCAGCCGGACACAAAGTAAGTGATCAATTTAGCATAAACTTACATTTCAAATTAACCCCCCCCCCCCACACACACACACTAAAACCCTATTTTGGGGAGAATTCGCAAAAAAAATTTTTAAATCGTTTTTTTTTTCTAGACATAATAATGAGTAAATACTGTGCACGTGATACATACATAGACAGCCATCCAGACCAACTTAAAAACTGAAGAAACCTATGCTGACAGTTTTGGTGACAGTTTTGGTTGAGGGTTTCCAATATGTGCTTGCCAGGGGTGCGGTGCTAACATTTTAGGTGCTAGAGCGTTTCGTCTCGTTCATTTGTTTGGGCTTTTTTCTTTTAACAGAGGTGCCGGAGCGGCGCTTCGGTGAGCTCCGGCGGCACTGCACCCCTGTTGCTTGCACAAACATTGCGCAAACTCTTTTCATTTATATTTAAAAAATACTATCACAAATATTTGTATGTCTCCTCACACCAAAAAAACTTGTTGATCTTTTAATATGTTCTTGAAACGTATTACTCTTCCCTCCTTTTGATGTTTCACCGCTCCAGTCTATACTCGCGGCCACTTAATCAAGTAGGTAAAGAAGGCGAGAAGTTCATTTCGACCTACAGGAACAATATAATATTTTACTGTAATTAAATTTAACAAGTCCTCCAACGTAGTAGATATTTAAGCTCAAAGATGAATATCTTACAACAATAATGGTGACCCTTTTATAGAAGATATCAGTCGGGCTTGGGAATCTCTAGGTGTCTCACGAAATTAAATAAAATCTGATTAATTTTTACAAATATTATTTTATCTTTTTTACTGAAAGCGACATTCTGATCGTATATTTGGCTTGGCTAACAAAACTTAAGTAATGTGCCGCAAAACATTTTATTTTTAAAAAGTTTGGAAAGCTCTGTTCTACAGATTCGAATCTTCCCATTATCATTATCGTCAAATGGGTGCATAGATACGTGTCTAAATCAGATTGTTCATACACACACACACACACACACGCGCGCGTGCGCGCGCGCACACACACACACTGACATAGACACACAGACACACAGACACACTTACTCACTCACATACAACCAACAAAGAATTTGATAAACAGAAACTTTTGAAAAAATGTTGTATTGATGAAAACGTTGGAAGGAGTCAGTGAAATTAGTATCGCCCGGTGGGGATCATGTAGAGAGCCTTCCCCTGGTGATCCCTGTTAATCCTTCTAGGAGAAGACCAATCTCTACACCATGCTAAAAAAATCATCCAAAGACTTTACAATGTGTTTCACAATACTTAATTTATATTACATATCTCTACTAAAAAAATGCATCACTTTACAAAGGTCATTTCACTAATAACTTATCTCATGTTGTATGTCAAATTTTGTATATAAAAATGTTTTTACACCTTTAATATGAGTTGGGTCATAAAAAGGTTCTTCACCGAAATTGATTGCTTTCCTATATATTAAAGTTTATGCTTAAAATAAAGAAACACGCCGATGCAAGCTCTCTGCAACCCCTATTATATGTTTTACCTATCCTTTCACCGTGCCTTTTAAGTGTTACTATAGAAACGAGCAGTAGTAAACCTTATTTATTGTAGTTTAGCGAAATCTATGAACAGCTTATAATGGAGTCAAAAATCTCACTCGAAACATAGATCTCCATATAAATATTTCACGATATGACAACTGCATGATTTTAGCGCCTTTTTACTTATTCTTTCATTCTTATTTTCAGAACCCAGTCATAATGGCATCAACCGCTAATAAAAGAAATATTAAATCACAAAAAGGAAGTGAACGAAAATTCCAAGACTAGCGGACTGGACAATATGGCGTTGTTGTAAGTGTGATAAAGTTCTTTGTATATTGCGTGAGGAGCTGTTGTGAATAGAACTTGGAATGTAAAAAGGCATTTTGACACTAAACACCAGTCGCACCTAGAAAGAAAACTGCCGAGGACCACAAATAATATATATCCCAATAGCTAAATCGGAAACACTCCCAATCAGAGAACTTATTTACATTCTTGCCAGAACCTTCCCATTTACTAGCTGAAAGTTTTAGTATTTCACACACTGTTGTTGATCATGAAAAATAAGTGATGGTGAGTTTATTAAAGAAGCTTCTGCTAAATGTGCACCATTTTTATTTACCATACCAGATGTTGGTTTGGGACAGAGGCCCTACTGGCCTATGTTCATCCCCACTAAATTTCTTCAAACATTGGCTGAATTTTGAATTTAAAACTGTCAATGGATTTGGCGACAACCACCTCTTGGCTCAATATATTCCAAGAGTCGACAACACGTTGGCTGAAGAAATTGTGTCTTAAGTTCAATTTACAATGATTTTTCTGTACTTTATATTCATGTCCTCTAGATCTATTTTTATTAAATTGAAAGAACTTTTCAGATTCCACATCCATGCAGACCCTTACTAACTTAAATGTCTCTTTCTCTTCTTCTTTCCAAAGAAATGAGGTTGCATTTCTGCATCCTTTCCTCCTATGTTAATTCGTCCATTCCATTTATCATTTTGTAAACCGACGTTGAACGTCTTCTATTTTCTTTGTCTTTTATTAGGTATGGACTTCACACTTGTTGGCAGTATTACAAAATTGGTCGAACTAATATGTTGTATAGATTTGACATGTTGAACAAACTTTTGTCTGTGAAAGTCCTCTTTATGCAAGTATATTGTATGGCTTTTTTCTATGTACCCTATATGATTCTCTGGTTTCAGTGATTTATTGATCAGAACTCCCAAATCATTTTCCATTGATGCAGTTTCTATTCTGTGGTCTCCAGTGCAATAGTCATAATGAGCATTGTTTGTCCACGCATGCAGACATTTGCGTTTATTTTGGTTGAATCGTAGCTGCCAGTCTATACACCAATTATGGAGCTTTTGTAGATCGTCCTGTACTGTGAAAGCTCTTTCCACACTTACCATACTTCTGAATAGTTTGGGGTCGTCCGAGATTTTAGACAGCTTGTTCACAATACCATTGTCAATATCGTTTATAAATATTACAAACAATATAGGGACTAAAATGGACCCCTGAGATACACCACTAGTTACATCTCTCCAATCTGACTGACACCCATTAAATACCACACGTTGTATCCTCCCAGACAGACAGTTTTTAAACCACTCTAACACGGTGCCACTAATTCCATGAGCTCTAAGCTTGGAAATCAGTCTCTGGTGAGGCACGCTATCAAATGCTTTGGAGAAGTTCAGGTATGTGATGTCGACTGGGTAGCCCTGGTCAGTACTTTTGGTAACATCTTCCAGAAAGGTTAGTAAATTGGACAGACAACATTTCTTCTCAACAAATCCATGCTGCGACTCTAGAATTAATTTGTTTTTGTTTCTGATGTTGTCAACTATTAATGATTCTAGTAATCTGTATACTACCGCCCTGGTAGTTTTAAGCCAGAAAATTTGAATTTATCTTGAAGATTAGTAATACACTTGCACATTTCCATAATACAGAAACTTTACCTGAGCTCAAGCTCCCCTTGAACAATAATGTCAGTGGTTTGTTAGTTCTTCTGCACATTTCTTCAATACAGCCGGATTTATATCATCAACACCTGGTGCTTCGGATGGGTTCAATTTCTTCAATTTATTATATACTTTGCTCTCCGAAATATCAATAGTCTTCAGCAGTGCACTCCCGCTCCCATTAAACATCCGCTTGGGTGAAGGTATGTTATCATGGTTTTCTCTTGTGAACTCTGAATAGAAATAGTTGTTGAAAGTGTCAACCATATTCTGATAATCAGTGATTATATTCTCTACTGAGTCCGGCAGTGGTCCAATTGTCGATTTCACTTTCAACAGACTCCTGGCATATTTGAAGAATAACTCAGTGTCAAGTTTAATGTTCTTTGCGATTTTTCTTTCCCGGTTTCTTTTAGCAACCCTGCCTAATCTGGATGCTTCTCTCCCAGCATTCTTATACTTTGTAAAATCGTGTTGTAATTGTGTCTCTTAGTATTTGTTCCACCATTTCAACCTATTTTTCCTCACTTTACATCCACCACAGTGGTTTTATAGAGCCGTTTTTATGCCTAGTTTTCAAACTTTTTAACTACTTCATTGAATACTTCTAGAAAAGTATCCTACATTTCTTGGATATCATCTTTACCAAAAGGATCTTTCGCAATGTTCAAAGAATTATTTCATACCATCAGAGTTTGCATTTCTATAAGCGTAATATTTCAACTTCCACTTTTCTTTTATGGTTATATATTTCAAATCAAATTCGATCATATTATGGTACCATCTTTCTACGAATGGTGTTGTCACAGTTAATTTTGCCACCATATATAGGTTTGTTGACAAAACAAGGTCCAAAATGTTATCTCCTCTAGTAGGTTCCTCGACATGTTGAGTGAGAAACAGATCCTGGACCAGTGTCAAAAGATTTTCGTCAGCAGAACCAGCTCTTAGTGTCTTCCAGTTTACTAATGTTGATTAAAGTCTCCACATATAATTACGTCTTTACAACTCTTAAAAGCTTTTCTTATTTGTTGAAATGGTTCTTCGGACGATTGAACTCCTTCTTGTTATTTGTGTTGTAAACACGACGTTTCGGCCGATCCATTCTTCGGCCTTCTTCAGGTGTAAAATCCGAGTGTGATGGATTAAACAGAAATTATGTTTAAAGGGGATGGGTAACCCTTATAGCGCTTACAACCTGAAGAATGGATCGGCCGAAACGTCGTGTTTACAACACAAATAACAAGAAGGAATTCAATCGTCCGAAGAACCATTTCAATATTAATGACCCTTCTCAAAACCATAGAAAATATCTTTTCTTATTTGTTCATACAATGTATTACTTTCTTCTACTGAATTTGAAGTTGAGTTATAGCACATTCCAATAAATATATTACTAACTTTACACCACAGTGCTTCTACATCATCCATTTCCAAAGCATATTCACGTTCGTATTTAATTCCATTTCGTAAATGCATTAAAACACCACCTCCTTTTCTTCCATCCTTTCTGTTCATTCTTTCAGTACTATATCCATCCAAGACCAATTCACTGGAAATATCATCTTTCCGCCAGAATTCTGTTATAATATTTTGAAGTGTTTTTTCTCATACAAATAGCATTGCAATTCCAGTTTCCTATTCACTGCACTTCTAGCATCTACCAGTAAGCATTCTAATTTACCGTTTTGAGTTTTCATCTCAGACCTGATTCCTGCCCGTCTCCCGATCTCACACCCCCTGTTACCATGAGTTGGACTCCCCGAGGTCCCTTTAAGATTGGGTCCTTTGCTTCCTCCTCGACCTCCTCCTTTTTCTCCTCCACTGCCACCAATACTTGTTCCTGTAACGGCATCTCTAACTACCTTTTTCACCTCATCAGATCATTTTCACCTGCTTCTCTGCGATGACGTAGTTCTTGATGGAGTTGCTATTGACGGTTTCGTTCTTTTCTGGTTAGATCAGGCTTTATGAATACTCTTTTATAGCTTTCATTATTTTTTCTAAATCTATTTGATTTTTCTAATACCTGTCTCTTCACGTTGAGATTCTTCATCTCAATAAGCTTATATATCTTGGTGGGCCGTCCTCTCTACGCCTATCAGGTATACGAATACAGGACTCAAGTTCCACACTTATTTCAAATTTTTCCATCATTGTAGTAACAATATCTCTGTCGTTTTTACATTCATCCAATCACATAGATTCATTTGCGTTCTCCCCTGTCTGTGATTTGTGTTCAATCTCCGGTAAACCAGAAACTACTACATTCAGAGCTATTTTTTCCTCTCTCGCTGACTTCAAAGGCTTCTTTTCTTGCAATATTCCTTATTTTCTTCCAAAATGAATCATTTTTTATATCCAATATTTCATTTAACTTTTCCTCCTTACTATCATACTTAGTTTCCATAGCAGCTTATTTTGCCTTCATACTTGAAAATAGTTGCATCATATCTACTGCTTTTGCATTACAATCTACACAAAACCAATGAATTCCTACATTGATTGCATTCATAGCTTCCATCACATCATACACTTTCTCGCCCATTCCCTTAATACAGGTCACATGTGTCCAACTAGAACACATCTCACATTTTAATGCTTTCTATGCCTCCTTACATACCTTTTTTACAGATTTTACATTTATTCTTCTCCAAACATGCCTTACCGTAATCATATTTACAGGCTTTTCCCCGAGAGTCTTTTTGCGACAGCCTATACATTTGACAGGTAAAACGGTAAACCGTCTCTTAAGATACAACGGTAAACCGTCTCTTAAGATACAACTCCTAAATGGAGTATGGAGCCTGGTGACGAAGACCCGGTTTCTGTTGCATGCATCAGCTTAGTGATCCTTGCAAGTTTCAAGTCTGGTCGAGATCAAGTTTTTATGACCACCCCCTTGGCAGGATGCAAATCCACCAAAGGGAGACTTCCACCCTAATCACACAGTTTAGAGTGTACTCAATTAGCTGCTGAGTACACAGGGAAATGTGTCCTAATGAATAGTTTTCCACACTCTTCGATTATTCCAGGACTCGAAACCAGCACCTTCTAAACTATAATTTAGCCATTTATAATTGTTGTTATTGATCAGTGATTTTAGAGATTATAAATTCACGTCCGATTCACTCGTTTATTTATTTCAATTAATCCATAGAATAAATAATCAAAATGTGATTTATTTTTATCCGTTACTCTTTCTCTTTTAGACTGTTTTTTACTGTTTTCTTTTATTCAACAGGAAACCGCAAGTTTATACAGATCAGTGGTCGACAACCTTTTTATGCCAACCGCCCACTTTGGTGACTTTTGTAAGGGTAACATTTCCGTACCGCCCACTAATATTTTAAAGCCAGATAGTCACTTAATGACCATTTAAGTGGATAAAAGTGGCTAGATTTATCAAAAATGGCAAAAATTGCGTAAATTTCATTTCCAGGTAACCAGGCAACTGTATACGCCCGAAAAACTAAAAGTAAGACAGACATAATACCTGACCTTGCAATACAGTAATGGGTCAACCGCCCACTTAAAAAGCTTAAATCGCCCACTAGTGGGCGGTATCGCCCAAGTTGGCAACCACTGATATAGAATATATATATTATATTTAACAAACGATGCAAATAAACGATAATCGATAAACAGAAATATGACTTTCATAATAAAAACGCTATTTTCTATAGTTTTGAGAAGGGTCATTAATATTTAAATTATTATAAAGCATGTGAATGATTTAGCAATAATCATAAATACTGCTAAAGACATGGTTATGAAGATGAATGATACGTAGAATGAAATGTAGAAAATCATATTCAAAAACACTTAAATATATGCGACTTTATTTATATTTGTCTTGAAGCGACGACTGATATTGCGACCTCAGCTCGATTAACTATTATTGCACAATGTTTTCACGGATATTCTAACTATT
>VCCN01006563.1:1225195-1236319 GCA_006491835.1 Architeuthis dux
AGGTATTATTTATGACCAAACTCTACAGCATTGAAAAATATATAGACATCCAAAGATGACTACACTAGTACGAAAAAATATTTTTGGCAACAGAGTTTCAATGCTGTCGTGTTTGATTATAAATAATACACCTAATATCTGTTTTGATTGTATAATGTTCCACTAGAAATAGTAAAATCCTGCTATGTTTGGTTTAGAAGAAAATTAACTTTGTCTCACACAGGTGGGGTGTACTTATTTATGGGCAATACTGTATGAATTGTGTGTGTGTGTATATAAACTGAACAGCTACCTAATAACGTGTAGCTCCTCCTTTTGCCTGAATAACAGTGGCTACATGAGGTGGCATGGAGTCTACAAGGTGCTGGAGTTGTTGCATTGGTATGCTCAATGCGGTTTAAATCTGGTGAGTGTGGGGGCTAATGGAGTACCTGGAACCAGTTTCATGTCACCTGCGCACGATGGGTGTGGTGGAATTATCTTGCTAGAACAAACCATATCGGTGTATGTCACACCTATCAAGACTCCAGTTTCACTAGTGGTCCCTGTGAACACCAACAGAAAACACTCCACACCATTACAGAGCCACCACCAGCCTGCACCACATTGCTGATATCTTGGATCCATAGCCTCATGTGGTCACCTCCACACGCAAACTTGATTGTCTGCCTGAAAGAGCTGGAAACGTGACAGCGACACAGCGCCAGCCTTCCACAGTCCAATGGTAACGTTCTATGGCCCAGCTTAGCGCAGTAACTAATATCATGGTGTCCTTTGTTGGTTGATGACTACGAAACATCTTGGAGTGCTGTATACGCTGTTCTGTATATTGACTGATGGTTTGATCTGCGCCAGCATTGAATGGGAATGTGATTTGATGCAATATTCCCCTTTGTTGGGTGGTTAGCATCCTGGTCAGTCGAGGTGGATCCGTTATTACATCCTCTGTGGGTGTCCGCAGTTTTCATGTGCCGCTGATGTCTGTCTGGAATTCACATATTCTGGTATACTCGTGCTACTCTTGCCCGAGAAAAACCTAGAGCAGTTGCCACCACGGAGATAGAGTACCCCATCTTTTTGTCCCCCAACAATCATTCTGCGGTCAAACAGTGTTAAATCTTGTCTGCATCCCATAGTTGCCATAGCTACTCTGCCACAGCTACTCTACCTGTTTATTACCTATTATATCACACATGCGTTATTCGGCTTGAGTCCATTTCTACAAGTGGGGGAGGTTGAAACCATCCAGTGTACTAGTGTCTCTAATTTTTTGGTACTTCAATTTATATATTTCTGTTTGGGATACAGCACTTTTGTCTACATCACTTTAGCAAATATCAGTTTTGTCTAAAATCACTTTTGTCACAGCAATATCTCCAGTTTGTCGAATGGTTGGCCATGGGTTAAGTAAGAATTGATGAAATTTTGGGATGGATCCAGGGATTTTTTTCGATTGAGAGATATTTTTTATTAAATTTTGAGACAGAATTCTTTTCCTCTCAATCAAAAAGAATTCTTGGATCCAGCCCCAAATTTTATCAATTCTTCCTTAGCCAATAGCCCACCATTCGACAAAATGTCATTCAAATTCATTGAGAACTTTTGGAGATATTGTGGGGGCAAAGTGATGTAGACAAAAGTACTGTAACCCTTCTGTTTGTGTCTATATACATATATATTGGTAAAAATGAGACATTCTGCATCAGAAATACAACCCAGGAAAAATCATGCATAAAAAGATGTGAATGTGTGCCAGGAACTGTTTTATGAAGTTGATAGGTGAAAAAAAATCATTATTTTGTCAAAAAATAAGACCTGAAAGTTTCCAATTGTGTTAGTCAATCAATTCAACCTGATCAGTCATTTTTACATTGTGCTGGCTCAAGAGAAATTAAGTCTTGAACCAGAAAAGTGATAATAAAGGAAAACTTCCCTTCCCTGGCAAAAGTGGAAACACTCCAACTTTTGTGGGTACTGTTTTTAATTTATTTTTTTACCTCTGCCCAAAAGGTTTGAAGAGGTATATGCATTCACTTGTGTCTGTCCGTCTCTCCATCTCTATTTCTGTCTGTCTGTCCACATAGTATCTCAAAGTTCTTAATGAATTTCAATGAAATTTTGTGGATGAATGGGCCATGGACTACAGAGGAATTGATTTTGGGGCGGATCCAGGAATTTGTTTTTGTTTGAGAGATTCTGCAGGAAAAGAGGTTAAAAACGAACAGTTAATAAAAAGGGTAGATTTAAATTGTAAAGGAAGTAAAGCATCCGTCTCTTAAGAGACAACTACCAATGGAGTATGGAGCCCAGTGACGAAGACTCGGTTTCTGTTGCATGCATCAGCTTAGTAATCCTTGCAAGTTTCAAGTCTGGTCGAGACCAGGACTTTATTCTTACAAGTTTTTATGACCACCCCCTTGGCAGGATGAAAGTCCACCAAAGGGATACTTCTACCCTAATCACACAGATTAGAGTGTACTCAATTAGCTGCTGAGTGCACAGGGAAATTTGTCCCAATGAAGAGTTTTCCACACTCTTTGCTCATACCAGCAATCGAAACCCAGCACATTCTGCATGTGAGGCAGACGTGCTAACCATTATACCATCCAATCGGACTAAATGTATGGGAAGTAATTTGTACATTTAAAGTTCTCTCCCTTGTTTCATAATGTTTTTATTTTCATTCAGTTTTTAGCTAGTGTATGGCATTGGCATAGGTATATGCTTTCTAGTTTTCTTTTTTATTCAAGCCAGGGGTTTTGTTAATTGGATGTATTTCTGACACAGTCAATGCTTCATTTTACTCATATATGTATGTGTCTGTATATTTATAGATTTTTTTTAATTTTCAGAATCCTTTTATTTCATCATGTTGCTTCCAGTGATATTGACGATGACATTATGGACAGGTCTCTACTTCGCTCTTTGTTATAAATGGCCTCAACATGGATACGAATGGTCCTGCCGTTTAGTAAGTGCCCTCCATGCTGTTTTAGTCACCTGTCTCTCCGCCTACTGCGGTTTTGTACAAGGACCCTGGCCTTTCACTGACCCAGGTAAGTTTGTTTCTATTCTTTGTCTCATTAAAGCTGAAAGTAAATGCAGTAAACTCTCACTATAACGAACCTCGATATAACGAATTTTGGCTTTAACAAACTCGTGGATCCATCCGAACAAAGTTCAATAAATACAGCGACACGTGGACCATAACAATCTTTTGGTACTTTGTGGGAAGATTAAACACACAATAAATTTATTAAAAGAACTACAAAGCAAACTGTATAATAACAATAATTTATTGAGTCACATATCAAATCACCCAGAGCTCCTCAGTTCACCCTCTCATATTCCACTGAAAAAAAAAATCACATGTGCTCCTATACCAAACTTATGGTGAAATCCAAAATATTAGATCTGTATCTCTAATAGTTTTGAAACTTTACTTTAATTTTATACATTTTGCCGAACGAGCCTTTCCGTCCAACCTCCGACATTTACAGCTCCTTTGATATGGCATGTACAGCTTTGAAACTTTGTGACTATGTCTAACTTTTTCTGTAGAATTCAAAAATGTAATCCGATCAGTAAATGTAATTAGATCAGTATCTTATGTACTTTTCCTCCTTCAATTAAAAGCTGAAAATGGCTGAAAATCCCAAACGTAAAATGATGACACCCACTTTGAGAGCTTCTCACTCAAACAAATAAACCACTCATAGTTTCCTGTCATTTATAACAGAATAGGTCATGTGTATGCAGTAACCATATTTATTACTGTTATGGGAGTGCCAGAATGATTGTTTGAAATGTGCTCGATTTTCAAATGTCCTCAAAATTGCCCTTTTTCATGTCCTCATTTGACCATGTGGGCAGTTAACCAACACTTTCATATTTTTACCCTGTATACTTATATATCTGAAGATGATCTGACAAAAGTTTGGTGTTATTGCTGAGCTTCCTTGTGGAGTTATGATTTTTTAATGCATACAGGGTTGAAAAGTTCTCGAGTTCTTGAGAAACAATGTCAGTTCATGGCCCAACCCACTTCTCAAAATCTCAGCATTATTTTGTCACTGTAGCTGGGAAGAGTGTTATATTGTAAAGTGCCAATTTGCAGGACCCTTGTGCTTTTTAAAAAATTTGTTTCTAGGTCATTCCCTTCTTGGTTGGGTCGAGAACTTTTCAGCATCTCCTCATATTAAATATTCAAAACTGTATCAGTGTCACAAAGTGACTTATACAGTGAGCAAAAACTATTTTTTTGCTAAAATATTTACAAAATATTGTCTTTGTCAAATTTATGCAACTATTCAATATTCTGATGGTTCACATTTACTAAGAAGGAACAAAAATGTTCAGCATAAAATCGATGCCTGAGAAAAAAAATCCCCAAGCTTGTATAAAAAATTTTCCATTCCAAATTTAAGAGAAGAAGCATTTTTTCTCATCTGATTCCTACCCCCCACCCTCTTTATCAATTTGATGATTTATTTTATTTATACATGGGTGCTTTCATTGATTTTTTTACACATTTTACAGGTAAATCACTCCAGGAATTAATTATGTTTACCTTTCTTAAAAATATTCCGGAACTGCTCGAACGGAACTCATACTTTAAAAAACAGAAAAATCTATACTAATATTTAAGCACTCTGTTTGTCCGTGCCTCTTCTCCGCGAAATCTACAAGCCCCTATCGACCTAATATTCTGCATGTAGACTGAGAAGAGGTCAACTAAGGCTATGTGAGGTTGACCTTGGAGGTCATTAGAGGTCACAATTTTCAGAGTTGTTGGCCACCATTTTGCACCAAGTATGGTGAAATTTACCATATGGGTACATCTTTTCATGGCGAAGATCTTAATCTATGTGATGTTGACCTCTGAGGTCATTCAAGGTCACCAGAGGTCATTTCTGGTCATTTTAAAACAATTTTCCAATTTTTTGGCTATATCATCTTTCCATGACAAAAAATTTTTGGCTATATCATATTTCCATGACAACTAATATGCATTGTGATTTTGACCTCAGAGATCACAAGAGGTCATTTCTAGCCAATTTTCAACCTTGTGGGTCACAATTGCACACCAAGCCTGCTGAATCTTTGCATATTGGTACATCCTCTCATTTCTAAGGTAACAGGCTTGTCAAGGTTGGAGGTCATTCAAGGTCACTAGAGGTCATTTCTACTCAATTTTCCCAGTTTTTGGTAATACTTTGGCTCCTATGGAACTGAAATTTGGCATAGGGTATCTTTTCATGGCAGTCATAGGCAATGCAAATTTGACCTAAGTAGTCAATAAAAGTCACCTGAGGTCATTTGTAGACATTTCTAGCCAATTTTGAACCTAGGAAATTTGGAATAGTGATTAATTTTTTCATGTTACAATGTGATTTCGCCATCGTAGGTCATTTGAGATCACCATATGACATTTCTGGTCATTTCGGCCACTTGTTATCCACAATTTTGCACTTAGGATGCAGAAATTTGGCATAGGGGTTCATCTTTACACAGAGAAAGTTACAGACAATGAGAGGTTTATCTTGGAGGTCACTCAATGTCATTTCTGGTCAACTAAAGCAATTTATAGTATAATATGCTATACAGTACACATATTTTTCGACCTGAAATTCAATTGGGTAGGTTGTAAATTTCGACCATTCTATTACACAGAATTGTCCCAGAGGTCAGTTTGGAATTAAATTAACTTTGTTTGGCCATTTTGCAGCCAAACAATTACATTCTTGGAGGTAATTTAGTAAGTGGGGTTAACCTGGGCAGAAAAAATGATAGGATAGGTGATGCTGACCCCCAAGATCATTGGAGGCCAGCACAGGTTAATTTTGGATTAAAATAGCTTTTGGGAGCCAAACGAAATAACTTTAGAGGCTAAACAAATTGATTATTTTCTTCTTTTATTTTTAAAAGGTTGTGCAACCCTGAGAAACGTTTTCAGACTAAAATTATCAAATTTTAACAAGGCACAAGGATAATCTCTCATGATCGCTGGCCTTTACCTAACTTATCCATGCTTTTCACATGGACAACTTTATATTGGTTGTTCTAGGGTTTCATTCCCAGACAACCTTTTCATACTGGCACCCAATGGGAGAAGCACTTATGTAATATATCCAGATGCCCTGTCGAACTAAGGGACAACATTATTGATTATTTCAATTAATTCAATAGTTTTGAAATACATATTTTTTATTATTTCTTTATATACAGATATGTAGAAAAAATATTTACCAGGTGTATTTTTCTTATATTTTTTCCCTATTGTTTCCTTTTTCCTCAATGTTTTATTTTACCTCAATTGTAGTTCTTTTGATCTACGGTGTCTTCATGGTGTAGCTATTCCAGAGTTGGATACTGAGGTTTGCGAAAGCAATAATTTTTTCTCCTTTTCTATGATCATCATCTATGAAAAAAGATTTTTTAATTGCAATCTTTCAGTTTATGCTGGTAAATTGCAGGAAAATTGATAGAAAAGGAGCCCTTTTCAATAATTACATTTTCTAGGGAACCCCTTCAAAAAACAACTTTCCCTTCTACATCTATATATTTACATATGTACGTAACTACTGAATTTTGGCCTTGTTTATGGAATTATCCAATGTGTATAAACCCAAATAGAAAATACACACTCGAATGGAAATGTAAGAACGAAGCTCATTGAGGAAAAATAGACATATGAACAACTACTGACTTAACAGCGTCCATGTCGCGTAAATAACAAAGATGTTGATAATTTTTTCTTATATAAAAGTACTGTTTGTGTTAAAGAAATGAAATAAAGATATGTAAAAGCTGTGTAGGAATCATTTAATGAAGAATTATTAAGTATATTGCAAAAATGTCACTTTGTTTCGTGGAACCCCATGGTTTTGCAGAACACAGTTTCAATATTGCTGCTTTAAACAAAAATTGTTTCAAAGTTTTACTGTTGGCCACGCTTGCGACAATCAAGAGAGAACACTCCTCCTGCCTGCCTGCCTAGGTTGATTTTGTTTTTCTAAGTGGAGATCAGCTTGTGAACACTGTGTCCACTCTTTAGATTGGTGTCCTTCCTCAGTAGCTCAGCAGGTAGGGACAGCCAAGGTGACTGCTAAGCTGTTGGTTTTTTTTGTCAGAGAAGCCTTCTTCTACATATGCCCTGCTATTTTATCTATATTTCCCAAGGGCATTAGAGCGAAGTGAACACAAACTACCTCAGCTGAAATTTGAACTCTGTTTGCCAATTCCATTTTCTGTGCCGTTAACAGGCCATTCCTCAACTCTACCCCCTCTTTTAATTGGTTGGTATTAAACAGCTATTTTCTGTTCGGACCATGCTGAAGTGGTTGTGACTCTTAGCACTTTGTTAAATTTCTGTTGTTGGCACTGTTACTCTAAGCCAGGGATAGGCAACCTACACCCGTGAGCCGGATCCGTCCCATGGAGGTATTTCCACCGGCCCACGATTGGGATACTTATTTTTTAAAGATCTTTTTTTTTTATCTTTTAGTAGATTCCATAAAATGCCTTGATTGAAAAAAAATTGCCATTAAATAGAGTTCTTTGATTACTAATTTGCATCCTTGTTTAAAAAATGATTTTCCATCATGCATTATTCATTGATTTGAGGCAAAATATAACTGGATAACTAGCATTCCAGTGGAAATTATGAATCACTGCCACCCATATATGCTTCTTTTTACCTTGTAAATTAAACAATGGTGATGGGCAGTGATCACTAAGTAGTCCAAATTTTAAAAAAACCAAGTGAGAATGCTACTGGGCACAAACTAAGGGATCAATTTAGCACAAACTTACATAGTAAATTGCCCCACCCACACACACTAAAAACCAATTTTTGGGGGAATTTTCGCATGAATAACCTAAACCGATCTGTTGTGGATAGCATTGATTAATAATGGAAAATTTCCCATATTTCAAGCTTTTTTTCTGGTATCTATCTGGCCCATCGTCTACTCATTAATACATTGCACATTTGAAGAAGGCAGACTGAAATAATAATAATAAATAAATTTTGATCTATCTGTTTCAAACGGGTCCTTGGAACCTGAAAAGAGCTCTTAAGCAGTCTGTGGCCAACAAAAGGTTTGGAATGGCTGCTCTAAAGTAGCAACAAACCACAGACAAGAGCAAACAGATGTTCTGAATGGAACAAACACAACTGAATAAAATGACTAGAAAGATTTCATTACTACTGCAAAGAGATTCTGTAAACTACATTGCAATTAGTTTATTGTTTCATCCACCATCCCACTAGATTTGCTGTGTCACTACAGGGTGTCCCATAAGTAACGCCCAATTTGTACCAAAATTAATGCCAGTTCTATCTAAGGGTAGAAACTATTTAATAGTTGCTTTTAATAGTAATTTAATAATAGTTGCTTCCTTTAGAACTGGCATTAAATTTGGGACAAATCGGGAGTTACTTCTGTGACACCCTGTATATAAGTAATCATTAGAATGAATGAAAGTTTTGAGGTATTTGTTTGATTGGGTTACAGTACTTTTGTCTCACTTTAGCAAATATCAGTTTTGTCTACATCACATTAGCAAATATCAGTTTTGTCTACATCACATTAGCAAATATCAGTTTTGTCTACATCACTTTAGCAAATATCAGTTTTGTCTACATCACATTAGCAAATATCAGTTTTGTCTAAATTACTTTTGTCTAAATCACTTTCTTCTATATCACATTAGCAAATATCAGTTTTGTCTAAATCACTTTCATCAATATCAGTTTTGTCTAAATCACTTTCGTCTACGTCAATTTAGCAAATATCAGTTTTATCTAAATTACTTTGGTCTAAATCACTTTAGCAAATATTAGTTTTGACTAAATCACTTTCATCAATATCAGTTTTGTCTACATCACTTTAGCAAATATCAGTTTTGTCTAAAATCACTTTTGTCCCAATAATATTTCCAAAAGTTCTAAATGAATTTCAATGACATTTTGTCGAATGGATGGCCATTGGCTAAGGAAGAATTGATGAAATATTTGGGTGGATCCTGGGATCTTTTTTTTGATAGTGGAAAAATTTATTTTTTCAATCAACATAACAAGGGATGCCTTTAGTCATGTTTTGTGGTTCTGAATGCTAAATTTCTTTAAAAAAATATTTTTGTTTCTATCCTTCTAAAATCTTGTTCAGAATTGAAAACAGATTTTGTGCTTGTTCAAATACTTCTGAGCAATACTTTTTTATCAATGATAATTTATACCATAAAAAAAAGTATTGCTCATAAGTATTTGAACAAGCACAAAATCTGTTTTCAAGCCCTGAGATCGCAGGAGCCATTATGAGGGGGGGGGGGGGTGTCAAAATTTACTTACTAGTTTGGCAACTCTTCCATATAGTGAGTTCACTTTTTTTAATCTCCCTGATCGATTTTGAACAAGATTTTAGAAGATTTCAGAAACAAAAAAACTTGCTTTTTTATCATTTAACAATTAATTCTTTAAAAAAAACATTTAAGAAATTTAGCATTCAAAACCACAAAATGTGACTAAATGCATGCCTTATGTTGATTGCAAAAAAGTTGGTCCTTCTTGTGCAATGTTCCTGTTTTTAACTCTCAAAACCAAACGATTAGGAGTAAAATGGCTGTCTGTTCAAATACTTATAACAGATACTGTATATATTTTTTGTGTGTAACACTTTTTAATATCTATACACACAAAAAAATGTGACAATCAATAATTCGCCCATCTCTTTCTATTGGACTCTACCAATTGTTTTTTTGTATCTTTACTTAATTTTACCTTTAGATTAGTTTAATGTTCAGGAAATATTGAACATAAAGAAAATGCTGTGCAACATAATGTTTTTGAGATTTTACTAGTACAATTACAATTAGTAAAATTACTTAAATATTACTGTCATTCTTTGATGGCAAGGGTAAACTAGTGTTATATAAACAGCTAGTATTAAAATAATTTCCAATGCATTTCTCTATATGCATTTAGTATTGGGTTAGTCAAAAGGTTTCTGTGTTTGTCGATGGATGGTATTTGGAGTATTTAGTTTTAAGTAACTTCATTCAAAATGATCACTTTTGATTGTATTATGACAGCTGTCATATCAGCGTGTATTTTTAAAAAAGATTTGTCAAAATTGGTGTATTTTTGTTTATTGATTTTAACATTGAAGATGGAAGTAAATAAGCAACATTTTAGGCAGATTAGGCTTTTTTATTTTAAGAAAGATAAAAACGCAAAAGAAAAGTTGTGCAGTTTATGGAGAAGGTGCTGTCAATGAGCGAACATGTCAAAAGTGGTTTGCAAAGTTTTGTGCTGGAGATTTCTTGCTGAATGTTAGTTAGCTGTCGGTTAATCCAGACATTACTTGAGAGTAATCAACATTATATGACATGAGAGATAACCAAAAATATCTAAATCAGTCATTTACACCAGCTTGGTTATGTTAGTTGCTTTGATGTGTGGCTTCCATATAATTAAAAAGTTCTGTATTTGAACCAATTATGATGGGCGATGAAAAGTGGATACTTTACAACAATGTGGAATGCAAGAGATCATGAACCACCACTATCTGTACCAAAGTTTGGTCTCCATCCAAAGAAGCCGATGTTGTGTATATAGTAGATCCAGATGTTACTCTGACAGTCTACTTGGTCATGGAATGATTTGAGATACAAAGAAAGCATTGCACCAACATACATATTTACAAAAATGAAAAACTCCCTTCAAAGCAGAATTAACTAAATCACTAATGGCATTTTAATATGTATTAAATGCAAATATTTCTTTTACTAATTTCAGGTGGACCAACAACACCACTGCAACATGTCACTGTAGTTACTAGTATGGGTTACTTCATTTTTGATTTTTGCTGGTGTTTATATTTTCGTACAGAAGGTAAGTCAGTTTGTTTTTTTTAAATTTACTGTTGCTATTATATTTTCATAGATTATTTCAGCAAGTTAAATGAAAGAAAAAGCTAAATCCAAAGATATGCCAATGGACTAACATTAAACTGTTGAGTACTCTCACTACTACTGTGACGTCACCTCCCACCACTTTTTATTCAGTGGAGTGCCATACTGGATCCACCAATGTCTCTGCTGTGAACTGTAACGTCCTTG
>VCCN01006563.1:1269291-1305633 GCA_006491835.1 Architeuthis dux
ATGTGTATATCAGTTACGATAGCAGAATTCTTATATTTTTGGGAATTAATTGGAATTTCAAATGATGTGTTCCCAATTATTTTCGCAACAAATACACAGCAGCAGCTATCCAATTATAAAATTAAACCAATCCTTAGTATGAAGCTGTCTAATTATACGTAAAATAAAGTTATTATTTGAAATTATGCTTTGTTGCAACTTAATAAATGGAAGAAGGGGGATACTAGTAATCTTATTGAAAAAAGTGGGGAATGACTTGAAAAGGTTGGGAACCATTAGTTTAGACATTTTTCTTTTGATGAGACTCAGATATTTTTAGATTATTTTGGCTAAATCTTGATATTTTTAGATACGTATTTGGTAGGCCCTGATATCTATATAATTTTGGATATTTTTCGCCTCAAATTTGGATAATGTTTTAGATATTTTTCTGTAACAGTTAGATATTTTGAGATTTCTTTTGTCTCAATTTTGGATATAAACATTTCAAAAGAGTTGGCAACGCTGTGTCGAAGTTCAGCTTGCCCTGGACAACAGGAAGCCTGGTAAATAAAGCCAAAGTTCACAAGCAAATCTCATGGTTGTAATTAGGTCAACTAAACTGTAAACTAAAATCAAAGTCCAAGTCTAATAAACGGACTATATCTTGACATAATGCGCACGAATACAGGCTAAATAAAAGCACACGGTGCGAAGCAAAATACTTTCAGTATCTTCAAGAGAGCGAAGTCAACCAAACGATATTAAGTGATGATGGCTGATACAGATCGTACATTGACATTGAATGATGAGAGTAGCTTTGAAGAAGAGAGCTTCGAGAACGTCGACAGGCAAATCGTGAACGAAGACATTGAGAAGTATCTTATCAATGAAAATAATAATGACAATGGTAGTAGTTGCAGTTCAGCATACTCGACACCGCCGTCATGTGAAGGAGAAAACGACACCGCTTTCGTGCAATTTAAAGATTCCTCCGGGATTGGCATCCTGACGCGAGCCGAGAGCCTAAAAAATGGTGAAGGTAACTGTGATTTATGCAAAATGAAGAATCTGCAAAGTCCTGGGGATTTCTACTGTCGGTATTGCGATAAATGCTTCTGTCAGAGCTGCGTATCGTTTCATGAAGAATTAACACCTGATCACACCGTGACGAACTTGTTGAACCCCACCACACTATCCACGAAAGATGTGACCCCGGCTTCTACATGTGATAAACACAAACTTCCCATCACACTGTACTGTGATGAATGTCATCTTTGCCTTTGCGTCGCCTGTTGGGAGAAACATAATACTGGAGACGGACAGAAAAAAATAGCCACTTGTCCATTTCCTATCTCCCTCGATTTAATATCGACAGAAAAACGGACTCAGGGATTCGCCATGCTTGAAAGTTTGATCTCATTCAAGGAGCAGGCTATGAAACAGTCGGAATTTCTTGATGGCATCATGTCCGATTTGACTGAAAAATCCGATAGAAAATGTGAAAGTCTGTGGAACGAGTTGGAGGTTTTATTTACATCGTTACGCCACAGACTTACGCAGTTAATTTCTCAAATCCAGGCAGAGACTTATTGCCAGAAGTCTAAGTTACAACGCAAGTCTGTTTCTTGGAAAGCATATTTACGAGATGTTGAAGGTCTTCAGTCTAAACTAGACGAGCTCTTGCGATCTGCTAATGACGCTGATCTTGTTTCTGCATTTAAAGACATTAAATCGAAAAAAGAGAGTCTTGATATTGACAAATTTGTTCCCATGATGGGAGTGTGTCCAATATCCGTTGGCGTCGAATACAGTAAGGATTATTTAAACTTGCATCGGAACGTTCCTAATTTCGTTCTTGGAAAACCACGCTTAACTCTCGGAAGTACAGATGGTGATAACAGTAGCCGAAAAACCTTGGATCAGATTTTGACTGAGTGCAGAACCGATGTAGGAATTCAATGTGATGAGAAAGACTTTATGCCAAGTAATTTATTATCTAATCCCTTTTTGTTTGATGACAGCTGCTTCTCAGATCTGAACATGAGTGGCAGCAATTTGAATTTGGACAGTAAAGATTGCCGGAGTTCTGTTCCAAAAAATATCAGCAGTACAAGAAATTTGCACTATCTATACAATAAAGACTTTTTTACCCTAAACGACTCCGGTGCGAGTGGTAATAACAGCTTTCTGGGTAGTAGTTGTACTACATCTTCTGATGTCTCTAGCCTGCAAAGTGACTTTGACATTAGTACAAATACCAATAATGTGGCTTCTCCGACTATCAACAGCGGCTGTGACCTCCTCAACGAAAGAGATAACAATTTCGCGGTTGAATCGAGCAATACAGATTTTTCTCCTCGTCAGATGCCCATTCTAAAAACCTCGAAACAGTGGTCGTTGATTCTGGAAAAAAACACCTACGTCCGTGGACTAACAGTTACTGACGATGGTCATGTTTTTGTTTGTGATCGTAGCAGCAAGAAAATCACGCAGTTCGATCCAAACGGTAAACTCATGTACAGATGCGACGTTTCGGGAATACCGTGGGATGTTTGCGCTTTTTCGAATTCAGTCCTGTTTGTTACGCTACCGCAAAAATCAAAGATATTGGTGCTCCAAAGATGCACAGGAAAGTGCTTGCTCGCAGTTGGGTTGGCCGTGTCCACTGGCAAAAAGAAATACGTGTCTCTCACTAAAGTTAGTTGCGGTATGCTAGCTTGTGACAATGATGCAAACGTGAATATCTTGGACTCTAATGGCGATGTTCTAGGTTCTATTATTTCAAGTATTGACCAAACAGGTCTCGATGCATCACACAGAATATGTTCAGGTCAGCTTGAGGGAACTTTCTGGACGTTAAACGTCACATTAAAGACCATATCTTGTCATCGCATAGACGGTGAATTATTGATATATCATCGGATAGCATTCAAAGAAACCACGTCTGATATCTGCAGTGATTGTTACAACTGTATTTACGGATGCGACAAAACAAGAATCTATTGTTTGACACAAGAAGGTGGAGAGAACATTCTCTGGACATTTAAACAAGAACTCAAAAATCACCCAAGAATGTGTGTTAATTCGGCACGAAATAAGTTGTTTGTAAGTTACTTGTCAGGTAACAAAAACGTTCTTCAAATTTTTAACATTAGCCCCAAATTTGTATTGGTTAGTAGTATTAATAATTAACTTTTCCGTAATCAAGTTTCATGTTTGAAATCGGGTCAGATAACCAAAGCATAAGATGGAAGAAAAAAACAAATCTCAAGAAAGAGTTACAGATGTTATTTCAGTGGCGTGGCGTCACTAGGGGTACAGGCTGCACCGAGTAACACCATCAGATAGGCTGACATTACACTTATTTAAGTATATACAAATATTAATGCCGTGTTTCAGCTGCACACTCTATTATTTTCTTTGCTGAGTGTTTTTATAGTCACTGATTTTGTCATATTTTCTTATTATAGTTACAATATTGTGGTTAAGTAGTATTTGTGAACCTATCAACAACGGTTTTTTTTAGAATGAAGTAAAAGAAAATAAGATGAAAAATCAAAAAAGGCTTCCGCTCAGTTACTAATAATGTTGTAATTTAATATAGAAAGATTTTACAAAACTATTTTGTTGTTATGTTAGTATAATACTAACGTAACAACAAAATAGTTTTGTAAAATCTTTCTATATTGAATTACAACATTACTATTCATTTAATATAATAATTTTTACATTTAGGAAATTTAAAACTATATTTATTCTTTGATAAAATAACTTTAATTCATGACAATTATTTTAACGTTATGCTTTCTTAAGAAATGTTTTAACTTTAACCACATGAAACACTATACATGTAACATATTGCATTGTAATTTAAGTGTATTTTGATTTTGTTGTTTATGTCACTACTATCGACATTACATTCATTAATATACAGGGATTGCGATTTACGTGTAACATTTGTACAACAACATTAAGGATTCAGTATGGTCTGCTGCGAGTGTAGGTTTATAGGTGTGGCACCATGAGTTACCGCACTGGGTGACACCAACCCTAGTGACGTCATTGTTCATGTTTATTATTTTAGTTGGGTCAGGACACTGACAGGCTTAAAACTTTTCTACCCCATCCATCATTCATTGTTTCATGTTATATATTTCTCTTTTTAACTACACTCCTCGTGGCTGTGAAATTACAATAAACATTGTTATGTTAAGACACGTTTATTGTTTCATTAGTGAAAACTTTTTTTTATAGTTTTTTAGAAGGGCCATTAACATTCAAATAGTTCGTCCGACGATTGAACTTGTTGTTTGTGTTGTTAACACGACGTTTCGGCCGATCCATTCTTCGGCCTTCTTCAGGTGTAAATAACCGAATGTGATGGGGGTATCGGCCGAAACGTCGTGTTACCAACACAAACAACAAGTAGTTCAATCGTCCGAAGAACTATTTGAATAGTAAGTGTTTGTTTGCAGGGCCGGGCAGAACTAATTGTGTGTGAATCTTGTGTCGGAATGTTTTCTAAATGATTTTTTGATCAAAATAGTGTTTATTTACATTTTCTGCATTTTACACGGTTGTATGTATACTAAAACAAAGTTTGGTCCTTAACTTTGAGAAGGGTCATCAACATTCAAACTTTTTGTTCGGACAATCAAATCTCTTACCTTTTTTGATGTTATCAACACAACGTTTCGACTGATCCATTCATTCATAAGAATGAAGAGATTCGATTGTCCCAACAAAAGTTTAAAACAAAGTTGTTACAAACTTATTCAACTTCCAATACGTTTTTTTGTTAAAAAAAACTCAATGTTTAAACATGTTCACACCATTTAATCTAACCGGAACTATTTTTTGGGACATCATGGAATTAAACCATGTTTTTAAAAACATCCAGAAATATCTAAGGAGTTTAGCGTCCTAAATTAAATATCTAAAAACATCTAGAATTTAGGGAGCGTCCGCCGAAATACTGCGACACAAAATACAATGTTTACTCGCCTTAGTTGAGGTTATTTCTGAATGTAAAGGTTTTTAATGTAAATGTTGTTAGTTTAAATTTACGAAATGGCCCGATTAATACAACGTTTACTCACCTTAATTGTGGCAATTTCTGAATATAAAGGTTTTTAATTTACGAAAGGGCACTAATTAGGTAGACCCATGACATTTTTTAAATAGTCGACATCCGATTTTAAAACGTAATTAAATTTATAAAAAATGTCTTAAGTTTTTTCTTGTTCTTGTTAGAAAGAATAAAATAATTTGGACTTTCCTCTTTCTAACAAGAAGAAAAACAAATTTTCATTAATTACAACGTAGAATAGAACTTTTAAAATAAATGTTTACTTTTTAATCGATAAATCAAAAAAAAATTAGAGACGCTGAACTACACTTCTTCCCCAATCTGGATTCTAGATGTTTTTGAAAACATGGCTTAACTCCATATGTCCATTCTTTTTCTAACTTTAAGGACAGAAAAAAGAAGTAAATGAGTACTAAATAAATTAACGTATTTGTATGCATATAAGATGCACATTTAAATTTCAAAATAATACAAATACGACACTGCGTGATAGTATTATGACTAGGGGGTGGGGGGGCTGTCTCAGTGTTGACACCTCAAAAAATATTAGCTTAGATTAGCCAGAAACTACCAAAAAGACGCTAAAATGGTCTAAAACCACCAAAAAGACGCTAAAAATTGTCATAATAGCCAGAAGATGGCCAAAAACGGCCAAAATATTTTAGGTGCAAAACAAGAAACGCACTAAATCGGCAACACTTATGGAAATGGACAGTTATGAGACTTGAAGGAAGGAGTTGCACTGAGCTTTAATACATCTTGAATACAATGATCGTATTTTATTTTATGAACATTTAAATAAATAAAAACTAAATTCGTTTCGTATTTAAATTCATGACCAGTTAAGACGTGCAGTCCCTATTTTTAAAATTGTTTTTGTGTTTGAAAAGTTGTTTACACTGAGCAAAATGGTTAAATTAACTTATTTTCTTCGGATCAAATTTCAATGACGTCAATTATATTTTTGGAAGATTTAAAAAAAAAAAACTTTAATTTTTCTGATGACACACTCATCAATCATGACGGATTCGAAGTATTCTGTTGACATATAAAAGTAAATAAAACTTAAAAACGGTCTACCACCTGCTTCAAGTATGAAAAAGTTTTTTTTTCTTTTTTTTTTACGAATAACTTTATGCTATTTTCTTGCAAGTAAAACCAACATTAAACCGTGAAAGAAGATTGCAATAAGTTTTAAAAAATCTTTAAAAAGTACGTAGAAGTACCTACAGCATATTTTTTGAAGGGACCGCACTTCTTGCCTTGTACCCATTTTCGATTACGCAAACATCTGGATTTTCAATTAAGATGACTTTTGTGATCTGTTGTTTTGTTTACAATAAATGTTATTCTTATTTTTAAACTCTTGAGTTCAGCTTTTTTTATTTAAGATTGTTTGTTTATTTATTCAAGTTGATGGGAGGTCATTTTTTTTCTTTGTAAAAAAGAATTTTTAATGATTACATTTTGGGTCTTTTTCGTTCATCCCCAACAAAAGCTAACGTCAATAATTTTAAAGTATGGAAGTCTGAAAAAAAAAAAAAGGTTTGAGTTGCATTTTCTTTTTGTTGCTGGAAAAGACCTAAGACGCAGGTTCTTTTCCGTTAGTGCCCCTAACTGTCCAACTGCTAACCCTATATTGCAGATTTTTTATTTCAAACTTTTGATAGCATTAGCCTCTTCGGGCAAACCTGCAAAAATCTAACAACTTGACTGGTCTGGAAACCAACTAAAAAGATATACAAGATTGACCTTTCTGGAGAAAGGTTGAAATATTTTGATTCTCCAAGATCAAATTGCTCTTGAAATTTGATGCCAAACTAACACCATGAATTGAGTTTCTAGTCGGTCAATAAAATAGAGATTAGTTTGCATTATTTTAAAAACTAAAATTGTAAACCCTTAAATAATACTGCCTAATGTAACACAGAATTCTTAAAAGAAATTCAAAAGAAAAGTCTTATCAATTAATGATAAGCTTGAAATAATTAAGAAGATGGTACGAGGTGTAAGTAGAAATGCATTAATGTATATGGTTAGCATAATTACTTTTTGGTTTATTCATTTTATCTGCAGCCCTGTAACCTGTATATGGGGCATTAGACTGTTAAAGGGTAATAAAAAGTCATTTTTGTATGTACTTTTTGGTTTCTCATTGTTAATACACTTTGTATAAAAACAACACCCATTATAACGGTAAATTCCCAGAGGGTGTTGTAATAATGGGAGTCTACTTTATTCAGCAACATGTGAAGATCATTGTTGTAATATCAAGGGACACATCTCTCATATTCAGTAACATGATGTGATTGAATGAAAACAGTACAAGTAACTAGTCATGTGGCTCAAGTATACATCTTGATTACATGGTTTTGGGCCAGGGAATGCATATAAAGTGACCAGCAAGCACCTAAAAAGCAAGATTCTGCTTGGGTCAGTGCTCCAGACTAACGTTTTTCACCACTGTCCTGGAGGAAATGTAAACTGTCCCAAAATCAAATGTTGTTTCCTTACTTTGTTATTATCATCTATAGTTGTTAATAGCATAATAAAAACAGCATTAAAATGTTGAGGAAATAAATAAATGTCAAACTCCAGTCCAAACCTGGGGTTGACTTTGTTTTTCTACTCTAACAAAAAACAACAAGAATGACAAGAACAATCCTCACCAAATTTATAGGAGTAAAAATTAACATTCCCTTACAGTGATTAGAAATCACAACCAACTGATTGGTAGACGTGTCTCTGAGCTAACTAAAATTAGCATAAAGGTAAAGACTAGTCAAATTTAATAAAAATAGTGTATTACAATACTTCATCCAATAATAATAAAGATTGATTTTAAAAAAAAAGACTACTAGGTCTCATATGTAAAACAACATAAATATTGTGCAGAGTCGGTTGTAGAGAGTGAGTTTATAGGTGTAAATCAGCTTCTGCTAATCCATGAAGACTTTGTGGCCGATTGGTAAAAGCAGCTAGGTGTAAATTAGTCTCCCTCTGGTAATGAGGGTGTGAGTTCGATTCTCACCGAAAGCTTACTCTTTATTTCCGATTGTGCTGTTATTCGTTGCCATAGAAATAGTGGCCCGAATTAATAAGTTGTATAAAAGCAACTAAAATTAGGATGAAGGTAAAAACTAGTCAAATTTAATAAAAATAATGTATTACAATACTTCATCCAATAGTAAAGATTGATTTATAAATAAATACATCTATAAAATTAACATTTCCCTACTGTGATTTAAAATCACGACCAAGTGAGTGATAGCCGGCTCTCGTACCGACTGAGCCAAACTGACAAGTCTTATATATCTACAAAATGTATCTTAGAGATACACAAGGGCTTATTTAATTCTAATAAATAAATACATTTCTACTAAAAAAAAAAATATTTAAAAAATTTTTTTACTTATATATAAAATATAAAAGTTGCAGTAATCATCTTCATTCGGAATAGAAGTAGGAGTGGAGTTTGACCCTGCAGCAGCCTGGATTGTTATATTTATTTTAACTCTTTCTTCCCTGATAACGGCTCTAGGTGTGATCATAAATTTCACTCATGCCCAGATCATACGTAGAAGCGTGATCTTGTATTTGTATTATTTCCCGGGCAACAAAAAGAAATTACTAAAATAACTTTTAAATTTAAATCATAACAATGCCAATCAATCAATAATAAAACCTTTTTAAATTAACTTGTTGCTGGTTTTATTTCACCAGACTTGGAAGTGATACATTTGGAATAATCACTGAAAATTTAGTAAGCATACATTTAATATTAAAAGAGATATAGCAATTTATCTACTGCCGTTTGTATTTTTTTGTTCAGCCACAGGTTGTTAAATTAGTTTATGGGCACACAGGCACATTGTTAGAGCAGGCAGTCAGGGAAGTAATCAAACATGGCTGTCAGGGAAGAAAGAGTTAAACAAAACTGAAAAGTTATCTGTAAACTGTAGAGCTGCAACAATGAACTGATTAGTTAACTATTAAATTAATTGCCAACATAGTCCTTGGGTTGAGGATGTCATCTAAGACAATTTTCACCATTTTCTGGCATTTTACAGAACATGTAGAACACATTTTATAAACTAGTTGATTAATCGAGAAAATAATCAGCAGATTAATCGATAATGAAAAGAATTGTTAGTTGCAGCCCTAGTAAACTGTAAAAAACACAGAATTAAGAACAAATAAATTGGAGAACCCAAATTATTCTCAGTTTTTAAACCAAGGTTTCCAGAATTGTTGGAGACGTTTCTGGCCAAAAAAAAATGGCCAAATGCTGGAATTGTTTATAAAACATTGCAATACTGCACTACACTCTAAACATAAGAATTTATTAAAAATACTTCACAAACAAAGTTAGCTTACCTCAATCAATCCTATATTTCAAAGTCCTAAAGCAAGGGTCCCCAAAACGTTTTAGACCTCTTCATGCAATCCTTGATCCCTCATCAACCTCCAGGCATGTACAAAAATACTACTAATAATAATATTTAAGTAGATTTTTAAAAACTAAAAACAAAGGGAAAAATAAATATGGCCAAACCAAAAAGTTAATGGCCAAACAGTTTTCAAAAAGGCAACATTTGTTTAATTTGGCCATAAAATGGCCAAAATGGCAACCCTGCTTAGTACTGAGGTCTCTGTGTCCTGCAGCCACCACTGCTTTCACAGAGGTCGTTTCTGAGACAGACAAATATGTATATAGAGAGAAGGTGAAAAAATATACATTTGCTTTCACAGGGGTTGTTTCTGAGACAGACAAATATATACAGAGGAAGAAGGAAGTGAAAAAGTATACAGTTTCACTCTGTATATCCCTCGGTTCAGTTTCTAATTTGCTAAAGCAACAGTTTTAAAAAAAAATCAAAAAAAAAAATCACTTCCATCATGGGAAGATATCTGTTCTTCCCGAACACATTTTTACCATTCCCGGGATGACATTAATTTCTTGCCCTGACTTGGGTCCTGCAGCCCTACCTTTCAGTATGGTCAGCCGATTTTACATAAGGAAACCGTATTCCTTGTTTGACCTCTCATTCTCTCTCAATCCGAATGAAGTGAGAACTCACCACCATAACCAAAGCAAATTGAGTTTTTCTTCATCCTACTACTAGACTAAGAAAGAAGATGACCAGTAAAGATTAAGCTCACTCTCAGGAGCTTGCAAGATCAGTAAACTTTCCATCATACAATATGGATTTGCAATTGAGTCAAGACATTAGGTGTAGACCAGTGGTTCTTGACCATTTTTACTTCACAGCTCAAGTCCCTCCTTACTATAACAAATAATTTGATTAAATATCACGTGGAACATTTTTTGTAAAAAAATACTGATGCATATGAGCTTAAGAGCACTTATTAGAATTTTTGTTATTTCTTTATTGTGTGAAATTTAGTAATAACAACATAATTCCCTCATCGTTTTTATACTTCAAAGTTAATGAATTAAGCATTAGTTACTACAGAATCTATAGTAAAATTAGTAATTAATAGTATTGTATAATTAGGATTTGTTCAGTTAAGCCTTAACACAATTCAGTTTTGAGCAATGGAAGGTTTTTCACACTTCAAACCCAAATCCCCCCCCCCCAATATATTCAAATTTCCCCCTTGTGGGGTGTTCATCCCACATTCAGAATCACTGGTGTAGACTAAAACTACAAAAAGTGAGGAGTGAAATCTATCTAATTTGTAATCATGAAAATGAAATGGTAAAATCATCACTAATGGAATCAATTGCAGTTTTTTTGTAAAAATATATAAGAAATTCATCATAAAAGCATCATCCAGAATACAGTTCTAGATGGCTGGGCCTATGAAAGAGGGTGGGGTGCAGGGGATACATTGTATCTGGACCTGGTGGTCGAAAGGAGGCCCTGGAGCAAAAAGCTCCTTTTAAAGTGAAGCCTATCTACCTGTTTTTAAAAAATTACTTTTTACTAATAAGTATGTCTTCTGATTATTGTAACATAAACAAAGATTTTTTTTATTAAATTTGTCTAGTTTTTTACCTTCATCCTAATTTTAGTTGTTTTTATACAACTTATTAATTCACTGTTTCTATGGCAACGAATAACAGCGCGATCGGAAATAAAGAACTCACACCCTCACTGCTAGAGGGAGACTAGTTTGCACCTAGCTGCTTTTTACCAATAGGCCACAAAGACTTCATAGATTAGCAGAAGCTGATTCACACTTATAAACTCATTCCCTACAACTGACTTTCTGTGCATATTTATGTTGTTTTACATGTGAGACCTAGTAGTCTTTTTTATAAAACAATCTTTATTATTAATGGATGAAATATTGTAACATGCCACTTTCGTTAAATTTGACTAGTTTTTTACCTTCCTCTTAATTTTAGTTAGTTTTTATACAACTTATTAATTTGGGCCACTGTTTCTATGGCAATGAATAACAGTGCAATTGGAAATAAAGAGTAAGCCTGAGTATCGAACTCACACCCTCATTTCCAGAAGGAGACTAGTTTACATCTAGCTGTTTGGAACCAATAGGCCACAAAGACTTCATGGATTAGCAGAAGCTGATTCACACTTATAAACTCAATCCCTACAACTGATTTTCTATGCCATATTTGTGTTGTTTTGTTCAAATGTGCTTTCTTCTATCTGATCCTTTTTTATTTTATTTATATCTATCATGGAGGTGGAGTATAGGAGCATATGGTCTCAAATGCAGAAAATCAAAAGTGCTCCATTCCACCACTCTCATCTTCCATACCCTATTTGGCCTTACAGCTCATGGTATTAAACCATAGTAGATAAAAATCAGATATAACTAATGCAGAAGGGAAGGGGGCCCCCAAAAGAACCTTTGTACCCCTTGGCAGAGGTGTAAGTAGAGATTTGGGGGCCCCCTCCAACATTTAGTGAGATTTGTCAGTAGAAATGCAGTAGGTGAACTACTATTTACAAAAGCTGGGGGGGGGGGCTTTTCAAATAGTCCTCCCTCAGCCATGCCTGATAAATTCCGAGGCCCTTCTAGGTAGTACTGTGAGAAGAATTTTGATAAAATATCTGGAAAGAAATATATAAAAATGAATGTATTGTCTTTAAATTTGTCGTCATCATCATCATCATAAGCAATGACAAAATAAGGAAAAAAGGAGAATTTTTTTTTTTAAATATTTTTATTTTTTAAATTCTTTTATTTTATTTCTTTCATCAAAACATGTTTTTCCCCTCCAATATTCAAGAACAATTTGAAAAGTAATACCAAAGGGGAGAAAAGGAAAGAGAAAGGGGGGTGGGGTAGAGAAAGGGAAGAAAGAAGAGGGGTAGGGTAGAGGAAGGAAAAAAACAAAAAAGAAAAAAAAAACCAACAAATAAATAAAAATTAAAAGAAAAATGGATAATATATATATATCATCTTTTTCCAAACATTTTCCCAAAACTTTTTTTTTCATTTTTTTTCAAATATTTTATTTTTTCAAAATCTTTTTTTCATTAATATCTGATTTCAACGTTGCATCAACAACCTAAGGTGACGTCTAACAAAACAATGTAAGTCCAAAATTATGGGGAAATTCCATTTCTGTATCTGATGAGGTGCTATTTCTCCAAGGATGTCCGTGAACATGGGAATAAGCCACTCAATGAGTGACCAAAAGTTCAATATTATACACAGTGATGGTAATAATAGTAATAATAATAATAATGATAATGACTTTGATTTTCAAGTTATCATTATTGATAATTTTGTAAGAAACAACGTAAATCTGTAAAAACCAAAATGACAACTGAAAATGGTGACAGACCGTGGCATGACTCTTCATCGGATGACATTTCATCGAAAATGCAAAATATGCACACCAGGGCCAGCCCAAGCCTTTATGGGACCCTAAGCAGATGATGACCAAGAGGCTCTCTAAGCAGCTGCTTGTGTGTATGTGATATATGTGTGTATGTGCATATGTGGTGTGTATGTGTGTATTTTGCATTTTCAATGAAACGTTGTTCAATAAAAAGTCGTGGTACTGTGACAGACAACTTAAGAATTGAACTTTAAAAAAAAAAAAAAATGTATGTGCCCCAAATTTTGAAAATACCCCTTGGAAATAATAACTAAAAATGAAATCAATTATTATTGATTTTTATACTATTTACCTTCATAATTTTTCAGTTGCTTACATCGCAACTTTACTCAGGCCGTCACCCTACTGTAGTGAGTAAACAGCGTTGATGGGAAATAAAGAATGAGCCTTCGTTGAGACTCGATCTCGTGTCCCTCTATGCTGTTTACTCACTGCTGTAGGTTGATGGCCTGAGTAAAGTTGCGATGAAAAACAACTAAAAAATTGAGATGAAATAAATAGTATAAAAACCAATGGAATCAAATTTATAAAAAAAAATGAATTAAAAAAGGACTTATAAAAGAGTTTATTAAATAAATTATAATCTGGAAAGGAAAACGAAAGTTTGATGAAGAACTGTCCATTGAAGTAGTAGAAAGAAGAGCGAAGGCTAAAAGGAAGTTTTATCCATTCACAGCCCAGAAGAAATGAAAAACCCTATTGGCCACACAATTTTTTTTCTTTTCAGACTGTTTGTTATTATTATTGATGTGCTAAAGCAGGGACCTTCTCTGTCACATGATGAGTCCATTATAGTTCCCTAAAGTTTTATACAAAGACAACAATGAGGAAGAGGGAGAAGTAGGAGGAGGAGGAACATGATGAGGCCAAACAAGAGTGTGTGGTATTGAATACAGAAATGAGGTTTACAAAAACATTCTGAAGATTCATTTTGTTTATTCTTTTAGGTGAGATGTGAACAAAGGGTCTAAAAGCTGAAAAAAGCCATTTTTTCCGCACCAATCCAACAGACTTGAAAACATGGCACCATGATAGGGCTGACTGATATGAGGCTGTTATTTGAAGAATGGCTTTTATATCTCTTGGAGTTAACCGATATAAACTAGAAGAGACACTGGCACTGGCAGGAGAAATGTATAACCAGTGGGCAGCTGCGGCCATATAGTCTAGCTTTGGTATTGAATGACAGGAAGATTAACTCTGAAATTCATATAAGAAAATTTAAATCTTAATATCAAGAGGAATAACTACCGATCAAAGTTACCTCCCTTCCAGCTTTAGGTGAATTTTTTAATTCATTTTTTATTCCATCTGACATGACGAATTTAACAATTTGTTTCCTCCACCAAAGAGTCAGTTAGGAGTGGTATCAAGCAGTTTATGAATTTAAAAGTTAATGAATGGTATTTTCCAAGATGAACTGCATCAGCCAGATGACACATTGCCTGGTTTTTAAATAGCAAAGAAAGGAATAGAATCTGTCCAAATCCAACACAACCTTGGCTCCAAAGTTCTTTGCAATATGACACAACCATTGTTACAAAAGACCAAACTTGCTGGCAAGTCGAGGGGCCTAATGGAACAGCAACTTTTAGTAGAAAGAGAGTTCTCTATAGCAAAGGGTAGAAAAATGAGGCAAGTTAGTGGTCAAACTCTGTATGATGCTTTTCTTGATCCCACATTACATTTGGAAATGCGGAGTGGTCAAACGGTTAACGACACGCTTGGATCAGCGGGCCGTTTCAAACTCCAGCCGAGACAGTTATTGTTTACTTCACACTAATGCCCTTGGGAAAGGCATGAATCTATCTCTTCTCCCCCAAGCTATGGGTAAATAGTAGGGCAGACTGGGCTTTCTAGCTATGGTTGGCCACCACTCTGGGAGATGAACAACTCTGATTCAAAAACCAGCCTGAAGAGGAATGGGCTCCATCACACTCTTTTGCCCTTGACACACCCTTGATGAAATCATCTGTGGTGCCCCAATGACCCTGTATGGGGTTATGAGATGAAAAAACAAAAACATTTGGAGATATCCTAGCGATTTCATAACCTGAAAATGGCCCAAATTACATTGTTAAGAAGAAAGGCTATAGAAAAGTATAGCAAATCTGGTCATGTGATAGCCCCTCCTTGTAATGAGGAACCACAAGTAAAACCTTGGGGTGGAGAGGGTGACATTAGGGTGGGGATATTAAGATAAATATTATCTGAGGGAGGAATAGCAAAGTCAAAGAGATAGAGGGGGTGAAGGGGTAGGTGTGCAGTAACAGTTTTAGTATTTATCATAACAAGAAAGGTTTAAGTCACAGAATGGCTACATTGTGCCAGTGTTTATGTTTAGCTATTTTTCTCACCGGTTTGTCTTCACAGATGGACAGCAACTTTCTTTCCTGCCTGCCATCAGGAAGGGTGGATACTATCAAAATCCACACCTCTGTCCATATAATTAAAAAATAAAGGACATGCATTTAAAATATGATTTTTTTAATCACACAGAAAGAGAGAAACATTTTTTGTCTAAGAACTGCTGATCATGAGATACTGATACAGCCAAATCATGTCAGACACTTGTATGATCACTGAAGTTAAGCAACATCGAGCCTGGTCAATACATAGATGGGTGACCGTCTGAAAATACCAGTTGCCATAAGCAGCATGTAGAGAGCCTCCCATGATGATCCTGTTAATCCTCCTAAGGAGGAGATTGATCTCTACACTACGCTCAGTAATGCAAGCCCTTCGTCTACCCCCTAAACCCCCTGACTTGCCTGGTTGCAAGTGACAAGAAATGAATGAATTCTGAGATGCTAAGCATTAGTGGCACTTAATCAAGTGATATTGGGTAACAGCTATGAGGAGATTGTCCTTTAAAAGGCGTTTTTTAAAAGGGTTACATGTTCAAAAGGGTCACTTGATCGTCTTAAAATATTCAGAGGGCTGTGGTTTTGTGAAGTTTGTTGTATAATATTGCAGAGATCTCAAATTAATTTTAGTTTATACAGGTAACTAAAGTAAGTAAAAATGTCCGTCTCTTAAAAGACAACTCCCAATGGAGTATACACCTGGTGATGAAGACCCGGTTTCTGTTGCATGCGTCAGCTTAGTGATCCTTGCAAGTTTCGAGACCAGGACTTTATTCCTACATGTTTTTATGATCACCCCCTTGGCAGGATGCAAGTCCACCGAAGGGATACCTCCACCTTAATCACACAGCTTAGAGTGTACTCAATTAGCTGCTGAGTGCACATGGAAATTTTGTCCACACTCTTCGCTCATACCGGGAATCGAACCCAGGACCTTCTGTGAGGCAGATGTGCTAATCATTACACCATCCGAACGGACTTACAGGTAATGAATTAAGAAAAATCAAAATCAAAATCAAAATCCAGGGTCATTGGAGGTTGGTGGCCAGAATAACAAATTTCCTGGAAGTTTGTGTTTTTACAGAAATTAATATTTAGTAAATAGTCTTAGGCATAGGTGTATGGGAACTATTCGGTTTAGGTGGGGCAGAGGGCTTGATTTGCCTAAAATTTTACACAAATTAAAAACACAAGTACTAATTTCCAATAAAAAGTCTTTTTATCAATCAATGATAAACTGTTAGTACAAATCACACAAGAAACTTAAAAGAAATATTGTCTTTCTTGCCTATCAATTGCCTGAATTTTTCCACTGTTTTGCCCAAATTTGGGGGTGTAGTTGCCCCCCCATGGCTTGTACACCTATGGTCTTAGGTTAGTAAGATATACAAAAATTAGTTAAAATAGAAGTAGAGAGAGAGAGACAGACAGAGACATAATAAGAGCTATGTCTGTCACGCTTATAGTATCAGTAGCAGCCATTAGGCCATCTCCCTTCTGACCCTCTTATAAGCTACCTAACTTTCTTTTCTCCTTTCTT
The DNA here is from genome assembly GCA_006491835.1 of Architeuthis dux. Lineage (NCBI taxonomy): Eukaryota > Metazoa > Mollusca > Cephalopoda > Oegopsida > Architeuthidae > Architeuthis > Architeuthis dux. The sequence continues at coordinate 1,286,115 of VCCN01006563.1, forward strand.
TCGTACCCTCTTATTAAATTACCTAACTCCCCTTTCTCCCCTCTCCCTTCCAACCCTCTTATTAAACTACCTAACTTTCTTTTCTCCCCCTCTTATTAAACTACCTAACTACCCCTCTCTCGCTTTCTACTGTGTTTGTCACACTTATTGTATCAATAGCAGCCATCAGCCGAGCCTGCTATTGTACACTTATGATAACCGTCAGTGAAGCAATGGGACACAGACTAGTAAATAAAATTAAAAAAATAATAGACATGAAAATTAATGATCACAGCAGTTTATCCACAAAAGCAAGTTTCTCTTCTCTCTATGTTCGAAGCAAGGCCTGGAGGGGGGGGGGGCAAAGTGGATAAAAACAGGATGACTAATAGAAAAGGAAAGTCCCCCTCCACCCCAGAAACCTTGCACCCACTGATAAAATTTCTCTCAGAGGCCCTGTTTTGAAGCAGAGGTTGGCTATTGTTATACTGCAGTAAAGTTTTTCTTTATGTTCATGTACATCTTTCTCTCACGCTGGTCACTATGAATGAGGCCGTTTGAAGCAGGGTTTCCAGATTTGCCCAGAAGGGGAGATAATCCGACCTTTATCTCAGAGACTTACCCAACACAGGCATTGGAATAGCGTTGCATTTGAAAATTCAGCGAGTCTGGAGGCAGAGGTTCAATAGCAGCCTCTTGAGGCGGGCCCGCCCCAAGAGGCTGCTATTGAACCTGTCTCCAGAAGGGGAGGTAATCCGAGCTTTATCTCAGAGACTTACCCAACACAGGCATTGGAATAGCTGTTAATGAACCTCTGCCGAGACTTGCTCGATTACCAAATTCAACGCTATTCCAATGCCTGCGTTGGGTAAGTCTCTGAGATAAAGCTTGGATTACCTCCCCTTCTGACCAAATCTGGCAACCCTAGTGTTACAAAAATAAAAATAAAAAGGTCAGAAATGTAGAATCTTTATGGACTATGCTTAGTCTGCATGTTGGTCCTTCATCAAAGGAGGGGTGCTATTGAAAACCAGGCAGTTCTTGATTAAACTTAAAAGGTTTTTAAAAAAGGAGAGAATAGCAACAAAATGTGAAAGAGAAATTATGGGATAGTATTAACTAAAAAACCCATAAATAAATTTACAAAGAAAGAAAAAAAAAATAGACATAAAATATCTATTTGGGGGCAATTTTAAGAAATGATAAAGAAGCCAGACCACTTTAAAACCCCCAAATCAGATAGAAATATGAACTAAAAAGTATAAATGCTGTGTTGTTGGTGTTCCTCCATCCTGATTCTGTCTATCATTCTTCCTCATTAGAATGTTATGGAAATTCACCCGGGTAATCAAGAGATATATGTATGTGTGTGTGTGTGTGTTCATGTTTGTATGCCTACGGAATAGGACAATTGGGCGCAGCTGTTTGGGCGCACGCTGGTTTGGCGCCATGCTTTTGGGCGCTATAAAAAAAATAAAAAGATTAAATCTGGATTAGGGTTTGTAATTTTGTTCCTTACAGACAGATTTACAAACAAAAAATGTTCTTAGCTCCAAAATGTCCGTTGCCAAATGGGCTGGCGCCAAAATCGCTTTTGTGTCCAAACGGCCGTGCCAAAACGGCCAGTGTCCAAACGGCTGCGCCAAAACATACCAAACCCGTATGCTTATGTGTGTGTTTATACAGAGTCCTAGTGGTCTCTGTTTTGAGTAAGATGAGCGTAGAGTCCTGATGATGAGAAAATACGTATTTTATGAAATCGGAGGAGGAAGAGGAGGAGCACACACCTTTGCCTGTCACTGACACGTACAAAATTTCCTAAAACAGATTCTCGATTGTTTGTATTGAAGTGTATGTGCATGTCTGTATTTGTTGGTAACATATGAATAAATATGTATATATATACATGTATATAGATGTATATATACTTTCTTCTTTTTTTGTTTTATTTTGTTTTCCAAAAGAATAGGTTAGAAAGGTTGCAGCTGAATCAAAAGATTATTGAAATATAGATTTTTTTCCAACTTCCATTTTCTTTGCACTTTCTCCGGAATAAAAATGCCTGAGAAAGTCTTTTTTTGTTTTTATTTTCTTCTTTTCTTCTTTTTTTTGTTTATTTTCAAATACTTTTTTTTTAAAAACAAGTTGAATTTTTGGATCAAATGTAGAATCCAGATGCCAAAATTGCTTTAAGTCAAAACACAAATTTTCGGTTTACATCATAATCAAAATTTAATTTTGTTTAGTCAAAAGAAGGATGAAATGTAGAATTCAGACCCCTTTAACTACATACAAGAATATTGGGGTCTTAATTCTACATTTCATCTTTGTTTTCATTACATTAAACTAAATTTTTATTATGGAGTAAACTAAAAATTTGTGCTTTTGACATGAATTAATTTTGGGGTCTGGATTTTATATTTGATCCAAATTCTTTTTTTTTTCAAATAGATATATGATTTTTTTTACTTTTTTAAAATTTTATTTTCAAACAATCATTTTTTTTGGTTTCCAGAACAGATGTTACAGAACAGGTCATATATTTCTAGCATTTGGTTCTAGTACCAATAACAGTCTTCTTGGTAATTTTTCTTCTGAAAGTTATACAGAATATCAATGTCTGACAGAGAAATTTTTTTTCGTTAAAAATCCAAGTACAAAAGAATTTTTTTTTTTTGCAGGAAGAATTAATGTTTATTTCCTGTAATCAAAATTTCTTCCTTACTTTGAGTTTAAAGTTGTCTTTTTTTTTTTGTTAATAATTTTTTTTAATCCCATTGATTGGCTTAACAGCAAAAAGAACAGGAAAAAAAAAAGGTAAGTAGTCATATTGTGTGATTTTGTTAAAAAATTAATTTACGGGATTTGAGTTTAAAAAATTTGGGAGAAACAAAGAAAAAATAGGTGTCAAGTGTTGAAGACGTTTTTTTTTTTACTTATTTTTGAAAGGAAGATTTATGTATATCAAAAATGAATGCAGTGCAGCCTTAAGATAAGTCTAGCACACTTCTGGTAGGTAACCTCAGGCAACAGTTGCTATGGTGACTACAGACAGTGTGAATCTTACCCCAATTACACAGAGTGAACAAAAACAACATTCATTCTTCGGTAAGGACAAACAAACAAACAATATGTATAACTGAAAAGCAAAGAATTGCAATAAGGAAGATCATATTTCAATCCTTCATTTGATTTAGCTGATTTCGTTCTAACTGTTTGATGAAGAGAAGATAGAGAGAGAGAGGAAAAAAAAACAAAAAGGGAAAAAAATTGATTTCTTTCGTTTGTCTGCTGAAAAAAGTTTTTGATCCAAATATACGCCAAAAAACATGGGGGAATGTGTTCCAAAAATTATTATATATATATATATATATTTTTTTTTTTTGTGTTTCAGTCTTTTTTTTTTTTTGTAAATTTTGAATTTTTTTTCTTTTCCCTATTATTAACATTTCACAACAATCTTTTCAGAGCATCTCGCTGTCCATGGATATGAGAACTTGAGGCTGCGAATGGAGCAGCTGTCTACGCCGATATTCGTAATATTCCTCTCGCAGGCGCTCAAAACGTTTTTCAGAGTTGCTATAGCGACTGGGTTTGCGTGATTTGGGATAGAGGCTGTAATATAGATCCTTGGCATTTAGCAGAAGTTCAGGTGGAGAAACCATATCAGGTGTTGAGTACGGGTGGCCAGCACTGGCCCTCGGTCGAATGAAAGAGGGATCCACAACCTCCTGAGCATCGTGGGTGGTCATTGAGTCAAATTCATAGTTTTCATCTCCTGATAAATCGCGCCTGTTTGAAGTAGAAGCATCTAAAAAGGGTGATGAGTCAATACTGACATCATAGTCATGAGGTAAAGTCAGTGAACTGGCTGAGGTGATCTCCATTGGGGGTCCAGCCCTTAGCTGACCGTAAGAGGAGGAAGGAACACTGTGCGAGGTGCTTCGGCTACCGAGTCCACTGCTGTAGGAGTCGGGCAGTGTGTCCACTTTAATACTGGCACGGCCACCAACATCTGGGTAGTGACCCCGGCCAAGGATGCTTCCTCGCCCAGAGCTACTCATGCTGGTGTGGCTTTCTTCCTGAGGGCCATCACGGGGGTGACCCTTACTGTTGGTGAAATGGAGCTTGCTCCTACAATAATGGGCAGGGTAGTGCCCAGAGCCACTTGCAGACATAGAATCCCTAGGGGAGTAAAAACTATGTGAAGGGGGAACTTTTCTAGAATTATTATCATTAAGTTGGAGTGACCTGTAAGGAGGCTGTGACCCTGGTGTCTCAAAATGATACGGAAGGCCTGCAGCCCCATCAGAGCTTGGTCGGTGCACAGGAATTTGGCGTACACACTCCACTGTTTTTTGAAATCTCTCCCGTGTATATCCAAACGGTTGGTTGCTGCTGTCGCTACTTTCTCCCCCTTCTAAGGGATTCATAGATGAATGTAAGTGGTTGTGATGGTGGTGGTGGTGGTGGTTAGGGTGATAGTGGTTAGGGTGGTTGTGTGCTGGAGGAGGAGAAGGAGGAGGAAGAGGTGGTTGTGCTTGTGCCTCATAATTATGATGCCTATTGGGGCTTCTTCTGTTACCAGGGTAGAGGTACTTTGGGGTATGATGACCGCGTCCAACACTACCACCACCACCGCCATCCCGTGGGTAAGAAGAAGTTGTGTTTCGTTGCTGGGGGTGAATACTTCGTATTCGAAATGGCATAGCCCCCCTGTACCCAAATTCTTCATCGTCTTCAGTTTCCATATTAGTCCTTTTTGTATACCTGGATTCGTGTTCAGAGAGGTTTGATGGAAGGCCTCCTTGGGGGCTACTGTACGAGGAAAACCCTCGGCCACGTGACCTCTCCGAATACGAAGAAGGTAGCACAGAACTGATATCGCTGATCTTGAATGGACGAAGACCTGTGGTATCATCAGGGCTGCTAGTAAGGTAGGTTTTATTCATAGACATTCGGGGTGAACTGGGTGAGAATTCAAAGGTCTCAGGATATGAAGCTTTAGAGGGTAAATGAGATGTTTGATGGCGTGGCATACCACGGGGGTAAGCAACAGCAATAGACCTGACTGGTTGAGTAGTAGTAGTAGTAGTAGTCCAAAGTGGTGATGCTGTACGACTTCTAAGGGTGCCAGGGGAGTGACTATCCAGTGCGGTGGCAGTGGAGACCGAGCCGTGTGCTGGTCGGTAGTAATTCTGTCTACCGTCTGGAAAACCATGGTCGTGCGGCCTATAAATTTGTGCTCTTGAAGTATGCAAATTAAAAGGGGAGTGCGGATGTAGCAAACGGGGTGAAACAGGGGTATGAATGTTATTTGTACGGGCAATCCTGTGCCCAATGGGTGACGAGGGACCAGGAGAAGGTAACTGCCGCCTTGTTGAATGGACCATGTTCTTGACAGGACAATGTCGAACCAGGGTCCCTTGGGGTCTAAAGTCAGAATGTCTGTCTAGCGGCTGGACTTTAGCCCCGTTATTGAAAGGCGAATGTTTTAAATAACCACTGTTAGGAATGGTTCGTGGGTCCTGTCCAATAGAGGGTCGCAATAATGAGGGTGGCGAATGTGGTCTGGAAGGCAGTGATGGGGGAACGGGATCATCGCAATTTAATCTGTCCGAGGGGGAGCGGCAGGGCGTCACAATTGTTTGGTTTAGCGTACCCGTGGGCTCACTTGGTTTCACAATGTTTCTTCTTCCATCTTGGTTCCCATAATTCCATTCTGACGAAGTTTCACTGGAAAAGATACAAAAGAAACATGTCAATTCCAAAATTCCAGAGAAGAAAAAACATTCTTATATATCTATTTTCTTATATATTTTTGTTTTTTTAGTATAAAGAAATGTTTGAATAAAAGATAAACACATATATATCAAGGGCCAGCCCATCCATTAGGTGAACCTGGGCAGTTGCCTATATTGCAAAAGTCCTTGGGGGTGCACTCTAAATTGAAAATAATAGTTGTTAGAATACAACCGGGGTGCAAATCACCTAGGGCTCATGAAACCCTTGTGCCGGCCCTGTATATATCAGTTCAAAATGGAAACCACATTGAGAACATGTTAAAGAAAAGTGAGTAGATATGTTAAGATAAATAAACTAAGCATTGAGTATTTAAAAATAAGTTTTAAAAATATCTGTGAATGGAAGAATTATTTTTATGATATAATTCAATTAACACATTGGAATTTATATTAAGTGAATTTCTTTTAGAAAAAACAAATTTCAGTACTTTTAAATGATTTTTAAAAAATGAACTGAAAATGCTATTTATCAAAATTGCAAAGTATTAATACATATAAACAGATATATATAATAATATATACAGAATAATAATTCAGTTTTGACATTCTTGTAAATAATATATTGTAAATAATAATTCAGTTTTGACTGATAAAAGTGACATTATTTACTTCAATTATAACTAGAATATTTATATTTATTTTTCTACAAAAGTTTTATTAACCTGTTTGCTGCTATGAATATTTTTTAATAGTCTAATTCCTGTGCCAAGTTTTTCACATAAAAAACTAATAAAAATAGAAAATCATTATTGCATGTTTAAAACAGTTTTATTTTCATACAAATGAAATAATACAAACAGCATATCTGATAAATGTAATATATACATAAATATGTTAAAATAAGATATTTTAATAATTTAAATGAGTATAAAATATTTTAAAACATGGACCTACACAAAAGGCCAGTTTACATTCAGTATATTCAAATCTATTCTCTTTTTGTTTCGCATTTTGTAAATATACTTCACACTTTCTAGTTGGATTTTGCCTTCTTGTGATGGAATAACACACTATCATAGGGCGAGTTATCTTGCCCGTGGCACTGGACTGATGACTTGCTCAGACGGGTTATCTTGTCTGTGGCAGCAAACAGGTTAAAAATTATGAAAATGAATTATGAAATTAAAAAAAAAAGTGTACAATATAAAAGAAAGTACAGACAAAACAACAAAGAGATTAAAAAATAAATAGAAAAAGAATAACAACCACCTAAACAAAACACTTCAGAAAAACAAAAGACATCAAAAAGTATTTAAAAGAAAAAAAAAAATCACCTTTTCTACTTTTCCTGAGAAGCATTAATAAAAACAAGAGAGAAAGATTAGAAGTGTAAACAATTATAAAATATAAAACATTAAAAATATTACAGATGTACATATTTAATTTGGCAATCCTAGGACCTGGCCATTGCTGGACCATATCAAATATCTGAAAAAGAAATCTTTTTTTTGTCTTCATACTAATACGTAATAAATTTTATCAGTTTGTTGGTTTATAACAATTTTTCTAATAGTGTGAACAACAGAATGATATATTTATAATATAAATTATATTATAATATTATGTTTGCTTATGCTTTTTAATTGATTATATAAAAAATAATTTATATATATTATATTATATTCAGAAAAAACCCAATAAATACAGGACTAATTTTATATTAAAATAAGCATCAATCCTGGTTAGTATAGTACTTCCTCTGCTTACCTGAACCGTTAGTCAGTACGTGTCACCAGAAAATAAATTTTTAATTTAATTTTAAGTAAAGAAAAAAGAATTAAGAATTTTTTTTTTCTGTTGCCATGAGGTTTTCTTAAACACAAAAATAATGCTGGCATTTTAGTTTCTAAAGGATGTATTTTTTTTCGGCGATTTCTGGAGACCTAAACCGCAAGATCGCAAGGAGTTTTTATATTATTTTGCATAAATTTATTTATTAGGATGAAATTAACTTGCATCCATGTTTCTTATTATTAAAAATGTGTGAAATGTACAAAAACAGAAGCAGCCATCTTGGCCACATAATATTCTATACTTTTGTTTTTACCCCATATTCTAGCTGTTTAGCAGTGACTGAGCGGGTTTATTATTTGCCTGATAACCTAAACGCCATGTGTTTGATCCCACTGTGGGCCTTCATTAATTTTCTATATCGGTTTGGTTTAACATGACAGGATAGACAAACAAATCAACAAAAAAAGTGACAATGGCTTTTATATGATGACTATGTAACATAAGATAAGGTCTTACCACCAAATAGTACAAAATTATTCAGTAATAAGAGTCACTGTACAATTATGTTGCAAATATGATGCTTACCTTAGAGACAGTACTTCAGTTATACACCCTCACTTGTCAACTTGTGCAAGATCATATGAAGTCTGTTTGGAAAGTATCCGACCATTTAATATAAACGAAAAAATAGTCTATCTAGGGCAATGGCACCTTAGTTCACTTCAAAGTACTCCCCTTGAAAACTCACACTTATCCCAATGTCCCTTCAAATTTTCAAAAATAATCTGAAAAGTCCTCTTTCAGGATTGCCATCAGCTGCCTCTTTGCATTCTTCTTTATCTCGTTCAGTCTGAAATCTACTTTCAATCGCAAAATCTGCAGGGAGCTCCATCTGGACTGTAGGGGGGCTGATAGACATGGGTGATGTGATGTTTTGCTAAAAAACACTGCACGCTATGTGAAGAATGGGCAGGCTCTGTCATTGTGAATATGACAGTCACAATTGCTTCTCACCGTAGACCCAGTAACCCCACAGGAGAGTGTTCATACATATGCAGTAAGGTCCCCATTGATTGGTTGCCATTTAAGGTCATGCAACTGGTTCTCGAGATATTCAAAATGGCTGGATACTTTGTTGACAGACCTTGTATAAAGAAATCATGTGACCAAGATTCAAAGATACAGATATTAAGAAATCTTTCCATTTGAACCCCACCTGCTCAAAATCCTGGATCTGCCCATAATTTAAATAATCACTAGTTTTATTAATATTCTATGTCTGTAAGCAGAACAAATTAGCTTCTGTTTTTGTTGAAAATTGAAAAGTTGTACTTGATAGAATTTGACTTTGTAATGATAAGCAAAAAAGAAAGATTCTTTTTTGGCTGAAATTTTTCAATGAATCATTAATCCTTCCCCACATATTCTTTTTTCACTAATTCTTCATCTTTCCTAAAGTTAATCATTATTAATTTCTGACTAGTATTTTCTTTCATCTTGAATTTTTAGTTCCTTTTTATTGCAACTCACTCAGTCAGTCTACAGCAGTTAATAATCAGAGCAGATTGAGAATAAAGAATAAGCTGTAGATGAGACTCAAACTCAGGAAACAGCCTATGTACGGCGCTACTAGAGCTTTAAGGCTGGCAGAAGATCAAACACTGCCATAGACTGACAGTCAGACTAAGTTACAATAAAAAGATGAAAGAAAATACTAGTCAAAAATTAATAATGGTTGACAATACTTCATCTAATAAAAATAAATTAGGATAATATTTTCAAGAGTATTTTAAACTTTTGAAATCTTTTTGTGTTATGTTTTGGACGATCCGTTCAATGATCTTCCTCAGATGTACAACCAGTATAAAAAGAGGAGGGAATTCTTTTTTTCAGGTAGAATAAACAGAAAATGGTAGCAAATATTTGACCAACCTATTATGCCAAATCTCACAGCAGCAAGTGTAATACAGTAATTTCATGCTAAGCAAACAAATCCGCACTGTTATGAAAGCCATACATTTATTTGCAAGGCTAATGTACACAACTTCTTTCAATTTTATCACCCTCCAGTGATGATCCCCATCTATTGCTTAAGAGTAGTGTGATCCTTTCAGATTCAATTGCTCCTGCATCTCGCAACACACAAGGCAGTCAAGTTGCTCCATCGCGTACAGTTCTCAGCCAGTCTGCTGGTGTCATTCCATCTTCTGTTGACCAGTCGAAGGTTTCTCTCCATTGTGTGTCACCAACTCATCTTGGGCCTCCCTCTCTTTCTCTGGCCTGTTGGTGTTCCTTTGCAGGTTTTGTAGTGGGGAGCCTCAAGACAAGTCCCGATCAGTAGAGATGCCGTTGACAAATAGTTGTTAACACGGGGGAGCTGTTGTGATCTGTCTCTGACCTCTTCATTTGACACATCATTCCATTTGATGCTCAGGATTTTACATAGGCAGCTAGTGTCAAAGGTGTCCAATTTCTACTCCTGGGTGATCTTAAGTTGCCACATTTCATGGCCATGAGCCCTTCTCCCTATGGTCTGCTATACCAGATTTATGTACTTCACCTTTGGATATTGTTTTCCTGTGTTTCTCAAGTCTTTTTAAATATCTTTATGAGAGCATTTTTTTCTCTGAATTCAATGACTGAGCAGTATTTGCTACTTGAAAACCATTTAAGAAACTGCATTCTTTTTTATTTCAATATCTAATTATGGAGATTTGCTCAATTTTGTCCGAGTCATTTCGTGCACTATCTGCAGAAGCACAAAAGCCAAACCTTCCCCAACCTTAAAGAGTAACCCGTCAAACCCTTAGCCCCTTAGGGGAAAAGCTCAAATTTTGCATCATCATTCCACCATTCATATCAGAAAAAAAGAAAGAAAAATGACAATAATCCTGATCAAGTGTTCATCATCACTATTTTTAAGCGCCTGCAAAACTTCTTGTAGTAAACAAAGTAGATCTACTACACTTTCTGTATTAAGAGCATTTTTGTTTGTCTCATCCATTGCAAACTTTAAAAAAAAATCGAACACAAAACATATTCAAACTTCAGTACAGGCACAGACATCTCTGTTTAGCTATCCCATCATTCCTTTTACGGTATATAGTAAAATAGCATGCAGCTTGAAATATTGGGCTTATGGGTTCATTGGGCTAAAGTAACATGAAACCTAAAATGATGAGAGTTAATGACAAAAGAAAAGAAAAGAAAAGAAATACTTACTTTCTAGACGAGTCTACCTGATCAGGCTCAAAATATTTCACGTTTCCTACAATATACAGAATTGGGTTTCATAGTAGTAGGTATGATGACTGTGTTGGTGAAACACAATAGACAACAAATAAGAAAATACTTTCCTGAGGTGTTGGAAGTCCTTCAAATTACAGGGTTACCAGATTTGGCCAGGAGGGGAGATGATCTGAGATTTATTTTAGAGATTTAGAGACCCAACACAAGCACAATAACATTGAATTTGAAAATTGAGTCAGTCTGGAAATGTTCAATACCAAATTCAACGCTATTCCAATGCATGTGTTGGTTAAGACTCTGAGATAAAGCTTGGATTATCTCGACCTCTGGCTAAATCTGGCAACCCTGCTTCACAATTCAATTATTTTTACATTGGGTCTATGTAAACATTTATTACTCACAAATAATGTTTATTTTATGAGTAAATGAAAAAAAAACAACTCGCTTTTGGTCGAAGCAGAAGGATTGCATACAACACAAAGGACAAGTAAACAAAAGATTTTACAAAGAAATTTTTTTTTCTGAATCACTGTTGAATGACAACAACTTTGTTTTTCTTCTATTTTTGTGCCGATCATAATCCCGAAAGACACAATCCCGGATGTTCAAATCCTGAAAGATCAGAATCCTTAACTCATAAGAACCCAGATCCATTTCTACTTGAAGGAACATTATGTGAGATTCTGGGTAGGCAAATTGACCCACAGTCATGTAACTGCAACAGGATGTTCATTAAATGTCACTTAGTACATTTCATGAGTTAAAATCAAGGATAAAATAAAATATTATATAAGAGACTGTGCAGATCAATTACATTGTATGTGACACCGGTGTCACAGTGGGTTCTTATGGGTTTTAAAGGCAATAATCCTGAAAGATCAAAATCCTGTAAGTTGAAATAAAAAAACCCATTAAAAAAAAAGGCTAAATAAGAGAGGTAATTGCTCTGGTTGTTTATAAAGATCGTTCTTTGCTTGATACTGTATTGAGTGTTTTTGACTTTTTTAAATGTCAATCTTTCCTTACAACACAATGGGTCTTTCTTACTGTATTCCTTACAACACAATGGAATACAATTCGCCAGCTAAGTTTTTATTTTACAAATCTTTTTAAAGTAAATGTATTTTTATATGTTTCCCATATAAACACCTTTTTAAAACTGTAAATCATTGTCTTTTAAGAACTTCTTTTTATTATTTTTTTCTGCGTCTTTCGGGATTATGACCCAAACCCAGTAAACACACTACTACCATTCTACTTTTTATTACTATTAGAAACCATCAATCAAAACTAACAACATAGCATAGGTTTCTTCAGTTTTAAAGTGATTCTGGCTAGCTATTTTCATATCACACATACAGAGGGCTGAAAATTTAAACATTTACTCCTTATGTCCAGAAAAACCTTTTTTTTTGTTTTTTGAAAATTCCCCCCCAAAATAAGTTTTTAGTAGGGGTTCAATTTACAATGTAAGTTTATGCTATATTGGTCCCTTTGTTTGTGTCTGGCAGTGTTCATGCTTGTTTTTAAAAAAAATTCAAACTATTTAGTGATCATAGCCTAACAAAAGGCGAGAGAAGTAACTTATTTACTGATCACCCCCAGCAAGCTACAAACCAGACCTATTATTATTATTCACATTGAGTTTTCACACCAGTAGATCATTTACACTGGAGATTGAGTAACAACAATACTCCAGCACTCTCCTCAGTATTCTAGCTGTTTTCAGTAGTGCTGTTGTTTGAATGGTCTTGATTCTTCCTCAGATATCCAGTTCCTCCAGCCTTTTTGCTATGCTTTTCAAGATTGTTCTCAGTGTTCCAACAACTATTGGCACTACTATTCTACCACATTTTTTTTGCAAACTAACAAATTAGATTTTGATATTTGTTGGATATGCCAATCTCAGTACAAGGTCAAACTCAATAGTTTGGTCTTTGCGCTTATTGTCATAAGTATAGTGTTTTTTCCTTAAAATATAGAAAAACATTATTATTTTTCTGATTTATGAGAATGCACCTTAAGGAAAAGGTCATTCTCATAGTAAAAAAAAAAATGTCTTTCTATATTTTAACCCCTCATGCACTAATGGTACTTTTAAGTATCACGTTTTTTTATCTTCTTTTGTCGATTAATTTGTGTGTCCTGGCAGTACTTGTAAGTTGAAATCTTTTTTTTCAATACAAATTATTGTTTACCTACATGATCCTCTATCATTGAATCTTAGTTGTCTTTATATGGTATTCAAATATAAAAAGAAAAAAAATCAGGACATTGGTCCCTTTGTTTAGTGCTGTAATAATTTTGTATGGATACACTACATTTTCTTTTCATCATGAGAAAAATCACTATCTGTTGGTATAGTTTGTAAGTGCAAAACAAACATAATCCAACTTTCATATTTGCCAGCCTATAAGACACATATTTTACAAGGATATTTGGAGGACTACGGATCAGTGAAAATCATCTAAGCCCATAGCTCTCCATTTTGAATGTCAGTAGATGGTCCCTTAGTCATAATACTCGCACATTGGATACAGCATTATATTAGCATGGTTTTTTAAAAATAAAAAAAATCTAAATAATGTCTTTCTATATATAAGTAGATTAAATATCAGAAAATTCCTTTTTAGCAATAAAGTGGTGGAACTATGGAATAGATTACTGGAATATATAGTGCTATCTACAGATGGCAATGATTTTAATAAGAATTATCATGTTTATTACACCACTGCAAAAGTTTAAGGCCCTAGATATTGTGTAAGTATGATTGTTATGTGTGCTTGTATATACAATTTGTATACTTTTTTTCACACAAAAATAATTGTTCTATATTTAAAATTCCTTAATAATTTTGTATGGATACTGTACATTTTTTTTACGAACAGTAAGTGCAAAACAATGATGTAATCTAAGTTATGTTGTTTGTAAAAGACAAGAAAAAAAAACTGAACAAAAATGAAAAGAAAAAGGTATTAAATATCTTTCTGTAGAAATGCAAATATGAAGCCTTGAATTCTCGCACTGCACTGAGGTTATTTGCATGTATAATTCTAAAAGATTAAGTTTAATACAAAACTCATAAATTTATGCATATCAGGGGAAAAGATATAAAGGCACAAGCAAGTCTAACATCTATAATCTTATCTGGATACAAAAAATAAAGGTTAAGATTCGTTTTTTTTTTACTTGCAACCCTATTTTCCTAGGAAAAATCTTTTTCTTTCAATTTTAGGTACTTTTAGTTTTTAGAAAAAAATCTTTTTAAAGCTTTTAGGGGGGGGGGGGGGTCTGTCTGGGAGTGTGAAAATTTCAGACCTGAGCAGGACCCATGTTAAATAGCACAAACCATATGATATTTAAAAAATAAATAAGAGAATTCATAAAATCTGAACAAGGGAAGATAATTTATTTAAAGTGTACTTCTGTAAAAATGGTGGAAAGTAAGGGCCAGTTTAGCATTATAGTTACATTGTAAATAGAACCCTCCTCATAAAACCTTAGAAAATTAATTTTTCTCAAAACTAACAGATTTCCTGAAGGTCTAATGGATTGAAAGCATCTAATATTGAAAGAAAAAAAAAATGTTCTTCTAGGAGAGTGGCATTGCGTGTAAAAATGAATCTTTACCAAATAAAGACCCAAGATTTGTTCACTCATATTTTCTTACCTTTGTATGATTTCACAGAGAAGTGAATGTCACTCCAAAGAATTTTAAGTGTATTTATTGACTTCTAGGGAGTTGACACATCAGATTACATTTTCAATTAAATATTTAGACCCAAATAAAAAGATATAAGAACAGCATAAATATGCATATGTGAACTTTCCTGAACATATACATATACTTAATTCATTTTCACACGCTCAACAGTTTCAACCCAGGCACATATGCAAAAACATTTCTGAATTGATTGGGGAACTATTTTTCTGATTAATTTCTTTTTGTTTTTGTTTCTTCTATGTCAGTCAAAAAAACTGCATGAATTTTTCTGTTTGAATGAAAGAGTTTTTCAAATACTGATTCATGTTTATATATATCCATTCACTCAGACATACGACTGTAAACATTAAGATATAAATTACGTCAATTATTTTACACGCACTAGTTACTATCATCGTAGAATATTTGACAATATTAAATTCAAAACTGCTTCTAGATCAGAGGTTCTCAGAGTCCCAGTTTACATTCTTCCCCTTGCGACCCCAGGTTTGATCAATTGTTTCTCCATTTTGAATTCTTTTACTATTATACTCCCCATTATACATTCCTCCCCTGACTGAAATTCTTCCTGTTTGAGAATAACAGATTCTAGATTTAACAGTTCTAGATTTAAGTTGGATATGCAACAAACACAAGTTGCTTTGCTGCAGACATTATAAATGAATCTTATAGAAAACAAAGTTTTAATGGAAATTCATTTTTATTCATATTACTATAGATACATTTAATAAAATTTAAATTTTTTTTGTTTCATTGAGATGATTGCATATTGTAGTTCTGATACCTCCAAGTTGGGGGAATCTTCCAGAATTTTAGAGTTTTGAAACAACAAATACAATGTGTTTTTAAAAGTTAACATTGAGTGAATTAATTATAAAATTGATTGTTTTATATTTTCTATAACTTTGAGAAGAGTCATTAACATTCCAACTTTTTTTGGACAAGCCAATCTCTTTTCCCCATCTTTGATGTTATCATAACGTTTCAGCCGTTTCATTCTACAGCCTTCTTCAGGTGTAATATGTAATATCCGTAAGGAAAGAGTTGTGGTTAACATTTAAATTTTCTGTTTTATATGGTTTTTTTTTATTGCGCTACCAGCAAAAGTGACCGATAAAAGAAACTCTCTTTCCTTACGGATATTAAATATTCACCTAAAGAAGGCTGTAGAATGAATCGCTGAAACATTGTGATAACATCAAAGATGGGAAGAAGAAATTGGATTTCCCGTTTATGTTATAAATTTTATGTATGGTACATGCATTTATTTCACTATTTAGAAATAATCCTTTAGTGTCATACTAGATATTACCTGTGAAAAGATTCACGGGTATATTTGAATTTCTATGAGATGATTTTTTTTTTTAGAAAAGAGACTAAATATATAATATATAGTGATTGTAAACAGGTGAATTCAATACAAATTAACCCCCAAACTGGCATTAAAATAGAATATTCTAGAAGAGCACTGAAATGTTGGCAACAATTTGTATTATGCTAATACCAGTTTGGTGAGGTATATGGAAAATTCAATTATTAGCTTCAAGTGTTCCAAGGATATATATCCTTTTGTTAAAAAAGATTAGGGGATGAGGGTTTAAAAGATTTGAGTAAATCCACACTTTTTGTTAGTTTAAAATGTTCTATCCTTCACAAAGTCCATGAATTCATGTAACTAAAACAAATATTTTTGTTGATCATTGCACTTTGGGATCCTTGGTTTTCTTCCAAGATGGTTATGGCCCTTTTTCATTCAAAGAGTTATGTCCCTTTTTAAAAAATTTTTTTTATTCAATGTCCATATTTGGCAGTGTCTGGTATGTCCTGTAAACTTGAATGGGCAACATATGCCCAGGATCAGCAGGAAAATTTGGGGCCATTTTCAAGGTATGTAACTATGGATGTCAGTTTTTTCAGTGGGTAAAAAACATTAGGTCACCTGGATACAAAAGGCTGTGTATCACCGCCAGGTGTCTCTGATGTCAGTCAGTTCTGAAAGGAAAAGTATCAGAGAGAGATAGATATTTGCTCAAAGTCTCACAGGTGTGTTCAGGTGCAGCAGTGCTAAGGAACACTGAAGTGGAGGACGAACGGACGGACAGAATGCCATAATGGAAGGTGGGAGGTAGGAGCATTTTACTCCAATGTCACCATGCCAAAGGAACATCCATTGATAAAATATTTGGCAGTTCAGGGTTACAACATCCATAGATGAGAGGTAAATGGTGGAGGCTTTGTACCAAAGTTCAGTGGTCAAGGTGCCAGTCATATATCATGGATAAAAAGTGGATTCTTTCATACTCAAAGGACACAATATCTATGAACATCCATTTGTAGAAGATGAGAGGTAGAGGTTTTATACTCCAAGGTGATGATGGCAGGGGGGAAAAAACAGACATAAAGAATGAATAGGTGATACACAATGTTCCATCTAATCTTTAGTAGTCTGTGTGCCCAAAAATCTTATGTTGTGCAAATTTCTTTTCCTGTGATATAAGTATGTGCGTACTGAATGCTTGTGCAAATGTAAACATCGATTTGTTTCAAGATAATTTTGGCACAGCCTCTCATCTCTCATGGCTAATAAAACTATATTGGCATGTTTTAACATAGTACAAGTATGATTGCATTCTAAGAAGTAACGTTTTAAGTAAAGATTTTATTCTATACTTTGAACTACTTGGTTCAGTTTGTTGTTCCATTAAATAAAACATTAATGAGTATTTCTTATTTTTATGTGATGCAATGTCAAAATAGATTAATACCAATAACACCCACCAACTCATAGATTATTATTATACTCATAAGTATAATCATTAATTAATACATTATTTTAGTTAACCCTTTGTGCGCATATTAATTTCCATTGTGCACTGGTTGCAAAGAATGTGTGCGCACATACATGCACAGCTTAGAGGGAACTATGGTGATATGCCAGTAAGAAATTATCAAAAATATTTATAGAAGTAAATGAAAGTCTTTTACTTGAAGATGCTGCCAAGAAACATCTCGAATGACTAATAAGAAAACAAGACTGGTCGCTGCAGGGTCAAACTCCACTCCAACTTCTATTCCGACTGAAGATGATTACTGTAACTTTTGTATTGTATATATATAATAAATAAAAAAATTATAAAAATATTTTTTTTCTATTTATTTATTAGAATGAAATAAGCGCATGTGTATCTGTGTGATAAATTTTCGGTAATATCTAAGACTTGTCAATTTAGCTCAGGCAGTAAGACAGCCGGTTACCAATCACATGGTCGTGAGTTCAAATCACGGTAGGGGAATGGGGATTTTACATATCGGTTTACACCCCTAATTTTGCTGAGGATTGTTCTTATGGTAAGAAAACCGAGTTTGTCCTGGAGTTTGACAATATCCATAGTTAAAAGGTAAGTGTTGTGTACTTCATGCAAAGATATATTTAAACAAAAAGAGACCTTGGAATTCTAATGGTAGGATGTAAGATGGATAAAGGTATGAATTGTTCTCCACACTTTGTGAAGACTAAACTCAAAGATACAGTTAAAGGGAACACAAGAAGAAAAAATACTAGTTTTGTACTCCATGCTTTAGAACAGCCCTTCAACAACTTGCTATTCAAAAATATAATAAGATAAAACATATAACTATAACGGGTCTGGTTCATCTTACCAAAGTCAGTTTTACCAAACGTTGATTGGTCACTTTTTTTCAGAGTGTATTATTTATCAAAAACACGATAAGATTTTGTACATATAACATATATCGTGTATAAGATTTATGAAAAAAAAAAGAAGAATTTTATTTAAGATCGTACATGATTTATGAAAAGTAGAAAAAAGATTTATTGTTGTTGATTGAGATGGTCACCTAAGTGAAGCAAGCCTAACTATGATGATAGTATAGGTCTTAAAGGAAAGTAAACCTTTTGTAATCTATGCCCCCTCAACTATTTTCGATACAAAAATATAATAAGATAAAACATAAATACAGGTCTGGTTAGTCACTCAATAGAAACCGTCACTTGACCAACGTCTTTTAGCAGCATGCTGTGTTAGGGGTGATCAATTAAAATCAATTACTTTTGTTGATCACCTTTAGTAATCACTAAAAAATTCTGAATTTCCAAAAAACAAATATGAATGCTGCTGGACAAAAACTAAGGGATCAATTTAGCAAAGACTTACATTGCAAATTTAACCCCCCACTAAAAACCCATTTATTTATTTATAACATTGATTTTTTGTAGACATAATAAGGAGTAGATGTTGAAAATTTCAGCCCTCTAGCTCCATTGGTGTGGCCTGTATGCCTGATATATATACAGCCAGCTGGACCAACTTGAAAACTGAAGAAACCTATTGTGACAGTTTTGGTTGACGGTTTCTAATAACAGAAACGAAGATTGTATTTTATGCTGTGAGATAGTCACCAAAGTGATTTGGTAGTATAGGTCTTAAATGAAAGTAAGAAAAAGTAGCTTCAGGTAACAAACTACATACTGATGATATGGCATAATAGACCATTTAAGGGGAAAAAGACAGGTCTCATATTTCATGCTAGGTAGAAGCTATATAAGTGGATACTTTGTTCTAAGTCCTGCATGCTGGGGAAAAGGCTGAGATTGAATGAATGAGGGTGCTTTAATCTAGATTAATTTATTAATTAAAAGATTTGAAATGCAAAGTGCAGTGCTTGGTTGCAGACAGAATTAAAAATAATTAAGAAAAAGGTAATTTCTTTGTCATGCAATATATATTTTGAAAAAAGCTTTCGATAGTATTAATAATTTTCATGAACTAAAGAAAAATAAACATAAATTCATGTATTAAAAATATATAAAAAAGAGTCAACATTTTAGATGGAACTGATTTTGTTTTTTCATATAGTAGAGACTAGCTGAACACCACCTGATCAGGCAGTTTTCAGCAAGTTCCTGCGGAAGGCCCCCCTCCCTCTTGGAGGGGCCATCCTTTGAAACCCTTAAATTGAATTTTTTGAAAAACAAAATAGTCCAAGTTCTTCCCCTAGGTCCACTAAG